>JACEEZ010019841.1:0-30268 GCA_016584305.1 Chionoecetes opilio | reverse complement strand
GGGGGTTTTGGGGGGTGCGGGGGGGCGGGGCTGGGTCTCTCCTCTGTCACCCTCTACACCTAGAACATAAACAAAGGGTTAACAAATGTTTACTAAATGTGAGGAAAGCTTAAAAAAAACTGATTTAAATATTGGTAAAATAAAAAATTTCTCGTTATCATGGTTAACCCCTTGACCCCAAAGTTTTTCCATTGTAATTGGGTCCATTGAAAATTTTTGAAACATAACAAATTTTTTATGCTATGACCTGTTTGGTACCCTTGTCCCCTAACTATTTTTTTTTTCAGTTATTTTTTGTAATTTTTTTTTATGGCTAAAAACAACTTTTTTTTTTATAGAAAAGGGTAAGATCTGGGTGGAAGGGGTTGGGGGAAGGGGTAGTAAGAGTCCCCTCTACGAACTAAGAACATGGAAAGTACAAGAGCTGTGAGCCCTACCGTGGGGGTCCCTGTACAAAAAGGGGCAAACAAGTACCGTAATAACACTAAATGCCAGGACAACTTTTTTTTTCATGTACAGACTCTGGGGGCGTTATATTACTTTTACATCCTTGATTTCAGGAAATTAAAAGGGGCTATCTGGAGAGTCTGTCATTTTGTGTCTTCATCTTGCATATTTGGTAAAAATAACAAATTCAAAAATATAAACCGAGTGAGCGTTGAAAACGGGCTAACTAAGATCGCCAGCTAGTGTTTATGTTCTGAGGTCGGCCCCGTTGTCGTCGCGCAAAAAAAAAAAATAGTATAAAATTGTAAACCGTCTATACTTGCAGATAAAAAAGCAAAACAAGGGTTTAAAACAGGGTAGATTATACAGTCATGATATAAAACTACTGTTATATTTTAATTAGTGGCACTACAATCATTAGTGATGCATAATTCGTAATATAAAAGGGCAAATTTTTTGGGAAAAGCCGTAAGAAGCCGCTTTTGCAGTTTGCGTTTTCTGTTATGGGGGGGCACTTTTAAGAAGCCGCTTCTACGGTTTTGGCCCCTGGTAAAAGCCGTAAAAACCATAAACCTTCCCTCGCCCGTTGTAGGGCCCGTCTTAAAACAACCCCGTCAAAATGACGTCCCATCATCACCGCTTGAGTGTATTTTGTGGTAACTGGGCACAGGGGAAAACTCCGCTCGGCGACACCCCCGAGCGGGAAGTGACTTAAATTTTAACTTTGTACGGGGGGCCCGTACAGGGGTACGGCGGTGCGGTAGACTTTGTTGTGACGCATTGTGCGTCTTTTTTTGTTGTGGGGCGGCCGTACAAGGGGGAAGGTGGGAACCGGGCTTAAGAAGCGAGACCAGGGCTCGCTTCCCCTTTTTGCCGTGACGTAGAGATAAAAACAAATATGGGGCGGGCAGAGATTCTGACACGTGATATCGTCGTAAAAATACGATTACAATAACAACCAAGTAAACACATAGAAGACTTCAAAACCATGCATTTCCCTTAAGACCAGAACAAAAATATACAAGGTTAATGCCCGACGGAAAATTTTTAAAAACGGGTGAAAGATGCATTCTTTTCAGGCTGACGATAGGGGCCTGCTGAGACTAGATTTTTTGCTAAATTTCATGATAATAGGGCAAAATTACCCTATTTGACATTTAGTAGCAGGGGCTTACCTTTCGGACCACACTAATGAGCAAAAAGGGAAGACATGGTGTGGAAACGTCGATCGTCGGTGAAATAACTTTTCTAGCCCTTTAACCATAACCCAGACGTTTTTTTTTAATTTTACTAAATTATCAATCAAAACCAGCCCGGGAAAAACGTTTTCGTGATTCTTTTGCCCCAATTTTGGCTTAGAGACTCTCACACTTGTTGAGAACGTAAAATTTTGGAACTCTCGCCGACGGAGAGAGAGTACCAAAAAACCTTTCCCCCATCATCCGAATTCCACCAAAAACATTGAAGATATCTTAATATGCATTACATTCTTTTTGAGGGCATGAAAATTTAAATGTGTAGGTGGGGTGCTATAGGTATTGTGGAAAATGACTCATTGCTTTTGAGGGAAAATCTTGGGAACCCAAGGGCTCCAGGGAAGCTGCCCCAAATTTGGCTCTATGTTTTTAACTTACGTCCTTAAACATCTGTTTAGATTTTAATGAGTCCCGATCCTTACTTTGCCTACAGGGCCGATTTTAAAATTTCGGGTTCTTGAGAAAAAATAAGCCCAGTGGGTTCGGTTGGTTGGGTCAGGTCCAGGTCGGGTTAGGTTAGTGCCAGCCCGTGGCTCGGGGGAGGGTGCTGGGTTAGGTCTGTAGAGTTTTTTTCTCTTTAAAAAAAAGGCTCAACCTCCATCTTCTTCTTCTTCTTATGCAACAAGTTTGGGGGACATGGGGGAAAAACCGGGGGTTTTTGGGTGGGGGAGCAACATAAAAGGGAAATATCCCCCCCAAAAAAGTCTTGAATGGGAAATTTCCCTAGTTTATAGATTATTTGGGGGGCCATTTTTTCCCTTATTGTGTGCTCCCCCCCAAAAACCCCCAGTTCCACCTGCCCCCAAGCTTGTTGGCTAAAAGAAGAAGATAGGGGGGGCCCCCTTGTTTTAAGATTTACCATATATATATTATATATTGGTTTTTTCTGTATATTTTGTTAAATTAGTATGTTTATAAAAGAAGGTTAAGGGCTTTTTTTTGGGGTGTCCCTGATTTTTATGTTGACAATAATTAAGGGTAAAAATGATCTCTCGTTTTGCGAAAAAATTTGGGGGGAAGGGATGCGAGGTTATAATTACCAGTGATCCGAATTTCGCATAAAACAAAATTGTGGTCTTTTATTTGGTGAGAGTTTCCCTTTTTTCCGACAAAATTTCCGGTATGGGAAACTTTGTCCATTACATCTAAAGAAAGTTTTTTAATTTACATAATGCAGCCACCCAAAAATACAAACGAATACAGGAAATTTAAAAAAACAATAAAACCCGTAAAAACCTATCTGAACTTATTCGGTAAAAGCACGCAAAAACCGGACTGGCAGAAAAAGTGTTGTAGCCGATATTTGTTAATAAAGGTCCGTAAAAGCGAGGGTTTTGTGTATACACTAAATTTTTAAAAAGTACTACAGGAGCATCAGGTATAACCAAATAACGTTGGTTTGGTGCTTTAAAGTAGGATTAGGTTTGGGTAAAGAGTGTTTCGCATATGGGAAAAATAAAAAATTATGAAACTAGATGAGAATTGTATTTTTTAAAATTGAATGTTAATCGTATTTACGGGCTACTTTGGTTGCAATTATCTGCCAATCATTTTTAACTGGCCCTTTGTCTTTAAAAATCTGAGGTTTAAATATTTTTTTTATTTAGTGTATAGTTGGTTATTTGCTTCTTTTATTAATTTTACTTGTCCTTATAAAATTTCTAAAAAGGTAACATAAACACATACTTTTTTATATTATTTGATTTCCTTGAAATTTTTACCCTGTTCACTAAAAAAGGTGGCAAATATGGGTAAAATTTAGGATGAACTATGAACAGACTATTTTCATGTATGAACAAAACTCATAATGCTGTCTTTTCCTATTTCCTTTTCATGGAAAGGGGTTTTAATCTAAAATAGAACACAGTCTATGTTTCGGGTAGTATTGCCGTTGCTGAATGTTATCCGCCGAAAAAGAAGAAGCTCTGAAGAAAGGGGTGAGGGGGGATAAATAAATAAATAAAAATCTTTTTCCTGAAAAAAGGTTTTTTCATCAAATTACATCACAGATGTTCTATGCATATATAATACAATGAAACTTCTTTTTGAAGTCCCCCAAATAAAAAAAATACATAAAAGAAAGTCAAACGAAACATTAAAAGGAAAAATTATATAACATTAAACAAAAAGAATAAAACACTTTAAATATCTTTAAAAAAACTAATAAAAATATGCAACTGCTATTTGTATGGGGAAACAAAATTATATTCACTTAGGGGCAATTAAAGTAAAATTTTTAAGTCAAGATTTAAAAGTGTAGACTTCCATAATTTAAAGATGCATGAAGGCAAATTGTTCCTAGTTAAAAGGCCCCTTTTAGTGATGGGTCTGGCACCAGTCGTTCTGGTCTTGGCACATAAAGGTCTTTTTGCTGCCTTGTTGTACTGGTGTATTTTTTCCTGACAAGGAAAAAAAGATACCACTCCGGAACAAACCCCTTGCAGCCTTATAAACAGTGAAACTTTTTATAAAAAATACTGTCTTTAATTGTTAACCCTTTAACTCTTTTTTGAAGGAGTAACGTGATCCTTCTTTCACTCCCCAATAGCTGTTTAGCTGCAATATTTTGTAGTTTTTTAAAACGCTAAAAAAATAAAGTTGGAAAAATATTTTTTGATCCCTATCCCATACAGTAATTTATTAAACTGAAGAGAGAGAGAGAGAGGAGAGAAGAGAGAGAGAGGAGAGAGAAGGAGGAGAGAGAGAGAGAGAGAGAGAGAGAGAGAGAGAGAGAGAGAGAGGAAAAAAGAGAGGAGAGAGAAAGAAAAGAGAGAGAGAGAGAGAGGGAGGGAGAGAGAAGAGAGAGAGAGAGAGAGAGAGAGAAGAGAGAAGAGAGAGAAGGGGAGAGAGAAGAGAGAGAGAGAGAAAGAGGGGAAGAGAGAGAGAGAGAGAGAGAGAGAGAGAGAGAGAGAGAGAGAAGAGAAGAGAGAGAGAGAGAGAGAGATTAATTTAAACCAAAAAATTTGCCAGAATGAAAAACGCCCCCCCATCTTTCCAAACAAAAAAATAAATCAGCCCAACCCCAAAGCGGAAAATCCCCGGGGACTGGCGGGCAATGATGGCCATTAATGAAATCCCCCATTAAACCGACCCCCTTGCCATCAGGTGAGCAGTTTTAAAAAAAAAAAAAAGTCACTAAAAGTGGAACCGACCCAGCCAGCCCCCTATATTCCTAGGGGGGCCCCCCTCTTTTTCCCTTTCCCATTAATATCCTTGGTTTATGGAGCAAAAAAACATTTGTGGGAAATATTTTTGTTGGATCCCTTCCCAAAACGTCATCAGTATCGTAACTTATTAAGGCTTTTTATTCGAAAGGGACACTTGTAAAGCCCGGAATTTGGGAAAAGATAGGATGGGGAATTCCTATCATCAATTCCCGGTTATGTCTGTAAAAAGGAAAAAGGTTTTTAATCTCCATATGTTGTTCTGGGGCAAGTTTTCACTAGCCCACCTCTGGGGGAACAGGTTACCTTTTTATACTAAGGGCAATCAAAACTTTTGTTGCGTAATATTTATCTTTCTTTCATTTTTTTCTTTTATCTCCCCACTTCTACCTTCCCCCCCCCCCCACTACCCCCCCCATACACTCCGGATACGAGTCCAAAAGCGTGGGACATTTATTTCGCGATATCGTAACTATAGATTCAAAACTTTTCATCCCCCCTTTCCCCCCTGACAGTCAAGGAACACTCTTAGTTCTTAATGTCCTTCAAAATAACACAAAATGAAGATCACTTCATAAATGGGGGGTTATCGGTTATTTGCTAAATTTAAAGTCGACCAAATTTCTATTCCCCACTCCAATACCTCGTCGCTCTGAAAAAATTTCTAGGCTGAACAAAAGGGAGAACACCTTTCCCCAGTATTAAGTAAAACTATTAAATTTTTTATATCAAAGTAAAAGAAATGCTTTAGGCAGCCCTTTCTATGTAACTTTTTTTCTTAGTTATTAGAGGTCATTAGAGGTTGATAATCCCTTCAGGGAGGCCCCGGCCAAGGATCCAACATTCCTTTTTTTCCCGCTTCTCCCCAAACCCGGTTTTGTTCCTGCCACGAGGGAGCGGTCTCTCACTCACTTTACCCAGTGAGTCTCTCACCCTTCACCCAGGAGTCTCTCCCTCACTTCCCCCCAGGGTTCCGACGAATGTCTCGTCTGGAGAAAAACCCCGTCACATGGTTTAGTGAACCGAAAAAATTATTACCTTACTTCCCCCCCCCCCCCCATATTCTCCATGACCTTCAAGTTTCGCGCATGTTAACGTAGTGGTAATTTTAGAATAGGATTTAGTAGGGGGGGTTATGCTCGGGAGAGCTTTCCTGTGCCGGAAGAGCTTTATATGGTCTAAAATCTCAACAAGAGAAATATATTTTTGATGAATAAATAGGATGATGTTTTAAAAATAGTTTCTTTTGTTATTTGTAAAAACCCCGGTGATATTCCGTTTATGGAAATACTTCCCCAAGTCTCCCCAAAAAGTTTTTCAGCCCCCCTCGTGTAAAAAAATATAAAATCCACCCCGCTACCCAAAAATTCTCATAATTAAAACGTGCTCAGGGACAAAACCCGAGAACTATCGCTTGGTGGTGGGGCATATCCCCTTACAACATTAAGTTCATTCCCTTTCAGTAATCTCCGCAGCGGAATGTTCGTTCTTAAATTAAATGTGAAATCTATGATAAATTTCAAATCTCAATTCAGTTGTGACGCGGAGATTTTTTTTAACAGAGAATGTCATTCTTTTAAAAGGGTCAGTAACAACCTATATAAAACCCCGGCACCACACCTTTCGAGGTGGTTTTTTTTAGCGCTTTTTTTTTACGCTCAGTTTACCCCCCTGGTTCTCCGTCCGGACCGGTCGGGTGGACTATGGTCGCGAAAATACATCGAGACTGGCCCCGTCCCATTCGTCGTTCCTGTTGGCTGGGGGATCGAGTGGGCGGTACTGAACTGAACTGTGGAGGCGGCAGGCGTCCATCTTGTCAATATCCTTTTTGTCGTCCGCCTTTTAACCTGTGCTGAAGACTTTACAACTACCACGCCTGTGATACTTTAGTCTTATGGTCAGCCATCATGGTGTTTCATGTCTTATCAGCAGCACGAGAAGCTCCTGGTCGCCTTCCCCGCTGACTGTAGTGCGCATGCGCCAGTTCTCCCCACACTGGTCCAAGGTGGTCCTCCTATATGGGTCGGACCGGACTGGACTGGGCTGAACCGTTCTAGACTGCCTCGCAAAAACAGTGACCGCCCGGGACTAGCCCAGTCCAGACCGTGCCAGAGAGGTCGCGAAAATACGCTATTTGTTTACAGTTATCAGCTGTGAGCGCCGAGCGGGCGAGCCTCGAACACCACTGTCAGCCGTTCTGGCGAGGCACGAAAACGAGAGAGAAGCCGCAAGAAGCCGTAAGAAGCCGGCTTCTTACGGCTTCTCTCACCAAAATTCGCCTATGGATGGTGGCTGGCGACATTAGTGCAGGTGGCGACTTTACTGTTATCTACGGTACGTAACCAATGTCCATGTATTGTATTAAACCGCAGTATTACAGGTGTAGTTAAGGTTCTGCAAGGTTATGTTTCTGTGGGCATCATGAACCAGTGACAGCCAATTTCCCCCCCACCCAAAACCCCCGATTTGCCACAGTCCCCCAGGCGTTGGGCGGGGAAAAGAAAATGGTGATTGGGAGTATTGGTTGAAACTGCAGATTTACCCAAGACAAATAAAGGCTGCGACCTAACAGGTAGAAAATGTGCCAAGTAGCTGGTAGGGGAGTGCCGTTGTTAGGGCCAGACTCTTGATCAACAAGGCAACGCAACACTGGCCAGGGGTTCCCTTGGCCTGCACCGCCTGCGTCTGTGTCCTGCCCCTGGTGCAGGATCCTGCCCTCTCCAACACTTGCTGCTGCAGTGTCCACGCCCACCACCACGCCCTCAACGTCACCACCTTTGTCCTGCTGGCGTCCACCACAACACAACACGGTGTGAGTGAGGCAGGAAGCAGGGTGTGGGCCCCGCAGGCAGGAGCAGAGTGTCAGGGCAGCGCGTGGCTCTCTGTGTGCTGACTGTCACCACTGTTGCAGGTGCTGAGGTCACAGTCCAAGCCGGCTGCTCCGCCCGGCACTGACCCGGCTCCCTCAGGCATCCCCGAGGGTTCCCGCAGGACCGGTCATCGCGTGCTGGTGGGAGTGTTGCTGCGGTGGAGGCTGCAGGGCCGGGCAGCAGCATGAGTGGCCGGGAGCAGCAGGATCAGTCTGCCTCAGGGGTGGGGAGGCACAGGGGTGATGGCAAGAATCCCCTGGAGGCGGGCAGCTCGGGCCAAAAGGGCCCCAAAAGGAGCTGAAGTCCAGAAATTGGGGTTAAAAACATTAAATCGCGGGATTTAAGGGCTGGAACTTTCCCTTGACACACCGGGGGGGGGAATAAAAATTTAAAATGTTTAAGTGGGGGAAAAAAATTTACTAAAAAGAGTGACCTCACCCAAACACCCCAAATACACAGGGTGTTAAGAAATTATAAATTTTTAGGGGTTTTGGGGAAAAAAATTTACTAAAAGGGATTTCCCCTCCCACACACACCCCTGACACACAGGGGGTGTTAAAAATTATGAATGTCTAAGTGGGGGAAAAAAAGTTTTTCTCAAAGATTTCCCCTCACCCCCACACACCCTGATACCAGGGGTGGTAAGAATAAACGAAGGGCCTTTAGAGGGGGGGGAAAAGGGTTTTTTTATACATTTCTAAATTTCAACACACAAAACCTTTAGACCCCACTGGCTTGCGGGAGTTCAAGTGGGGATATTTGTACCCAAGTTTTTTCAAACAAAAAAAGGATATTGCCAGCACATAAAGATCCATTTTTTGAGGGTTTTGGTGTTTGGGGGAACAATTTGGTTGTACCCGTCCCCTGTGGGAGAGGTCCTGTGTAGAAAGGGGTTTTGGTGGTGAGCAGTGTTTTTTCCTATGTGGGGGCGGGCCGTCCCCTTGTTTTTCTGTGGGGGGAAAAAGGGCCCCCCAGCAGTTTGTTGGGTTGGGCAGGGGCAGGTGTGACTTTCAAAAAATGTATCCCGGGTTTTAAAATTTTCTCTCCCTGTTGCCTTAAAAAAGTCTTTTCCACGCAAAAGTTACCCTCCTATTTTCGGGCGGGTAAACATATAAAATTTTCGCAAAAACCCTTAAACTCTTGTCTCTTCTTTTTTTGGGGACAGGGGCCGCAGGAAAAGTTACACAATTTCCCTTTGGGGGATCGTCCGCCAAAAAATTTTCTTTTAAATTTTTTTGAAAATATCAAAAAATTCAAAAAAATGACCCCCTGCCCCTTTTCATTTTGGGTGGGGAAAGGGAAATGTTACACAAAATTCGTAAAAAATAAAGGGAATCACAGCTTTTTATTTTTGGCAACAATAAAAGAAGGGGTGTCGCCTTTTTACTTTTGCTTTCAGAAAGAAATCCCTTGCTTTCTTTTTAAGCCCAGATTGAAAAAAGGTAAATTTTTTCCCCCTTCACCCCAGATTTTTCCCTTTTGGGGCTATATTGAAAATGGGGTTCCTGTTTGTCGAAGGCCCATAAATTCAAAGGTCACAAAAATATCCAATTTTTATTGTTGGAAAGGGAAAACAAAAACGGGTCAAAAAATTTCAAAATTTTTTTTGGTCCAAAAACCCTTGGCCAATTTTAAATAATTACTTTCTTTGGCTTTTAGGGGGTTAAGAACATAAGAAAAAAGGGAAGCACAAGGGGCTGGGAGCCCCAAAAACTGGTATTTCCCCTGTTATTTAAAATACCCCCCCTCCACCTTATCACCCCCACCTTTAAATCTAGCCTCCTTTTAAAACACCGTAATATAAAAATAACAAAAAAAATGGTGACGGTTTTGAGTAGCTTTGGGAGAAAACCAAAACCGATTTAGCGACCTTATCAAAATTTTAAAGGAAATTTTTTAAATTTTTCCCGGGCGCCCTTCTTGAACCCCTGTTTTTCCCTTGTAAGGTTTTTTTTTTTTAATTTTTTTGCTTTTTCCTTTAAAAATTTTCCCTTGAAAAGCTTAACCCCCCCCGGGAAAACCCAGACCGAAATTTTTCCATTGAAATTTTCTACCATTATTTTTTTTTTTTTAGTAAATAAAAGCAATTTTTTAAATGCTATAAACCTGTTTATTACCCCTTGCCCCTTTACCCAAATTTTGGTATATTCAGTTTACTTTTCGAAATTTTTAATGGGTTCGACAACATAAAATTTTGTATAGCCAAGGAAAGATCTGGGTGTGAAGGGGTTTAAAAACCTACGGGGGGGTGGGTGGTTTCGATCACGGTTTTCCCGTGCTTTGTTAAAACCATGGTGATAACACCACACACACACACAAAAACCCCCCGCTCATCTAATCGTTTAAAAGCTTCCCAGTCTGGCCCCTTTTTATGGTTTGGGCGTTCGATCCTCCCCTGCTTTTCCCTATTTTTTTTACTGACAAATCGGGCGTTTTCTGTCCCCCTAGGGGCAATTGGGTGGGTGTGTGAGGTCCCAAAATTGCCCCCCAGATCATTTTTAATCACTCCAAACTCCTTAAACCCGGGGGGGTTTAAGGGTTTTGGGGGGGGGGGTTTAAACTGGCGACGCGATTTCAACTTGCGTGGGGACCTGGGGGGAAAGAAAGAACCCCCACCCACACACCCCTCTCTCTCTCTCCTTTTCTCTCTCTCTCTTTTCCCTTTTTCCACCATAAAAACAGAATTCCCACCCCCTTTAAAAAACCCAATTTCCCCGTGAAAAAAAACGGATTTAGTCATTTCGTAAAAATTTTTTTCGTACACCAATAGATTTTTTCAAAAAAAAATTGTTTTTGTAGTCTTATGAAAAACCCTAGTCTTTTTTTGTACCCTCGGCTCAGAGTTGAACTTGATCATAGGGGTCCTTCATTCGACCCATTATGTTAAAGGAAAAAATCAAATCAGTGTTTCGAAACCAAAATCAAAAAACCTGGTTTAAGAAAATTTAAATTTTTTGTTCCCAAAATCCCTGTAACCAAACAAACTAGGATATAGGGTCAAACGAATCAAAAGGGCCACCCCAAAAACCTCTCCACCGTACCTGGAAAATGCGCCCATCGGAAAAAAATTTGCCACCCTCGTGAGTGTTCCAATTCCCCGATATTCCGGACCCAAATATTTTAGGGGGTACAATTTTAATCCCGATTTAGCCGTGTTTCTGTATTTTTGGGTGAAAAACCAGCAATAGTTGAAACAGTTAGGTTAAGTTAGGTACTTAAAGTCCGGGTTTGGGTTTTTATTTTTCCCCGTCGGCGAAGTTTAGGTTGGTTTTTTCGGCGGAAAAACCCCCCATCGACGACAGTTTTCCCCTAAAACCCCCTACCGACACCCGGGCCCCCCCCCACCACACACCCACCACATTTACCACAAACCCCTTTCCCCACACCCCACCACTTAACCACAGCCCCCCCCCAACCCTACCAAATTAAACCCCCGCCCCCCACCACCCCCCCCTACCCACTTAACCACAGCCCCCAAACCCCACACCCTACCCCCCTTTTCCAGGCCCACCACACAAAAACTAAAACCCCATTAACCAAAGCCCCCACCACCACTCCACATTAACCACAAACCCCACCACCACACCACCTTAACCACAAAACCCCCCCCCACCCACCACTTAAACCCCAAACCCCCCCACACACTCCACTTAAAACCCCAGCCCCCCCCACACACCCTACCACTTACCAAAAGCCCCAAAAACCCCCCACCAAAAATTTAAACCCCAAAAACCCCCCACCCCCTAAACCCCATTACCCACACACCCCCATCACTTAACCACCCCCACCACAAAACTCCCACCCAAAATTACCCCCACACCCTATCACTTTTAAACCCAGCCCCCACATTAACCCCCAGCCCCCCCCACCAAAATGTTGACGTGCCCGCAAGGAGACACAGGCCACATATAATCATTGTATCTATATAAAAGCGGCGGTAAGCCAGGGAAGGACAGTGGAAAAGGGGAGTTACAGTAAAAGATGAATTAAAAGCGGATAGATAGACAGATAGATGGAGGGATGGATGGATGGGTAGACAGGCAGTAAAGAGCTAGACATACGGGTAGCAGAGAATAGAAACAACATTTTTTACCATGTTCATTGAGACTATGGAGATCAGCTCGCGTGAGTAAGAACCGTGGCTGAATGAATTATGAATAACTCTTAACCCCTTCACGCCCAGATCTTTCCTTGGGGTTATAAAATCGTCTGTTGTTACCCATAAAATTTCGAAAAGTAGCTGAATATAACCCAAAATTAAATTGGTAGACAAGGCTACTACTGTAGATAACCCTATCGCCAGTCACTCGCCACTGCACTAATGTCGCCAGGCACCATATATTACGAATTTTAGCATTACTACAATCAATTTCCCTCCCCCACTCAAAACCCACGATTTGCCACAGTCCCCCAAGCGTTGGGCGGGGAAAAGAAAATGGTGATTGGGAGTATTGGTCGAAACTGCAGATTTACCCAAGACAAATAAAGGCTGCGACCTCTTCTTCTTCTTTTCTAGGTGGGGAGCTAAACCACGGTTTTCAGTCGCAGTTCAAAGCCTATTTTCCGGCTGGCTCGCCCCTGAGGGCTTGTAGGGATTAGGCCCTAACTCTCTGCTCTTTTACCCACCTTTTCTAGAAATACTTTAACCCTTCAATGAGTTCTGTCTATTGGTGTCCTGTACCCTACTCAAACCTAAAAGAATTCCATTATCCCATCTATGTTCCCACTCTGCCACTCTATCCCACGGATCCACGCCTCCTCCCGTGGCCACTATTGCTATCAGCCGCTTCTCTTTTCCTCATCATACCTTGGACACATTATACCAGGTGATCTACAGTTTCATCTAGTCTACCCCATACACATTTGACAAATATCTTGCTTCCTTCGTTTGCCCCATCTATATGTTCTACTATTGCACCCTCCCGAGATTTTGTCTTGCTTTAAATGAATAAACCACTTCAAAACAAGCTAACCATCATAAAGACCTCACACTTTTGGTGTGGTCTTTCCCCTTGTACCAATTTCGAAACTCTTACCCTCCATCCTCTGTCTCCACGTCTCCCTGCCCTGCCTCTGAACTTGGTCATTCACCTTTCGCTTTAACTCCCCCTCACTAGCTGGTGTATCCTAGCTGTGAAACCCTTAACCCACTTCCCTCTCCACCGTCTGCTTGATCTATCCCATTTACTACTCTGTCCTATCCACTCATAAACTTTTCGAGCCCACCTGTTTCACCATTTTTCATAAGCCTGATTTTGTAATTAAAGCACTGACTTTCCTATTTCTCCGCAAGGTCTCTACACCCTGCCTCTCCCATGATCGCCTCCACTGCTACATACCTGTTTGCCTCTCGTGCAAGTCTACCTACCCTGTTCTGTACTAACCTCTAACTTGTCCAGCTCCTCCTAACCGTCCCCTCATACACTCTGCCCCATACATGAGGGCTCGGTTTTAAATGCCATGCCTTTTGCCACAACCCTCTTACTACCTCTACCTTTTGCCCTACATCTTGCACACACCAAGCCTTCCACCCACTGATTTGCTTTTCCTATTTTTATCCTGTTTTCGTCCTACTCTGCTCCCTTCCATCTACCGTGATCCTAGGTATTATTGACTCGGTGCGCCTATCCGCAGGTCTCTCCCATTTCCAACTCATACCCTCATCTGCCTGCCTCCCATTATAACCAGGACTTGACTTTTCTCACTGTTAAATTTCATCCCAAAATCCCTCCCTACTGTGCGACTATATGTAAGCATCTCCTGAAGTTCTCCACTTCCCTCACATCATGACAACTATGTCGTCAGCATCTAGTAACTGCTCACTTTTCCTCCCCAACCCTTATCCATATCCCGAATTTCTCAACCTAATTGCTAATTCCTCTGTATAATAAGCCAAAACGTACGGTGATAACACCCGCAGCCCTGCCTGAACCCCTCTTCGACTACCTACCCCTCTGTCTCTATGTCCCCAAGCCTGTACACTGCCCGTGTTGTCCTCATACATACTAATCTATTATGCTGACTATTCTGTCACTAATCCCATTCTAGACAGTTAAGTCTACAAAGCCAAACCCCCTATTGACCCCTATCATAAGCCTTTTCAATGTCAAGGAATGCAAGGTAATGTCTTCCCCCATCCTATCATTTTTTCTATACTGAACTAACTACGAACATGGGTCCTCACCTCTCCTATCCCTGCGAAGCCATTCTGTTCCTCCCCCATTACTCTATTGCTCATCAACAACATTCACTAATCCTACCATGTTTAGTACCCAACTGAATATCTTCCCACCGTATCCATTACTGCTATTTGTGTCGATAATTTTTCAAGAGCTTTTCTACTTTTTGTGACCTCCATTGGTGTAATAGAGTAACCCTACCCTCATTCATTTCCTTTGGGACTTCTCTTATCCCCTGCCAAATCTCCTAAAAAGCCTAACAACCACATCCACCATACCCTAACCCCCTCTTTATACAATTCGTTTGGTATACCATCCCTGCCTGCTGCTTGTCCCTATTTTTCAGCTTTTTTAAGTAACTTCCTTATTTCTTCCTGTCTGAAATGTTCATCCCTTCCCTCATCTATCTTCCTTTACTTCCTATATTACTTCACCTATTCTACCTGCTCATGTCATGCCCCCACCTCCCTCCCACCAAAACTTCTTCACTCCCTCTTTACTCTCAGGTCCTTTACCACTTCGTCCTCCCTAAATTTCATCTACGCACGGTTGCTCCTGTCTTCCTCTCCTCTAAGAAAGTATACCAATCCCTACCCCCTTCCTCACTCCTTCTCCTTAGTTCCTCGACAATTTCCCTCTCCTGTTTGCCCTAGCCTTCCTATAAGCGCTTTTACTTCTCGTCTGTTTTTTCTTATACCTATCCCATGGCCCTCCTCATATTCTAACCTTCCTCTATCTTCCATCTACTTCCTGTTCGAGTCTCTTTCGTGCCCTGTTCTGCTCCTTTCTTTCCTTCCTCGCCCTCTTAATTCTCACTATTCACTCACCTATTGCACTTTTTTCCCCGGCTCCTTGGCTTCCTTTACTACCCTTCTTCCTAGCTATTCATCTTTGTCTCACAGACTCTGTTCATTTCATCCACCCCCCTTTTCCTCCTTCCAATACTACCTGTTTCAAGTCCCTCCTAAAATGTTCCCCGATTTGCCTGGTCTAATGTCCAATCTTTGTTGTGCAATTTTTCTCCTTTTCATTCCTCCCTTTGTTTTTTACTTGGATAATTTAAGACTATCATGTGTGGTCACTATTTATATCTACCAGACTCCTCCTCATCTATCCACATATCCTCCTTCACCATCTTCCTGGCATTTTCATTTCTAGCACATAATTCTATACTGATTCCCTCCCATCTCTCTGCCCATTTTACTCTACCCTCTGCCATTGTCGTATTTAGGATTTCTAACTCGTTGGCCTCACAAAATTTAAGAGTAGTATCCCATTCCATTTCCTCCTCCCCTAGTATACCTATGTTCCATCTCATGTCCCCCATGACTATTATCTGTTTCTGTCTGTGTTCTCCTACATAATCTACTAATCTGTTATATTTCCTTTCATTTTCTTCTATCCCTCTCCCTTCAACTGTCATATAGCAGACTACTAATTATGATCGTCCCCTTTTTCTCCTCTTCTTTGTGTACTCTAATCTAGCAGCAAAAACTATCTTCGCTATTTTGCCTCAAGTTGCCTCATCTAGCTCCTCAACATCTATACCTGCATCCGGCCTGAAAAAAAACAATTACACCCAACCCCGCCCCCTTTTCTGGATTCTTGCTTCTACCTTATTTTTAAGGTTGATACCCCTCTGTTCTTTACATTTATACCTCTCCCATAAGGTGGGATTCCGTGAACGCCTACTACATCCAAAACCCCATTCAATTATTCCCCGGAATGTCCCTCCTAATTTTGCCTACCCCCCAACCCCTTGACATTAATGCATCCAAATCGCATAGAGTTTCTACACCTTCCCTTGGTTCATTTTTCTAACACTGGGTCTTCCCTTATTCTTGAAGCCCTCTGCCTCCCATTTTTCCCCCGTAGACCTAGTTTCCTGGCTAGCTAACTAATAGCCTTCTCTAACTGGTCCCCGTACGCCTTTCTACCTAACAGGTAGAAAATGTTGTCCAGTGCTTGGTAGGGAGATGCCGTTGTCTAAGGCAGACTCGTGATCAACAAGGCACGCAACACTGGCCTGGGGGTTCCCTTGGCTGCCACCGCGCCTCGCCTGTGTCGCTGCCCTGGTGCAGATCTGCCTTTCCACACTATGCTGCTGCAGTGTCCACGCCGACCCCACCACGGGGCCCCAACGTCACCACCTTTGGTCCTGCTGGCGTCCACCACCACCCAACAACGTGTGTGAGTGAGGCAGGAAAGCATGGTGTGTGCCCCCGCAGGCAGGATCAGAGTGTCAGGGCAGCGCGTGGCTCTCTGTGGCTGCTGTGCCCACTGTTGGGGGCAGTTGCTGAGGTCACAAGTCCAGCCGGCTGCTTCCCCGGCACTGGCGCCGGCTTCCCTCAGGCCATCCCCGAGGGTTCCCGCATGACCGGTCATCTGCGTGCTGGTTTGGAGTGTTGCTGCGGTGGAGGCTGTGGGGGCCGGGCAGCAGCATGAGTGGCCGGGAGCAGCAGGATCATTCTGCCTCCGGGGTGGGGAGCACAGGGGTGATGGCAAGGAATCCCTGGAGGCTAGGCAGCTCAGGCACAGGCACACAGTAGCTGAAGTGCCAACAGTGTGACAAAACATTCAAATACAAGAGTAAGCTTGAGAGACATTCCTTGAACGCACGTGGTGTTAAGAATTATGATGTTTTGAGTGTGGGAAAGATTTACTGAAAAGATTGACCTCACTAAACCACCCTGACTAGCACAAGTGGTGTTAAGTATTTATAATGTTTAGAGTGTGGGAAAAAGATTTACTACAAAGAGTGACCTCACCACACACACCCTGACACACAGTGGTGTCAAGAATTATGAATGTTTTAGAGTGTGGGAAAAGATTTGCTAGAAAGAGTGAACTCACAGAAACACACCCCTGACACAAGTGGTGTTAAGAACGCATGAATGTTTAGAGTGTGGGAAAAGATTTACTACAAAGGATCCCTCACCATACACTCCCTGACACACAGTGGTTGTTTAAGATTATGGAATGTTTAGAGTGTCGGAAAAGATTTTTACTGAAAAGAGTTCCCTCAACCAAACAACACCCTGACACATAGTGGTGTTAGAATTTATGAATGTCTAGAGTGTGGGAAAAGATTTACTGCAAAGAGTTCCCTCACCACAGCACACCCTGACACACAGTGGTGTTAAGAAATCCGAATGCCTAGAGTGTGGGAAAGGTTTTATAACATTTTTGCACTCAACAGACACACCTTTAACACACTGGGCTTGCGGAGTTCAAGTGTGATATTTGTAGCAAGTGTTTCAAGACAGAGGTGACATTGCCAGAGCACATGAACGATCCCTTCCTGAGGTGGTGTGTTGTTGTGACCAAGTGTGTTGTACCCGTTGCCTGTGGGAGTGTGTCCCTGGTGTGGCAATGGGTGGTGGTGGTGGTGGCAGTGTGTTACATGTGTGGTGGCAGCCGTGCCTTTGTGTTCTGTGAGGGAGTAATGGCCCCAGCAGTTTGTTGGGTTGCAGTGCAGGTGTGAACTTCAATAAATGTAATCCAGGGTTTTAAAATGGGTTTCTGCTGATTGGCCTTAAAAAACAGTCTGTCCACGCATAAGTTACACTCCCATTTTCTGCAGGTCCATATATGTATATCGATGAACTACTCTGTCTCTTCATCATTGGACAGCCGCAGGAAAAGTGATCGCCAAATGCATTTAGGGGATAGTCCCCCATAAATTTTCTATTAATTTTGAAAATAGCGAAAAATCATTTCAGAAAATGACCCCATGCACCTTGCATCTTTGTGCGTGAAGAAATGTTACGCAAAATTCCGTCACAAGAATGAATCACGCTCTTTATCTTGGCAACATGAAGAAGTGTTGTCGCCGCTACTTTTTGCGTTCAGCCCAATGATCCTTTCATTTCATTTAGTCAGATTGAATAAAGGTCCATTATGTCACCTTCAAGCCCCAGATTCTTTCCTTTGCTATAATGAAATCGTCTGTTGTCGAGCCATAAAATTACGAAAAGTCACGAAATATACCAAATTTAGTTAGTGGATGGACAAGGATACTAAACAGGTCATATCTCTAAATATTCTTATACTCATTAAAAAAAGCGTCTAATGGTATCCTCAATTACAATAGAGTACAAGATTGGGAGTAAAAAGAAACATATATTTAGGTTCAAGAGCAGGATTTGGTAAACAAAGAACAGTATAACGTGATGGCGAGGACGTGAAAGAAATTAACTCGAGTTGCTAAGAACAATTATGAGATTAAAAGTAGCCGAACAGGCGAAAGGGGACCCAAAGGGGTTCTATTCAGTTTATAAAACAAAGACAGGGAATTAGTTGGGGGGCTGTTTAGGTCAGGACAGGGTGAGGTCTTAAAATACGGATGAGGATATGTGTAGGAGTTTAATGATTATTTCTTAAGTGTTTTTACGGAGGAGGATACGAACAGACGATACCTGATAGTGAACAGATGTGTTTCAAGCGGAAGGCGATGATGGAAACTCAAAGATATTGTGATAACTAGGAAGCTGAGTGGAAGGAGGGTATAGAAAAAAATGAAAACATTTAAAATCGCCAGACAGTATGAATTGTATCACAGGGTATTAAAGGAATGCAAGGAGGTTGTAGTGAGTCGTTAGTGCACATTTTTAGGAAATCGGTTTGAGATACACGGCGATGTGCCATTATTGTGGAGAAAGGAAATGTTGTTTCCAGTATTTAAGAAGGAGACAGAGGACTGCAGTCAAATTATGACCCGTAAGTCTAACATCAGTGGTGGGTAAATTATTGGGAATTTATTATTGCAAAAAAACATTAGAGAGGCACTTAGATAACCTAGTTTGATCAATGTTACAACATGGTATTTCACCAAGGGTGGTCATGTCCTCACCATTTATTGATTTTTTACAGAAAGTTTATGAGACGGCAGATATGATAAGGATTATGAATATAATATCTGGACTTTAGTAAGGCATTTGAACCAAGTAACCACACGAGCGACTTTTAAATAGGTTAGGCTCATGGTATAGATGGGAAGGTTCTCATTTGATCAGAGCTTGCTAAGGTTATAGGCCACAAAGGGTTACAATTAATGTTTCCAAATCTGAATGGGGAGCTGGACAAGTGGAGTTCCACAAGGGTCCTGTGTTTTGGTCCATTACTATTTTTGATTTACATCAACGACTTGGATAGTGGGATTAGCAGTATATCAGCAAGTTTGCTGATGATACTAAAGTTGGTAGGATTATTGGATCACAGTCTGACGTAGAACATATTGCGGGAGACGTATGATAACTTAACGAGTGGGCAGTCAGCATGGCAGATGGGAATTTAATCTTGATTAATGTAGGCGTTATGAATGTTGGTAGAAAAAACCCTGGTAATAGATACACCATAAGCAATGTATGGGGAGGGGAGGAGAGGGGGACGCTGAAAAGATACAGTAGGTGAACAAGATCTTGGCGTGAGGGTGAGCCAGACGGCCCGACCTAGGAAACATGTATTACGGCCAGAATAGAGCTACTGAGATATTATGATGTCATTACCATAAGTGTTAAAGTAGAAGTGCGGAAGTTTTCTAAAGCTTTATCTGGCTCTAGTCAGCATCACTATACTATGCGGTTCAGTTTTGGTCTTCCATATTACAGGATGGATATAGTGTTTGTTAGAAAAGTGCAGAGAAGGAGACCAAAATGATACAAGGGATGCGTAACTTTAGTTATGAGGGAGATTGAAGTTTATTAAAAATTACACTCACTCGAGAGACCAGGTAAGGGGGCGATCTGATAGTAGTTTTTCAGTGGATTTTATAAAGGGAGGAGGTAGGAAAAGTTTCTTACGGCTTTAACCAAGGGTAGAACAAGAAGTAACGGATTCAAGCTGAAAGCGTATATTTAGAAAGGAATAGGGAAGAACTGGTTCACAAATAGGGTGGTGAATGATGGAATGTCTCAGTAGACAGGTAGTTAGTGCTGATCATTGGGGACCTTTAAAGGGGACTGGATAGGGTTCATGGATGGGATGAACAGGTGATGTCGTAGTGTTAGGTGACAGGAACTACCACGTGTAGGCCTCGCGGCCTCTTGTAGCTTCCTTATTTTCTTATGTTCTTATGTAATAGAAATTACGTTCTGGGCGTGAGGGGGTTAAGAACATAAGAAAATAAAGCGGCTATCACACGGTGCGTTTCGTCGGACTGTTTCGTCGAACTTGCCATTTGGTTGAACTGTTTGGTTGAACTTCGAGGGTCATTTCACCGAACATGTTCGATGAAATGGTTTTGTGAAATTATACAAAATGTTGCACATTTCGTCGAACATACTCTGGGGTCAAAATAAGTCTATGCTTTTTCTGTAAGTTATAAATAGTGTTAGCAATTATTAAGCATTGAAATGAACACCATCATATAATACGTTACAGTAAAATGAATACATATCAGTCGATATTATATATGTGATAGATTTTCAGAAATATGAAGTTGATTTGATGTTTGTGTTTACATTTTGCGGTAAAATGATTTACTCGTAGAATTATAGAATATGAGATCTGAGAAGATAACGGGGAGAGAATGGAAATTATGCGTGTGGTTTTGACTGAAATGGGATGTGAAATGAATGAGGTGGTTGAAAGGACAGGCAGAGAATGGATGTTATTGCTGCTGGGACATGTGTGGTGAGACAAGGGGCGAATGATTGAGACAGTGAAAGAGTTTGGAAAGAATGTGCTGTATGGCAAATAGACAATAAAACTGCAGGCTTGTATGTAGTTTTGTTTTCTTCTGTTTCCCTTTTGTGTGTTTTTTTTTATTCTACAGGAGCAGCCGGTTCAAAGGCCTGGCCTATGAAGAAAAGGCCACCTGTAATATCAAAATCAGGTAAAAATGGACAAGGACTGCGCGGTCCTTTTCTGAGACACTGACTACTACATATGGTATTATTTTACACTAGGACCGAAATTCCCTACACAATTTGGCGTGTGGTTTCTATGAAACATTATCTCTATGAGCTTCCATCGCAAATCATTACTTTTGGAGATAATGCCATGTTGTTCATGGCAGCATTATGACAATTCCGGCAAATTGTCATAGGGAGGCGAGACAAGAGTTTACGTCCGCCACACTCTTCTTCCTCTTGTGACCTGCATCGCCCCGATCTGTTCTTTCCTTGCCTCGGACACTTTTTTAATGCAGATTTGGCTTTAGTTTAGGAGGTTTTTTAAATTAAAAAGCGTGGGACTAGGTTTAGGTTAGGTTAGATTAGCGAGTCCTAAAGGTGGGGTTAGGTTAATTTTTATTTTCATTCTCCATATACACTTCTTCCATTAAATGTCTTATATCTCCGAAAGTTAGTGATTTGCCGAGGGGAAGTTCGTAAGAAAATGTTTTTTAGAATCTATTAGGTGAACGAAACCACACTCCCAATTGTGTAGGGTTAATTTCGGTCCTAGTGTAAACTTTACACCGTAAGGTAGGTAAGATAGGTTAGGTTAGGTTTAGGTAGGTTAGGTTAGGGTTTAGGTTAAGGTAAGGTAGCCAACGGGTGCGCCTCCCGAAAGAAAAGCAATGCAGGTCACAAGAAGAGGAAGAGGGAGGGCATTTTTGTAAACAGAAACTTATTCTTCCTCCACCTTAAAATGTTTATATCGTCCGAAACTATTGATTTGCGGAACGGAAAGCTCAAGGAGAAATGTCTCTTTAGAATCACTAAAGGTAAAACAAAAACCTGCTCCCCAATTTGTAGGGAAGTTTTGGTGCATCGTAAAAAAAGTTACCAGATTTAATTTTCCGGAAACTAAAAAAGTTTTTTTTTTTTCCACCAAATCCTAGGGTCACTTTTTTCATTGATAACATAATGTATCTCCATCAGAAAAAGCTGTAAAAACCTTTGCCAGGAAATATAGTCCATGTCTCAGAAACCAGGGAAGGTGACGAAATTGTACTAAAGCAGCTTGCCCCCCCGCCCCGCAGGTTCTAACGGGAGGGGTTTCTCGCCCCCGTTCGACCCCCTGACGAGAATATTAACATAACCGAAACTTAACCTGTTGGGGGGGTGTGTGGCAACTCCTCATCTTCCCCGCCACATCTCAGCGTCACCCGAAGGCGGCAGTTTGTGACTCCGACGGGGCAGTGACACAGTCGTCCCTGTCAGCTCTCTGTAATTAGAGGTTAGTCTCCAATAAACATCACGCCGCGCCCCCAGCCTTCAGATGTTTCCAACCCCAGCATGGCGCAGTATCTTTCAGGGGCTCATGGAGGAGCATGGGCGGCGTTAGAGCGCCTCCCGGCAGGTAGCGCGGGCCGCGTGGGAACAGCCGCGTGGGTCCACCTGCCGCCATAAAAACCACAAAGCCACGCGTTATACAGACCAGCCCCGACATCACAACCAGCCCTCAGTCAGCAACTCTGGCCAACCCCGGCAGCATCGCCCACCCCTCCTCGCCAGACCAAGGGGAGCGACCCGTGGGCATGTCGCCGGGGCAACGTTTTTGAGGCATGGGCCAACCAGCGTAGAGGACTAACAGCAGCATCTGGCGGTTGGGCCGAGCACCCAAACAGCCGGCACCTTATGTACGCCTCTTTTGTAAACACAGAGGTGCAACGTCGCATCGGGACGCGCGCCCTGGGCAAGCAAAGTGTTCAGGCAACTCTCAACTCCACGGAGTGCAATCAGGACGTTGTGAGAATAGCGTGGTGATCGGTACAACCGCTTGTATCATCGGAGCGTGCGGAATTCTTCTCTCTAGCACAAGGCATCGAGTGACAGCAGTGTGTGTGGCGTAATATCTCCCAGTGGCCGCGCCAAATCGAATGAGTGCGGCTTTTAGGTGCCCTGAGTGTCAGTGCCCCTTAGAGGAGTACATGCTCAGCAAGAATAGTGATGGGGCTACGTGATCGCAACATGAAAAGCGGGGGGTGGTTGCGTGCTTTCCCACGCCTCGATCTTCATGGAAATGTTCGCGTGTGTGAAATTTTTTGAGGCCCGGAAAAAGGCGAGTTGACCAACCTTCGACTACGTAGCCAGTGTGGGGGGTCCGGTGACACACTAACCCCCGCCCGTCAATGGCTCCACACCACGAGGTGGTGGCATCGGGCCCCGCGCGGCCGGTTTTACGCGGACAAGGAAAAAACCCGCCAAGAGCAAACGGAGTCCGGCGGGGGACGCAAGGCGGTGCCCAGCAGCGGTGATCTGAGTTACAGGTGGGCGTCCAGTGCAGAGCGTTTGCAAGCGACATGGCCGTTTGTTTGCGGCCAGAAGGGGCACTTCGGCGCCTGGGTCCGGCCATCACCCCCCAGGGCGGCGCTACGTTTCCGCCCGTCCCATCATTCGAACTTCACCCATACCTCCGGTGCAGTGGATCGGTTGGAGGGTGGAGATGGCGGCGTCGCTGCCCGGTGGTGTCAGCTGCTCACCGCCTCTGCTGCCACGTGCCCTACAACAGCTAGTGGCGGACACTGCGCAGTGTCTGTGCGGGTCCGCCTACTGTTTGGTGACCTCGGCATATCCCAACGTCAGCTCCAGGATACCACCCACCGCGTCACGCCACGTTTGCGCGGGGGCCAGCATTTGCGCCTCCTGGGAAACCCATCACCTGTCAGGGTCTTCCGTGGGACTGTCTCCACCACAGATTGCATCTACATAGCCGAAGGCGGTGCAGCAAACTCTAAAACCTATCCCTCAAGGCATGCAAGGCCCCTTTGCCTGGTCCTCCACACCTTCCCCCGCCCCCTTTCACCCCCAGGTGTGTGTGCTGTGGAGCCAATCAGACACCCCACCAAGACCCACGATCACCCGAATTTTCGCCACCTCCCCCCCACGAACTTTGTAGAGGAGAAACGGGTCCGATCGCCTCGAGAAATGGTTTCTTGGAAGCACTTTTCGGCGCCACTGTGTTTGCCATGGGAGCACTGCCGCTTACCAATAACCAGAGATGAGCGGTCCGCCTCACCACGTCCACCTACGGCCCGACCTCACGCCCCCCAACGCAAGTCCACGTCCCAGCCTCAGTCCCGCTTCCACCTTCTTTGACAGAGGTACGACGAAGCTGGACGGACGATTGTTGCAAGGGCAATCTCGAGGCGGTGCCCGCAGCGAGCCCACCAGAATGTGCTCCAGAATGGTGGTAAAGTGCCAAAAAAGGACGGAAGGCCCCCGTCGACAGGGCACGGTCGACTTTCCAGCGCCTTACCGTGCGAGCCTCAAGAGACACACCGACACCAGAACGCCCTTCAATCCTCTCTCGTCCTCTAGCGTGCCCAAACCATACATCTAAGAACCGTAGCGGAACCGCATACTCGGGCTACCAACCAGGTTCCCACCCCCTCGACGAGGAGAGGCCGCAAGCTCACAAACATTCATCATCCCCTGGGGGCGCTACCAAAAAACCCAAACCGTTAACCCGCCGCCAGCCGCACCCCATGGCACACCACTGCGCTTCGCAGGAAGACCCGTTCACAAAGCGTTTTTGACGACACCATCACCCGAACGTGGCCCAGAAGCTCAAGTGCGTGCCGCGACACTCCTAACTCCACGACAGCATCGTCAGCGACGGCCTTCTGGCACACATAACACAATTTTCCTCCAGAGGTGCAATGGATAGCGGTGCCACCCCTGCGACCCTGACAAGTTCCGCTTCTGCAGGAGGAGCGTACAAAACCTTTGCCGGCTACCCCCTTGGGCTGGGAAGGGTACCAGCACCGCCGAACTCGTCAACAAGCATAAACCACTTCAAGATGCCCGCACCAGCGCCACCCTGACTGAACGTGCGGTCATGGTTCGGCCTCGTCAACCAGGTCGCGCCCCCCGTCCTGGCGGTCGCCCCTGTCATGGAGCCTTCAGAGAGCTACTCCAAGAAACCGGGTGGGAGGCAGTGTCTGGGACAAGCAGTTGGAGAGGCGCTCTTCACCTCCGCCAAGACACACTATTGGGGGCGATTGGCGGCAGAGGGACTGCGCTTCTAATGATGTGTCGCGCCCTTCACAGCAGTCCTCTCACTGACTACAGTACTGCCAGGAGGTAAATTGGCTTCCTTGTCCTACAGCAGTACTGCGAGTGTGTCCTCGGAGATTTGTAGCCGCCTAATTGCTGCCTGGCGGGTGGAAACTTGTGCTCTGGTGGCAGCACGAAACATACTCACAGCGGCCGAGAGGAACTAACAGGTAACCCTCGAAGGGGGGAACGCGCTTTGGCCATCGCCTGGTGCCTAAAGAAGGCAGCCCCTCTTCCTCCTTGGCTGCAAAAACCTCGACGCTCGTCAAAGACCACAAGGCCCCTTACAAGGATTTTTCGGAGAAAGGAACTAAAGGACATAGCCCAACCCCGATCCCTCAACCTAAAGAGAAGACGCTAATGTTTCCCTTCCGCATCAAGTACCTTTGAAGGCGACACCAACTGCGCGGCAGACGCCTTTGGTCGCGCTACCCGATCCTGTCATGTGGGGGGCCAGGAAGGATCGGACGAAGACGATGAGAGCTGGTAATGCCGCAGCCATGGACCCGCAGCCACGGCGCGCAGCCGAAGGACGAGGTGGGCATGTTTTGGACCTTCATCAAGTGGAGGAAGAGGCCTGCACGGGAACGAGGATACCGGCTCTTGCGGGAATCGTAGCAATGCACGGCTGGGCTGGAACGAAAGGACTGGGAGCCCGCTCGCCCACTCCGCAGTACTTTCAAGATTGCGGGCGCCCAACCTCTCCTGCCAAGGGAACATCGTCCGCTTTACACCTGTTGACGAGAAACGAACCCGCGGCTTGTCATTTACCTCGCGGCCCTGAGGCGTGTAGTCCTCAAGCGAACCTTCATTGCGGGTCACCAGGGCGGGACTCAAGTGCACGCAGGGCGAGGCCAGTCCGAGTCTACGGCCAGGGGATTGACGCGGAGGTGGAGCAGAAAGAGGCGCCAATGTTGCGGTATGGCGATAAACGCAAGCGCTACGCCACCACAGCCCCGCAGCAACCCTCGTCGTTGCCCACCCCGCCCCACCCGCGTACCCCATTCCAGCAGTGGTGGTTGATTTATTTCAACTGGACAGGCCACACCTATATCGCCGTCGCTGACTAGCTCTCGGATGGCTCGAAGTGGAGCACCTGTCAGGCGACGCCACCAGTGCACGCCTCATCAACGGTGTTCCGACGATGGTTCAAGCGCTTCGCGGCTCCCAGAGGAGCTGTCGGCGATGGGGGAACGAAACCTCAACCAGCCGGAAATCCAAGGGGCTTCCTCGACACCTTGCGTGGTGCGGCTGAGGGTCCTCCTCCCCAGCAAGCACACATTACCCCCCAGTCCCTACGCCACGCAGTAAGGCGGAGTCAAGTGTGCCAAGAGGTTGCTAACGCGCCAACACTGGCCGGAACGGCTCCCTGGACACCCGACGGGCCGCTGCATGGGCCATCAGCAGTACCTCAACACCCCCGCAGGGCTTTCCGAAGCCTCCCCCACCCAGCTGATCACGAGGACGTCAGCTGCGGACGAGCGCATAATAACCCTGTGGACACGATCGCTCTTTGAGGTGAGCGAGCGAATGGGGCGTGGCTGCTGCGGGAGGCGCGAAACGGGCCTTGGCCCGCTCTGGGGATAGTGCACAAGCTTCCCGGCATGACCAAACAGCCCCACAAAACTCGAGCCCCTCACGCCTCCGGCCTACGGACCCGCATCCTACACCCCCGGCATTTGGGCGCTGGGATCGCGCAGGCAACTGTCCTGGAGACTAACCGGCAGCCCAGGCAGTACTTGAATGCGGACTGGAACGGCAGCGGGCGCAACCCACCATTCATGAACCGGCGCCACTTGCAGCCCTCTCACCCGTGCGTTTCAGGCGCACGACGACGGGACACAGCGATGCCTTGGCCCCAAACCCCTCTCCCCCGCCCAGCCAAGGAAGGCCTCAACGCCACAGACAGCACTTACGCCCCAACCTGCTAGACTACGTGTTAGGTAACGCCACCACCCCTCAGGCAAAACACACTTGCTGAGTGCCCACATATCCACAAAATTTGTTTTGTATCCTCGGTTTCACTTCGTTTTCAAATGTTTTCTGTTTTTTTTCATTACAAAGGAAATTTCCACGGGGGAGCTATTTTGTGGTAATTGGGGGGGGAGTGTGGGGGTGTGGCAACCCCTCAACATCTTTTTCCCGCCACATCTCAGCGTCCCACCCAGGGCGGGGCAGTTTGTGACTCCGCGAGGCAGTGACCAGTGTCCTGTCAGCTCTCCTGTAATTAGAGGTTAAGTCTCCAATAACATCACGCGCCGCGCCCCCATGGCCCTTCGTGCTCCAACCCCAGCATAAACTAACCTCCTAAGGGATGGGGGTGGGTGGGAGGGAGGTCGGGGTGTGTCTTGGCATTTATTTAACAAAACCTTCTTATAATTTTCTTCAATATATATATATATATATATGTTTTAAAAAAGGTTACGCATGGCAGAAATGGATTTAATACTGCACATTAATACTAAGAGCAAAAATAATCTGTGTCAGTGGTAACGGGCGGTAGCGATCGACCGCGCAGTTTCTCGTCCACTATAACCCATTTAGCCCACATGAACGCGTCCTTCATATGTTCGCCGGTCTCCTTCTAACAAATCACCATACTCCCTTTTCATCCCAGTAGCTAACGTATATTATGCCCCTAAAAGTTAACATTAACAAAAAATCCCTCCGCGCCTCTCTCTTGTCATCGGCTTCAAATCTTTGTTTGGTTATTTTGGGGTTGAAGCAGTTTTGGCCCACCGTGTGTTGTTGTTTTTGTCAATGTGTTCGAAACGAACAGGTCCAACAAATGCAGTTTTGGTTCGAAACGAAACGGTCCCGCGGAAACGCCTCGTGTGAATACCCGCTTAAGGAAGTAACAAGAGGCTGGGAGACCTACACCGTGGTTAGTTTCCTGTTACTTAATATCTACATCCACCATTCCATCCATCCCACATCCTGAAGTATAGCCTCCCGTTTAGAACTCCTTAGAATACAATAATAATATATATGGTTGACGTTTTGAGTGGCTTTTTCCGCCGGCAGGACCAGACCATCTTAGCAGACCTTATCATAATAATTCAAGGCAACACTATTTATTTACCGAGATGTCCTTCTTGAAAGCCCTGTATTTCATTGTAAGTTTTTTTTTTTCAAAGTTTTTATTGCATTTTCTTATAAATTATTTCCTTGTAAAATTGCGCTTCTATTGCTAACCCTTCATGATAAAAGTTTACCTCGCAAAGTTTTTAAAAATGGCGAAGAACCTTGAAGTGAGATTAAGTAAAATGCATATTTTTCTCAAAGTCCTCTAATGGGCAATTCCTTTAGTGTGTTTTAAACTGTTTTTTTATTTGATAATATTATAAGAACAAACATTTACGAAATTACTGTAGATCATATAACTCATAAACCAGTCCTATATGATAGTCATATGCAGCAGTGAAATTGGGCCAGCAGACTGACCATGGGGCCAGTACTGCAGGTCCAGCGCGCGTAGGTGCGGAGTGTCACATCGTTCTACTGTTTTATCTATGACAAAACATAATATCCAATGCCATGGCCCCAGATCCCAAGACCAATTGTAAAAATCCCAAGGAGTGGCCATCCCTAGGCACGGTCAAAACAAAACAAGGGTGGAACTACCTTTGTGCGGCGGTGCGGTAAAAGGGGCGGGGCTGGTCTTCTGTCAACCTCGATTACACCTAGAAACATTACAAAGGTTATACTAATGCTTACTTACAGTGTGAGGACGGAAGCTATAACTAATAAAACTGATGATAAATATTGTGTAAAATAAAACAATTGTCTCGTTAATAATGTGTTAACCCCTTTGGAAGGCAACAACCAGGAACGTAGTTGGGTAACCATTAGACAATTTTTTTAGTGACTATAAGCAAATTTTATAAGCTAATGACTGTTTGTATCCCTGTCCACTAACTAGTTTGCTAATAAATTCAGTTTACTTTTGTAATTTTAGGGCTAACATACTTTTTTTTTAATAGCAAAGGTAAGAATCTGGTGTGAGGGGTTAGGGAAGGGTAGTAGTGCCCAACCTCTATCGAACATAAGGAAGCTACAAGAGGCTATGAGACCTACACCTTGCTGGTCCCTGTAAACCATGGGCAAGCAATGTACCCGTAGATAATAACACTAAAGTTCGCCAGGAAACGTAATTTTTTTTAGATGTGCAGAGACGTGCGGTGGCGTTCATACTTACATTTCTACATCCATGATTACAGGAAAGTTAGAAGGGGCTATCTGGAGAGTCTGTCATTTTGTGTCTTCATCTGTGTCATAGCTAGTATGGCTATCATTAACAAATTACAAAAATATCAACCGAGTGGCGACGTTGATAACGGGCTACACTAAGATCGCCAGCTAGTGTTTATGTTCTGAGTGTCTTGCCGCCGTTGTCGTCGCGCGAAAAAAACGAGTAGTGAAATTGTAAACCGTCTATACTTGCAGATACAAAGCATAAAACAACGCAGAAACAGGGTAGATTATACAGTCATGATATAAACTACTGTGTATCATCTTAATTAAGTGGCACATACACATCAGTAGTGATGCTATAATTCGTAATATATGGATGGTGGCTGGCGACATTAGTGCAGGTGGCGACTTTACTGTTATCTACGGTACGTCACCAATGTCCATGTATTGTATTAAACCGTAGTATTACAGGTGTAGTTAAGGTTCTGCAAGGTTATGTTTCTGTGGGCATCATGAACCAGCCCAGCTAACCATCACCGGCGGGCCTACGTAGGCCGTAGAGCGGCGAACGGCGGCCGCCGGCGGCAAATTTACCTCCGTCAGCCCTCCGAAGGGCCGCTGGTGTATTTTCAGACGGGAAAATTTACTATGTTGAAATTAATGTACAGAATTTGAAGAATTGAATATTCTGTGTAAACATTTTGAAACAACAGCTATATGATTATCTTGCTGTAGTATTACATCAGCAGTGACAAGCAGCGGCAACTTGACGTCAATCCTCCGGAGGCCCGCTGGGCGCTGGTACGTATTTGTAAGTGAGAAATATTCATTTCATATTATATATATTAACACAGTAATATACATAGTATCTCAATATCGGTACCATCACTATTATTAGGCTTGTTCAAGCTATTAAAATTGTTATAGAATTTTTATAATAGTTTATAGAAATTATATCATACCAGTTTTATTTCAAATATTTCCAGCTTAATCAGGAACACCCGAGATACATAGAAATAAAGATGAGTACGTACATAGGAGGAGTTTACATGGAAAAAGGTTATCAGTTAGTCTATGTGTGTAGCTAGTATCATATAAAAATAACATTTGATTAATTAACCGAGCAAAGATTACGGGGTAACTGTCACAAGGTCATATTTCCTTATTTCAAATAACTTTCCCAATTATCATCCAACAAAAAAATATAAATAC
>JACEEZ010019840.1:7500-40194 GCA_016584305.1 Chionoecetes opilio | reverse complement strand
CTCGCTCTCTCTCTCCGCTCTCTCTCTCTCTCTCTCTCTCTCTCTCTCTCCTATCTCTCTTCTCTCTGCTCTCTCTGTGTCTCCTTTTTTGTCTTCTATATTTCTGCTCCCTCCTTTCCTTTCCTTTCATCTCCACAACACATATTAGCCATAGCCAGTATGTGAATTATCGTGAATAACGGACAAGTGGTGGTTTGATATGTTAAGATTAATCTCGCTAACCGTTTTTCTGTCGCAAATCATATCTATTCCACCCAGCCACCTTATATATTATTAGTATAAAATATAGCCACCAATATATATATTATATATATATATCATAGTAAGAATATATATTATAGACACAATGTGTAGTGTATTTAATAGTATTATATATAATATTATTTATATCATAGTGTATTATACAGAATAAATAACTATATACAGTCTAAAAATATATAAACATATAACACAATAATATAACCATGTTTTTATGGGGACGAGAAAATTGCGAGCTAACGACGACCCCACCATGCCTTAGCCCTACCACTCGCTGCACTGTCCTTAGGCGGAGCGAAATGCTTCCGAAAAGTCCAACTTTTTTAGCGCTAAGATGGCTAGTCCTAAGATGGTCTCAGTAGTGTTCCAAAATGCCCCCTGGACTGTTCACGCGACAATGTTTTGAATTGCGGGGCTGCATAGGGGGCCCACGGGTGCGCCCGACAAAGAGATATATGTTATGGACTATTAATATAGACTGGTTAATCAGTAATATGATAGACTGTAATCTTCGTAAATGTGTGTTCTCTAAGATACAAATAAAACACACAGTAAAACACGCTAAAAGAAATGTCCCATTACGAGACTATGAAGAAATATGCATGCACTTAATATTCACATAAACTCTTCGCCATTTAAAACTGTGCGAGTCAATACTTTATAATTGAAGAGTATCACTAGAAGCGCAATTGTATTGCTTCCATTGCTAATTCGGTATCTGATAGATTTATTAAAAACATGCATAAATCTAGCGTTAAATAAATAAAAACATAATCAATTGGGTATTTTCCCGATTGTGATGTTATATTTACTTATATAATTCGTTTTCTGATAATGAATTAGTACGTGTAAATAAAAATTAGTTCGGAATAGATAAATAAACATCATCAATCGGGAAAAATTACCCGATTGATGATTTTATTTATTTAGTTAACCGCTAATTTAGGCATGGTTCTTTAATTCATTAATCAGAACGAAATATAGCAATGGAAAGCTAATAAAATAGCGCTTCTATGATACCCTTCATGATAAAAGTAGGACTCGCAAAGTTTAAATGGCGAAGAGTTGAATTGAATAGTGAAATAAAGATTCATGCATATTTCTTCAGTCTCGTAATGGCATTTCTTTAGAGTGTTCATGTTTTTTAATTTGAAATATTATATGAGCAAACATTCACGAGATACAGTATATCAATTAACGATAAAACCAGTATATATAGATCGTATATGTATATAGGCATCTGAGCGGCCCTCGAACTTCGACCCTGTGCGACAGGCCGATATTCGCGCAGTCCAGGCGCCCGCTATTTATAATAGTTATGGGTTTCCCATAAGCAGACAAAATGGCGAACGTTCGCCATAAGTCCACCGAAAAAGCCATAAGTGCTCGTGTTTTCAATAAAGTTGACCATAAGCCGCTAGGGGATGTCCGGAGGCCCATAAGGATCCTTATGTTGACATAAGCCGTTCCTAACATGGCAGCTCAAAAATCTTCCGCCAGCGCCAACCAAGGCATTTTCGTGCAGACGAGACGTTCTTCGGCGAACTAAGTGACAAGGAACGGTCAGAGGGATATCGGCTGAACCATGAAGGGAATATGTATGTCACTCTCGTTGAAGCATTCCTCCAGAGTAAATAATAAAGGAACCAACAGGACAGCGGAATGAAAATTATAACAACATTATGTTGTTTCATCGCCACTAGCAAGATGCAGCAGGCACTGAAGCAGTGCAGCCAGATGCAGGATGACCATGTGAGCAGCTGGAGTCGGACCAGGGAAAATGATGATCAAGGCCGTCCATGGTAGTACTCTCGTGTGTACCCACATTTCTGTGCGAGACAAGAGGAATTTTCTTCGCCGAGGAAATTTTCGACGACAGTCACTTCACTAATGATGAAAAAAAGATGTAATAAAGGTTTCATGTATTTGACCACATTTTTCGATAGGCAGTAATTTCTTTAGATTGAAGGTTTATAATAAATTTAGCTCGTTTTTGCAGAAATGAAGGTTTAAAAGATTTAGTTTTACTACGCAGTCATACTACCTTCTGGAGGGCTATTCAATTTCGGCTTCAGCAGTCAGTAGAGATACTACTTCCGGAAAAACAAAAAATGTAATACTTGAAAACAAGGTTAATTTCTACAACTAGGACCAGAATACCTACACAATGGGAGTGGCTTTGGTTACCGTAATGGATTCTTAAGAAACTCTCAAATGAGTTCTGTCGCAACATTATTTTGGAGATATCAAATGTTTAGTAAGAAGCGTATATGACATGAAATTAAGTAACAAAACCCACCTTTAGATTCAATAACTAACCTAATGTAAGTACCCACGTTAGATTCCACTAACCTAAATCCAACTTTAGATTCACTAACCAACTAATCCACGTTTAACCTTATAAATAAAGCCAAATCCTCATTGGAAAGTGTCCGCGGCAGGGAAGAAAAGCAGAGGCGGTGCAGGTCACAAGAGGAAGAAGAGTGAGGAAGCACGTAACACTGTCTTTCTCTTCCCTATAAAGAACAGGTATGATGTAGTGTTTGCCCATACTCCCCCTCTCCCCCAAAACAAGTTTGGCACCTGGGGGGATATGAGGGATATTTGGCTGGGGTACAAAATGGCGTTGCAACCTACATGTTATGAGTAGGTAGTGGCGTAAAAATGCCCGAATCTAGGAACAAATGACTGAACTTTCTCAGTCAAGAAACGTGTGGACCTGCTGACGATCCTCCAACAAAACAGAATGACCGGAATATCGAGTCCCCCCACCTCCTCCCCCACCCCACCACTAAGAAGTAAGATTAAACGAGATTTGTTACCCGGGGGTGTCGAGGGGGCCCATTCAGGTTAGGTTAGAATCGGGTGATTATCACAAGTTAGATAGATTATCGGGGGGTCGAGGGGGGCAGAGCCCCTCGATAGGAGGTAGGGATTAATCTGCTTAGGTGTAGGTTAGATTACGATGGGTCGCCTTGTAATCTCGGGATCTGAAGGTTAGGTAAATTTCCCATATTAGGGAAAAAGCCAGTACCTAGAATAGGTAATTTTGACTCTACCAACTCTAAAAATACGTGTTTTTTCCGACACGCATTATTTAGTCCCCACCCTCAAACCCGCATTCTCCACAGGTCCCACGCTGTTTGGAGGAAAGGGGAAGAGTAAGGCAAACGTAGAAATTTAACAAAAACTATCATATTCAAATATAATGGCGGAAGGGTGACGGAAGGAACACACAAGCAAAACCAGTAGTAAAGGAGGAGAAAGAACAAGCGCAGGGCGAAGTGTATGATCAGGCAGAGATACGGCATATTACGTAGGTACAGATACGGCAGTCTACTACCAAGCTATATGTATACTGCCGATCTGCCTGGTGCATCACTCCTCCCTGGCTTTTTGCCCCTTCCCCTTCTGTATACGTGGTTTACTGTGTGTTCCTTCCGCACACTTCTACAATTACTGTGGAGATAAAACATAATAGTCTATAGGGAGGAGAGACAAGTTTTACATCGTCCGCGTGAAATTTTCTACGGGCTCTTATTTACCCGTATATATGAATAATCCTTTAATATGCTTATTTTCAGTCGTAAGGTTCTTCTCACATAATTACTGACTCATATTTTACTGATTTCACGCTTATTCATGACTAAGAGACATTTTAGGGTAATGTAAATGCTACGCTTAGCGGGAGTTTAGTCAGCAGGAACTGACTAGACCCATAGCTATGGCGGAGATTTGCTCCATACATAGAGATCTTATGGGCAACTTTATGTTATGGTCGAACATTATGGGAATCATAGCCTATTATAAAATACCGGGCCAAGGTATTACAGGGTCTAGACTATACGCACGAAAACCTATGAATCTGGTACGGCAAGCATAGATTTAACTCACAACTCGTGGGCTTTCAAACACATTTGAGCTTACCATGAAATTATCAAAGTTGTCAAAAAGTATTCACTTATTTCATCTAAAACTCACAGAGAGCACAAAATTATAAATCTAAATGTCAAACTCTTTATAGATTTGCAATATAACGTATACATTTCTTTGATGATTCTACAATCATCCACTACAATGGAATCCACTTGTAATGTATTTTCGAGTGCATTATTATCATAAAGTTTGCACCAAATTCGTAACTATATGAAATTTTGGGGTAAATACACCTATAGAATGGCTGGAGGAAGCACCGATACTAGTGGACGATGAGAACAGAACACAGACACGCTAACAGTGTTATCAGAACACAAGACAGGAACTGAACTTGTCGTAAGCCTAGCTTACCGCCTGTCCCGCGGCTCCCGCCAGCCCGTCGCAACCCACCAACCATGCGCCACTTGCTTCACCTCCCTCCTCCCCATTCACAATATCCTGACTGCGGTAGATCGACGAATGCTATGAAATAATAAGAAGTTTGAGGGAAAAGTTGTTCTTTGGATTTGTCAAAGGCAAATAAAAATGTGTATTTTCAGCTGACCGGCTATTTAACTAATCTGCAAATCTCTAGAAAGTCCGAAAAAAACACATTCCTTAGATTTTGCGTCTTCGAAATGTCCTTCTCAGGCTTAAATTATCTAAAATAAGGACATTCCTTGAAAGTGAAAACACTGCGTTCCCTTGTAACAAACAGGGTTGCCAGATAGTGGGGGGTATAACAAATTAACTGATAAATAAAGTATTTACATTTAAAATTATGAGTACTTAAATACAATGTATTTAAAATACTCATTAATAGTAATTGAAAGCACTGTATTTAAATACGTGAAAACAATGTATTTATAAAATACAGTTTAAATCACAAAAACGTATTTAAAAACGTATATATAATATACCATCTATCTGTCTATAGTTGTTAAGCTATTTATTTATATCCACATACTTTTTCGGAACCACACACGTACGTCACTCACAGACCACAGACCCCACGCGTCCGCGACCGATTTCTGTCGCCACACAGCTACGACCGCCATACCATCGCCCTCCGACTATGTTCCTGCCAGACATACCCACACTAGGCTTCTCTTCCAATATAAGACTAGTACCACCTTTCCTGGTATACTATATATATAAATATATATAATATTATTAATATACAATAATATTATATAATTAAATTATATTATATATAATATATATATATATATATCAATATATATATATATATATATAATATTTATATATATATATTTATAAATAGATATATATATATATTTATATATATATATATATACGATATATATATATATATATACAGATATATATATATAGTGTATATGATAAGATAGATAGATATTATATATTAGATATAGATATATATTGATAAGAGAGTAGATGATATAATAGATATATAGTACGATAGATATTAATATGATATATATTTAAGAATATGTACATATATATATATATAAGATTTATATTTACATTATAGTACTACTTTACATATATTTTAGAGATGATATATATATATAGATATATAAGAGAGGAGATAGAGTATAGATAGTATATATAGTGACATATATATATTATATAGGTACATAGATAAAGAGATTATATATATCTATATATACATACAGAGATTCGTATATTAGTAGAGTAAGATTAATAGCTACATATATTATCAGTAGATAGATGATAGTATATAGTAGTATACAGATAATAATAGTATAACAGTATTAATATTATAGATAGATAGATATATAGAATATATGTATTTACATATATGAGAGTATCGATATGATTATATGACTATTATATATGAGTTAAGAGATAGATATATAAGATAGCGAGAGTAGAGATATATAGATAAGAAGAGTATAGGGAGATGATTTCTAGATTGTAGAGAGATGATATATGATGATAGAGTATAGAGATATAGATATATATAATTGAGAATATATATAATATAGATATATTTATATAGAAGATAGATATATATCATATAACATTTATAGAGATTATAGATATAATATATGATAGATATAATATTATTATATTATAGAGATATATATGTATATATATGATATAGATATTAGAACTATATATACTATACAGTATATATAGCTATATATAATATATATAAGAGAGATATAGAGATATAGTATTGTTTTAATAGTATACTATATAGATAAAATAATATATATATATATATATATAATTTATATATATATTATAGAGAATATATCTATATAATATATATAATAAATATTACTATATATATATCGATACGTGTACTTATATAATATTATATATACAGTGTATAGACATCGTGAAGCTCGAGCGCGAGAAGAAATTTCTAGAAGTTTTGTAGTCAGCAGAGGAGAGGATTTGAACATCAAAGTATATGCGAGACGAAACCCGTAGATTCTTAACCCAATAATTAAATAAACTTCATAAGTGGAAACAGTACTAAACGGTCCCTATTGTATCTAGTACTTATTAATGCTATTACTACACAGCTACTTTACTACATTGCAACTACTACTAATATGAACCTTAGTCTATAACAGCTGTACATACTCATCCCATGGCGACACCTATCATGTGTGCAATCTAATACAAGGGCTATATTCCTACTCACTGAAGGGGTAATCAGTGGCAAAATGTGACGCCAGATTGGAGGAAGTATCGTGTTTTCTGAAGGTCATCTCTTGTACAGTTTGTTTGAGAGATGAACTAACATAAACACCACGATAATTGTACACGAACAAAACTACCTGCCTGGCTGTTGCACCAAAAGAGTAGATTATATATAGATAATATATATATAGATATATATATATAATATATATATAATATATATTTAATCTATCTATCTACTATTATCTATCTATCTATCTAGTCTATCTAATATCATCTATCTATCTATCTATCTCTCTCTCTCTCTGCTCTCTCTCTCTCTCTCTCTCTCTCTCTATCTCTCTCTCTATATATAATATATATATATAGTAATAATAAATATATAGATTATCTATGTATACAGATCATATATGTATATTATAGAATATATATGATATATATGATATATGATATATATAATATTATATAGATATAGATATATATATATATATATATAATATATATATATGAGATATGATATATATATATATATATATATATATTATATTGATTATATGAGATAGATATATATAATAATGATATAGGGATATTAATAGATAATATATAATATATTATATATGATATATGATATTGATATATAAATATATTATATATGATATATGATATATTATATATAACATATAATATATATAATATATATAATATTATATATGAATATGATATAATAATCTATATATATAATATATATGATATATATATAGTATTATATATATGATTATATAATATGATATATGCTATATATTATCTATATATAATATGATATATTGATATATATAGTATATATATATATGATATATGATATATAGATATATATATATATAATCAGTTTCTATCTATATATATTGATATATATATAGATATATATAACTATATATATATGTATATATAGAGAGAGAGAGAGAGAGAGATGCGAGGAGAGAGAGAGAGAGACGAAGAGAGAGCGAGAGAGAGAGAGAGAGAGAGAGAAGAGATAGAGAGAGAGATGAGAGAGAGAGGACGAGAGAGAGAGAGAGAGAGAGAGAGACGAGAGAGAGAGAGAGAGAGAGAGAGAGGAGAGGAGAGAGCAGAGAAGAGAGAGAGAGAGAGAGAGAGAGAGAGAGAGGAGATGAGGAGAGAGAGGAGAGAGAGGAGAGGAGAGAGAGAGAGAGAGAGAGAGAGAGAGGAGAGAGAGAGAGAGAGAGAGATGAGAGAGGAGAGAGCGAGAGAGAGAAGAGAGAGAGGAGAGAGAGAGAGAGAGGAGAGAGAGGAGAGAGAGAAGAGAAGAGAGAGAGATTGAGAGAGAGAATCGGGGAGAGAGAGAGAGAGAGAGAGAGAGAGAGAAGGAGCGAGAGAGAGAGAGACGACAGCGAGAGAGAGAGAGGAGAGAGAGAGGAGGAGAGAGACGGTACGACGAGAGAGAGAGAGGGAGAGAGAGTAGAGAGAGAGAGAGAGAGACGAGAGAGAGAGAGAGAGAGGAGAGAGAGAGAGAGAGATTTTCAGGGTGCAAAGACACTGTCATTCTTAGGTTCTTTCGCCGTGCAAACGTTTCGCCAATCGGGCACTGGCATCATAAATATAATATTTCATATATATATATATTATATATAAAAAAAAGATTATAATATATATTTATATTTTATAAAAAAGATATATATATATTTATATATATTATTATATTTTTTTTAAAAAAATTTTTTTAAAATATAATATATATATATTATATATATATATATTTTATATTATATATAATATATATAATATATATATATATATATATATATTTTATATATATAGATTTTATATATATTTTAATATAATATATATATATTATATATATAATATATATAAAAATATACGTAATTTATATAAAAATTATATATATAATGTGTATATGAATCGTGAATCGAGCGCGAGAAGAAATTTCTAGAAATTTTTGGAAGTCAGCGAGAGAGGATTTTGAAAATCAAATGTATATGCGGAGAACCCGTAGAATTCTTTAACCAATAATTAAATAAAATCTTTAAGTGGGAACATACTAAACGGTCCCTATTTATCTAGTACTTTACTACGCTTTTACTACACAGTACTATTATACATTGCAAAACTACTAATTTTAACTTAGTTCTTAACAGTGTACCTATCATCCCATGGCGACCATATATGTGTGCAATCAATAAAAGGGCTATTTCCTACTTCACTGAAGTGTTACTCAGTGGCAAAAGGGCCAGATGAGGAAAGAAATCGTGTTTTTTTTAAGGTCATCTCTGCAGTGTTGAGAGAGAACTAACAAAACAAAACGATAATGACACGGAACAAAAACTATCCTGCCTGGCGGCCCCAAAAAAAGGGAGTATATTATATAAATAATATAATATATAAATATATATATATAAAATATATATATAATATATAAAAATTATATTTATCTATCTATCTATCTATCTATCTATCTATCTCTCTTCTCTTATATATATTATAATGATAGAATATATATATATATATAATAATATATATATATTAATAAATATTATATATATAATAATTATTATATAAAATATATATTAATATGATATATTATATATATATATATAAAAGAGAGAGGGGGAGGGGAGAGAGGAGAGAGAGGAGAGAGAGAGAGAGAGAGAGAGAGAGAGAGGGGAGGAGAGGAGGGGAGAGAGAGAGAGAGAGAAGAGAAAAGAGAGGAGAAAAGAGGAGGGAGAGAGAGAGAGAGAGATTTCAGGGGCAAAGACACTCTCTTTCTTGGGTTGTTTTATGCGCGTGAAAACGTTTCGCCAATGGCACTTGGCATCATCAGGCTAAAATAGTTTATAAATTAGTATACTAAAACTGTAAAAGCGAACCCTAAAACATTTTTTAAAGCAATGAAATAATCCTTATTATCAAAAAATTTAAAAACACAATTTATACTTAACAGACCTTGTGTGTATGCTGTCTAGGTGGCAGAGGACTGAATGAACAATAGTTTTACAGGTAGCATTTTGGTTCGTATGTGGCAATCGAAACGAGAGTTGACGATCGAAAAGTGGATAATCATTTGAGTATATGTAATTTGGGATGAAGTGACTTTGGGTTTTAAAAAATAGAAAAAGAAAAAAAATACCGAACATTTTCCTTATTTTTGAACTACCATAATTTTAAGCACTCATATATTAAGTTCACCCTATGAAGTTTAAAACCAATGATCACTACCATTTTAGATATCCTAGTTACCCGTAAAAATAATTATCTTACTACCTCAGTCTACAGAAAAACCTACTTCTACAGGTTTAGGAACACAATATGTATCATTCATCCCTAACCTTTTTAAAATCAATACTATTAAGACCTACTACACAGATGCTATAGTTTCTCTTCCAATTGGTTTGCCTTCGATAATGAAATTAAATTCCTTACTAATTTTTTCCAAAATAATGGCTATCCCCTCAAATTGATTGAAAAAACTATCTCTAAATTCTTAAATGAAAAGTTCAACCCTAAGTCGAACCAACCCGAACCTATATTAGACACACATTATATTAAACTTCCATTTTATGGCCATCTCAGTTATATCATTCGTAAAAAACTCAATGATCTACTCAAGTTACACTCTCCTAACTCAAAATTTAAATTTATTTGACTAATCCATTTATTAAGAACACATTTCAAATATAAAGACCCTATACCTAAAACTGTTATCTGTAATATAATTTATGAATTTAAATGTTCGAGTTGTAACGCTCGTTACATCGGCGAAACGTCAAAGAATTTAACCCATAGGCTCTCTGAACATAAAGGTATCTCTGAAATAGGTCGACCTATTTCTTCTCCTTCACAATCTGCAATTCGCTCACACTCTCATGATTTGATCACCCATTCTCTATGAATGATTTAGAATCTATCAAAGGCCAAACTTCTCTAGTGACACTAAATTATTAGAATCCATACACATCAAGCACTTGTCCTCTGATCTTAATAACCAAGTCACTTCATACCAATATATATACTCAAATGATTATCACACTGTTCGATCGTCCGACTCTCGTTTCGATTGCCACATACGAACCGAAATGCTACCTGTAAAACTATTGTTCATTCAGTCCTCTGCCAACCTAAACAGCATACACACCAAGGTCTGTTAAGTATAAACTGTGTTTTTATTTTGTAGATAATATAGGATTATTTTATTGCTTTAAAAAAATGTTTTAGATGTTCGCTTTATCAGTTTTAGTATACTAATTTATAAACTATTTTAGCCTGATGATCCCAAGTGCCATTGGCGAAACGTTGCACGCACAAAAAGAACCCAAGAATGACGAGTGTCTTTGCCACCTGAAATGTCAACATGTATCGACCTAAGAATACCAACTATATTTTGTTATATATATATATATATATAATATATATATATATACATATATATAATATATACACAATAATAATTATAATAAGAAATTCAATATTAAACATCTTGTACAAGCTAGCGTGTGTAATTTTATTGGTGAGGGTGTAAATGCAGCTCAATGTGACATACTATTGGTGGCCCTAGTGGGGTGTTATCTAAATAATATAAGCGAAAGTGTTGTGTGTGTGTGTGTGGTGTGTGTGTGTGTGTGTGTGTGTGTGTGTGTGTGTGTGTGTGTGTGTGTCTGTCTGTCTGTCTGTCTGTCTATCTGTCCGCGATAGGTGCCGCTCCTGTGGGGAATCCCATCATATGTCACAGTTTGGAATCAGGTTGACCAGGGGAAGGTTTTAAGCCCACTTATAAGATGATCCGACATTTTTTTTTTTTTTAGCAGCCTATTAGCGAGAACCGTGAAGAAAAAAAAGTGGGTTGCGAGAATTGAGGAAACCTTTATGTAGGGTGATGGGTAATAGGTGAGTGAATGGGTGGGGTGATGGGTAATGGGTGTGGGGTGATGGGTGAGTGAATGGGTGGGGGGTGATGGGTGATGGGTGAGGGAATAGGTGGGGGTAATGGGTGAGTGAATGGGTGTGTGGTGATGGGTAATGGGTGAGTGAATGGGTGTGTGTGATGGGTAATGGGTGAGTGAATGGGTGGGGGGGGATGGGTAATGGGTGAGTGAATGGTGGGGGGAATACATACATTTCAGGAAAGTTAGAAGGGGCTATCTGGAGAGTCTGTTTGGTGGGCCGAGGTGGTGGGTAATGGGTCTATCTGGAGAGTCTGTGTTTGGTGGGCCTTGGGCCCACACCCAAAAACAGGTGGTGGCCGAAGTCCCACCAATAGCCCTCCCCAGGAGCTAGCCAAAAAGTCCGCCCGGAGGGCGGCTTTGCTTCCAGGAAAGTTAGAAGGGGCTATGATGTGAATGGGTTGACGTTAATACATACATTTCTACATCCTGATTCAGGAAAGTTAGAAGGGGCTATCTGGAGAGTCTGTGTTTGGTGGGCCGAGGTGGTGGGTAACGGGTCTATCTGGAGAGGGAAATAGCTATGTCATGTCATCCGCTGCAATGCCCAAGTCTCTAGTTCCTCTACCAGTTCCTTAAGAGTCATATTACAACCTTTGGTGGTGGGCCAAAGTCCCCCCAATAGCCCTCCGCAGGAGCTAGCAAAAAGGCCTTTGCGGCTAGTTAGTTATAAATTCAAAGGTTGTAATATGACTCTTAAGGAACTGGTAGAGGAACTAGAGACTTGGGGCATTGCAGCGGATGACATGACATAGCTATTCCTCGAACAAAGCATACATGTAAACTTACCCAAGAAAAAGTCTAGCTGCCACCTGAACTTCAGTAAGAATGAGATGTGCTGAAATCCACAGGATATTTATACAAAAAGTTGGCCGTGCAGGACGATAATATTATAGTATGTGTACTTTCGTAGGGGGGTATCGGGTGTAGGCATGCATCACTGTCGTTTCAAGAGTAGCGCGGAATCAAGAACATACTATATGGACAAAGAAGGAATACAAACTGATAAACGGCGCTGACTTTCTTTTGAGGGAACTGAAAGTTATTTTATGGGACATAACGGATGTTGCCATGTATTTCCTGTAAGCATTTCATCGAATTGTTGATGTAAAATTTATAGAGTTCAGGCAATGGGCCTCAAATGTAGTAATTTATATGTTAAGAGGTTTGAAAGGAATGCTCACTGACCAGGTGAAAGGCTTGGCCGATCATTCGTTTGATGTCAGCTGTGTTAGCCACTAACTGACCACTGGTAGATTTGTTGAAACTTTGATTTTTTTAGGTGCTCTTTATGTACTAGTGCAGCTATACCAGAAATACTACTGCTGCCTTTATGTTGTTGCTTTATTCATTGTCAATTGATATGTTCCTGCAAACTGGTTACAACCTCAATTACTTCACAACACGTTCAAAACGCCACAAGAAAAGGCTTTCTTTGCACTGCAGTTTACTATCACTGCAGCACAACGGCGAAATCTATCAATCAATACTTTTGAAAAAGAACACGAGATAATCATCTGATTGACGATTGCAATAGGTTTTTTTTCAGATTTTCTAGCTAAACGTTCATATTGAATGGCCGCGATCCATATTCACACTGAATGACTGTCACTAGCTTTAGTACGTAAAAAAGAAAAATATTGATTAGCTATGAAGAAGGGATCATAAAGTTTGAATTTCAGCAAACTGAACAAACAAGTCCTCAGCTGGCTATAAGTAAGTAAGTATGTAAGTATTCAAGTAAGTTTTACTGACCACAATATATATTTTATATAAAAATAATCAAAATAACAATCAACTTCAGTATTACAAAAATAAGTAATGCTAATAAATATGTAAAGTATTCATGGTCCTATACAATTTTCAAGACAATAATATTCCAAGCACATCAGTATACAGGTAAAAAAAACCACAGCAATTAAAAACAGATTAAAATTCATACAAACAATAAAAAGACTCGTCTCTAAAAGAATGTAAAACAAGATGAAGCAGAAAAACAACCATAGCTCTAGAAAAGAACTATCCTTATGATCCTATCATAAGCTTGCCCTATTGAACGAAAAGAATGAAAACAAAACTTAATACCAAAGCTCCATATATATATATTATATATATATAGAATATATTATATATATATATATATATAATATATATATTAATCCACAATATCGAAACTATACACCAAACACATATGATGTAACAGTTTTTCATAACCGTCATAACATGCATTATTAAAAGAATGTAAAGCAAATAAGTAATTATAAGTACAAACGTTATTATATAGATGATAATCCATTCAACACCTTAATACCTTCCTATGAAAATGTTTATATATATATATATATATATATATATATATATATATTATATATTAGTTGATTTTCTTAGTTGGTAGTACATTTTGATATTTCAGGGTGACAAAGACACTCGTCATACTTGGGGTTGTTTATGCGCAACGTTTCGCCAAAGGCACTTGGCATCATCAGGCTAAAAATAGTTAAAAATGTAATATATTGCAATGCTAAAAAGCGAACATCTAAAAAATTATTTCTTAAGAAACAATAAAATATTCCTATATTATCTAAAAATTACTAACTAATAAATAAAATAATTTGTACTTAACGGACCTTGGTGTGTATGCTGTCTGAGTTGGTAGAGGACTGAATGAACAATAGTTTCGTGGGTAACATTTCAGCTTGTGTGGGGCGATCGAACCGAGAGTCGGGCAATCGAAACAGTGATAGTCATTTGAGTATATGTAGTTGGTGTGAAGTGACTTGGTTATTAAGATCAGGGGACAGATGCTTGATGTGTATGGATTCTAATAATTTTGTGTCACTAGGGTAGTGTGCCTTGGATAGGATACTGAAGTCATTCATAGAAAAAGGGTGATCTAAATCATGTGAGTGTGAGCGGATTGCAGATTGCGAAGGTGAAGAAATGGGTCGACCAGTACGTGCAGAAACACCTTTATGCTCAGAAAGCCTAAGGGTTAGATTCCTTGTCGTCTCGCCGACGTATCTAGCGTTACAACTAGAACATACGTCGGCGAGACGAAAGGAATCTAACCCTTAGGCTTTCTGAGCATAAGGTGTTTCTGCACGTACTGGTCGACCCATTTCTTCATCTTCGCAATCTGCAATCCGCTCACACTCACATGATATAGATCACCCTTTTTCTATGAATGACTTCAGTATCCTATCCAAGGCACACTACCCTAGTGACACTAAATTATTAGAATCCATACACATCAAGCATCTGTCCCCTGATCTTAATAACCAAGTCACTTCACACCAACTACATATACTCAAATGACTATCACTGTTTCGATTGCCCCACTCTCGGTTCGATCGCCCCACACAAGCTGAAATGTTACCCACGAAACTAGTGTTCATTCAGTCCTCTACCAACTCAGACAGCATACACACCAAGGTCCGTTAAGTACAAATTATATTTTATTTATTAGTTAGTAATTTTAGATAATATAGGAATATTTATTGTTTCTTAAGAAATAATTTTTAGATGTTCGCTTTTTAGCATTGCAATATATTACATTTTTAACTATTTTAGCCTGATGATGCCAAGTGCCTTTGGCGAAACGTTGCGCATAAACAACCGCAAGTATGACGAGTGTCTTTGTCACCCTGAAATATCAAGATATATATATATATATATATATATATATATATATATATATATAATATATATATATATATATATCATATATATACGTATATGTATATATATATATATATATCATGTATATATATATATATTATATATATATATATATATATTATATATATTTTTTTGTTATTTTTGTTTTTTTATATTTGTTTTTTTTACATTTTGTGCCTATAGCGCCTGTAGGCAGTGGTGACCCAGGGCTCGGATGGTAGGCTCTGGAGGTTCACTTGAGGTTCTGATGGTTGGTCCTCGCCCGTTGGTGGCGCAGGCAGGATTCTTATAGTGACGCCTGTGATTAGAGGCTCATGCCGCCCCCCTGTGTCCTCTGATGCACTCGCAGTCGAAGGTAGAGTTGATAGGCAGGGAATGTGGGTGTTCTTAGGCCACTCGACGGTGCAGAAAGGTTTTGGGTTTCTTCGGGGATCGAACTCGGGTCACCGAGAACGCCAGTCGGAGACTCTAACCGCTCCGCTACCGCCTCACCATGAGATATATCTATATATATCTATATATATATCTATATCTACATATCTATCTATATTGTATATACGAGTATGTATACAGTGTATATAATAATATATATATATATATATATATATATATATATATATATATATATATATATATATATATATATATATATATTATATATATATATATATATATACATATATATCATCAATCATTTGGGGTATAAGCCGGGGGGCGCGTCGCCTCGCCTACCCTACGACGCCACTCCCGGGGGTCACCACGCGCGAGTCCCCATGCAGGCTCCTTTCCCATACCAAGCAGCATAACCAGAAACATCAACTTGCCCCAGCCAAAAGCGTTGTGGGCGCCCCCTTAGCCTCCTACACGCCGGATTGTCTCATGCAGATACAATCCGATGGGAAGGATCGGTTTCAGGGTAGCATGCCACATGCCCAAATAGCCAAAGTTGGCGCTGCCGGACTATGCAGTTAATAGGCCTCAATTCAGTCTCACGGCGCAATCACCGATTTGACACGTAATCATCCCAGCGATACCCCATGATTCTATGAAGACACTTATTACCAAAGGCATCGATTCGTCTCTTCAAGTCGCTATTTAGGCCCATATGCAAGCAATTTTGCATTTATGTATTATGTATTTGAGATATGTTTTTAACACCTATAGACAAGATAGCCAGATAAATTATCTAGTTAATCTGACCAGTAGAGAATGATATTGTTGAAATTGATGAATGTTTTGAAGACGAAGAGTAGGTGGTGTCAGCCTGTCAAGAGGCCACCCCTCAGAATTCGTCACCCCCAACCCCTGTGGGGTTGGTCGTTGTGGGGTTGGTGGGGGGGGGTAGTCGTTTCGTACACTCAGCTCAGTTGAAAGTTGGTTTCGTACATGACAAACCTTCTTTGGTGTTGTGATTAAATTATATATATATATATATATATATATATATATATATATATATATATATATATATATATATATATATATATATATATATATATATATATATAATATATATACAACGTTTTCGCCAAGGCACTTGGCATCATCAGGCTGGGCTGCTGGGAAAATTCTTAGTGGATTTTCCTAGTTGGTAGTACATGTGACGATCTGTGTATACCTGCCCTCCCTGGGCTGCTGGGAAGATTCTTAATTGATTTTCTTATTTGGTACATCTTGATGTTTCAGGGTGACAAAGACACTCCGTCATACTTGGGGTTGTTTATGCGCAACGTTTCGCCAAGGCACTTGGCATCATCAGGCTGGGCTGCTGGGAAAATTCTTAGTGGATTTTCCTAGTTGGTAGTACATGTGACGATCTGTGTATACCTGTCCTCCCTGGGCTGCTGGGAAGATTCTTAATTGATTTCTTATTTGGTACATCTTGATGTTTCAGGGTGACAAAGACACTCGTCATACTTGGGGTTGTTTATGCGCAACGTTTCGCCAAGGCACTTGGCATCATCACTTGGCGAAACGTTGCGCATAAACAACCCCAAGTATGACGAGTGTCTTTGTCACCCTGAAACATCAAGATGTACCAAATAAGAAAATCAATTAAGAATCTTCCCAGCAGCCAGGGAGGGCAGGTATACACAGATCGTCACATGTACTACCAACTAGGAAAATCCACTAAGAATTTTCCCAGCAGCCCAGCCTGATGATGCCAAGTGCCTTGGCGAAACGTTGCGCATAAACAACCCCAAGTATGACGAGTGTCTTTGTCCCCTGAAACATCAAGATGTACCAAATAAGAAAATCAATTAAGAATCTTCCCAGCAGCCCAGGGAGGGCAGGTATACACAGATCGTCACATGTACTCCAACTAGGAAAATCCACTAAGAATTTTCCCAGCAGCCAGCCTGATGATGCCAGTGCCTTGGCGAAACGTTGCGCATAAACAACCCCAAGTATGACGAGTGTCTTTGTCACCCTGAAACCAAGATTCCCAAAATAAAAAAAATAATTAAATTAAAAAATATAAAATTAATTATAAATAAAATATTAAAATTTTAATATAATAATTTTAAATTTTTAAATAAAAAAATAATAATTTTTTTTTTTTAAAATTTGAACACCGATTCCAAAAATTTAGGAAAAATCTTTAGTTTCCCCAAGCCCCAGGGTTTGGGGCTAGTAGGCACGGGGGTGGTCACTTTACCTTACTAGAAAATAAACAGTTTTGACAGCCTATCTTAAAGTTTCATAAACCCCAATTTTAAAGGGTGTTTTTTCATTAACCCCAATGTTTGGAAAATTTTTATTTTTCTTTATTATATTTTAATTTAAATATCAATTTTAAATTTTTAAATTATTATATATTTTTTTTTTAATTGTTTTCACCGGTTTTTTCCTTTCCCCTCCCCCAAGTACATAACCAAAAGCCCCCAAATCACCCCGCAAAAAATGGTTGTAGGGGAAGAAATGTTAAAACATTTTGGATTGGCCAATGTTTAGCAGTTTTTTATTTTTCGACAACCCATCAAAAAATTAAAAAGGGGGGTTTTTTCGGGTTATGCCAAGCCTCTCGGGGCCCTTTTTTGGGTTTACGCCCGTGCCTCCCTAATTGTTTAGAGGGTAAAATATCATTTCCTTTTTAAAAATTATTACTTGTATTTTTTTTGATTGTTGTCATTTTCTTTTCTATCCCAAAACCAAAACCTTTTCCCCACTTACAATTTCCACGCCTCCCACTTCTTTACCCACCCTATTAATGAAAATTTTTTCATTGCAATTACTTTTTTTATAAAACCTAATGAAAATTTTTTGAATTTTCTATTTAAAACAAAAACCCTTTTTAAAAAGGGTGGAAAAGAAAACAGGAGGGTCCCGGGCCAGCCTCTGCCCCAAAACCCTAAATTTTGAATAAATTTCGTTTCCTCAAAATGCAATTTTAGTTTTGTGTATTATACGTATTTTTTGAAATTTTATTTTAAAAAATTTTAAATTTTAATCTCCAGTCTTTATCTCCCCAAATCTACCCCCCTTTATCGGGGTCTCCTCTCACACCCCCCACTATATTCTACACATATATTCCTTCTTGTCATCTCACTCTCACCCATTTTTTAAAGGTGTCCCCCTTTCCCCTTCAGTGTTCTGTGCTTCCCCCTCCCCACCCCACGCTCTTCCCTTCCAATTACTAACATATCAGCAAAATCCCCCATATACTTTATGTACAAATTATGTTAGTAAGTTTGGGGGATAAACATGGTAACATTTTTCCTATTCTCAGGGACACCAATAAGAAGCCCCCCTAAAAAACCCCCATCTAGGGGCTGCGTATGGAATACGCAAATGGGGAGGGAGGTTGTGAAACCCACACCACTGTAGCACGGCTGAAAAATTTTTCTGGCCCCGGGGTGCTTGTTTTTTTTTTAGAGACTCATTTTTTCTTCTTCTTGTGACCTTTTTCATTTAGAATCGTTTTCTAGGTCCTCTTCCACTTCTCCCCCTTCTTAACAAACTTGTTAAAACCCTTGTTTATTTTCACCGGGAAGACATTTTCAGCAGTTTTCAATCCTGTGATTATCATCCAATTCTTGTCTCTTGTGGTTTTTTTTTTTTTTTTTTTTTTTATTTTTTTTTTTTACATGTGTCCCTATGCCTGTAGGCAGTGGTGACCCAGGGCTCGATTAGGCTCTGCGGGTTCCTTGAGGGTTCTATGTTGGCCCCTCTTCGTGGGGGCGGGGGCAGGATTCTTATAGTGACGCCTGTGATAGAGGTCTGCCCCCCCTTTTGGTCCTCCAATGCCCTCGCAGTCGAAGGTAGAGTTGGGGCAGGGCTTTGGGGGTGTTCTGGCCACTCGACGAAGCGAAGGGTTTTTTGGGGTTTTTTCGGGTCGAACTCGGTCCCGGGAAACGCCAGTGGGGCTCTCCGCTCCGCTACCGCCCCCCAATTTATACTCCCTTCTCCCCACGCGTTGGGAAACATTTTGGGTGAGGTTTACAATCTTTTTTTTTCCTTTTCTGTCCCCATACAGCCCTAACACCGTACACAGGGCCCCTCTTTCTCCTCACCCCTGCCCCACTCCTCTCGGCCTAGGCTGTTACTATTGACGCTATAACCCTTTCCCCTCTGCCCCTATATTTGTTGCATTCCCCAATGACATGCTCTATAGTTTTTTCTCTCCTACCCTGTAGCTAAAATTCTGTTCTCCATTTCCCCTTTTCCTTCCGTTGACTTCCAATGCCTTTTTCTTGCTTTATAAAAAAATTTCCTCCCTCAGTCTCCTACATCCAAGCACCCCCTGGGGCTTTTTTTTCCTCCTCACTACTCCAACTTGATTTCCTGGCCTTTCCCCCTCCTGCCCTTTTTAAACTAGCCCATTTTCTAATTTTCTTTTTGATATCTCTTATCCCCATCTTGTTCCTTTTCCCCTTTTTCCTCTCTATTTCCTTTTTCCGGGTGAACTTGATCATTTTCCGGGGATATTTTCTTTGCCCTCTATTTTCCTAAGTCTTTCTTTTTTCTTGTGGAACACCATTTTCCTTTATTATTCCTTTTTCCCTGAAGGTGCTCCATCCCATGTCTCCCCTTATGACCTCTACAGGGGGTGCCCTACAAGCCCTATCCCCCCGCCTACTATGTTCTGAGCCTTTACCAAGTGCATATGTCTCCTTCCCGTATTGAGTCACTTTGACCCTAACAGACAATAGGGACCCCCCCTTCCATAAACTCCTCCCTACCTCATTTTATTAAATGACTGTTCCCCACCATATATAATCATGCCTGTCATCCCCTTCCCTTTCCCTTCATTAATTTTCCTCTGCTTTTCCGGCTATCCTCCCTTGTTTACTAGGATTTCCTAGGTATACATACTTATTTCTACTACTTCAGACATTATTCTAAAGCCCACTGATCCTACCTTCACTGTTAAACTCCATGATTTACTTTCCTTTCACAAACTTCGGGTCCTTTCCCTTCCGTACGTGTTTGTTATTTTTAAAATCTCCTCCTTTCATCTTATTTTCTCCCAAAAACCTACATCATCGCAAGGCCAACCCTAACTTCTCTCCTCCAATTGCTACCCCTTTACGGACTTCTGTTCCAGGTCATTTCCTCAAAAATACAATTAAATTGTTGGGGACATAAACACTCCTTGTCTAGCCCCTATTTTATTTACCATTCCACCTCTGCCTTTCCTAAAACCCACTTTGCTTTCCTGACATCTTTTTTTTCCTCTATCCCCAAATTTCAATTCTCTTTTAAAAACCCTTCCCAAAAAACCTTGGAGTAGTTCATACAGCTATGGGCCTTATTGGCTATGTCCCCTTATTTTTTTTCTCCTCCTTTGTGTTTAGGGTCACTCTGCTCTTTTTCCAGTCCTGGGGCACGCACCCCTTGCTCCAGCCTGTGTCCATATGTTTTATTGCCTGTTTTACCATTTCTCCTCCATATTTAAACCCCCCAAGGGGTCCATCTGTCCCTGCACTTTCCCTTTCTTCAAACTTTCAGTACCTTTTTCTCCCTCCCCAAAGCTCAATTTAGGTATGTTTCCTCCATTTTCCTCTTTCACTGTAGTCAAAATTTTTTTCCCTTCCCTCTACTTCCTTCCTTTTAATTATTTTTTACCCTTCTTTTAAATGATTTTATTTCATCCTCCTTCTCATATCTCTTCCCTCTATTTTAAATTTTAAACTTTCTGGTTAATCTTCGTCCACCAGGTTTTTTTTTATTTTTTCCACCTTTTTTTTCCCCTTTTTCCTCGGGGAAACTTTTAGAGTTTCTTTGCCTCTGTCACCAGAGTTTCATTTTAAATGTTTGTTATTTTTTTTTGTCATTGTTTTTATATTGTTTTTGGGCAAATCCCTCTTTTTTGTGCTACTGATGTACTGTATCTAAGGTTGCTTTTGTTTTTCTCCCTCCCTATAATGTTTCCTCCATTTTGTTGCAAGGGGCATTCTACTGCTACATATGTGCTTCCCATATCTTGTTTGTAAATATATATTTGAATTTTGTATTTTAATATTCATTTATTTATTTATTTTATTTGTTTGTTTTTTTGTTCCCCTCATATTTTTTGGTTTTTGGGTATCTGTCCTCTTTTTTCCTCATGCTTGCGGGACAACAACAGGTTTGTGCTGTTTTTTACAGGATTTTTTCAAAATGGTTTCCATTTAAATTTTCCTTGCAGTAGCTCTAATGCTTATAAATCTGCGATATTTGTATTGGTTAAAATTTTCGTTTACTACCTTTTTTGTTCCTTTTGCTCATTGTAATGTATCTAAAAGGTTTTGCTTTGCTTTTTTGTTTCAACATGTATGATGTATACAAAACGCTGCCACTATTTGTAAAAAGTTTCAAAAATAAACTCTTATGGTTTTCTGTCGTGGTGCGCATGTTTTGAAACAACTCATGTGCTTTCTCTGCTATCATCTAAGTGTCTTTTACTGCTCCCCTTTTAATGCTGATTTAGTTCTTGTTTTTGTTCCTTGTAAAATGCAACTAACTTTTTGTGTTCCTCCTAAAATGCTTAAATGTCTAATGGGCGGGTGTTGCTTTTGTCAGTAGCTATTAAAAAGAGTAATGATCTTCTTGTCGCTTTGTGCTACTAATAAAGTATTGCTCATGTTCGCTGATTTTAAACCCAAAGTACTGCAAAAGTAATAGAAATTTGAATAAAATTTTTGGGTACCATATATTGCTTTTTATAAATTTATTTCCTTTTCAAGAACTATCCAAATTTTTATTTCTTTGAAGTAACCTTAAAAATTTGCCTATAAAATTTTAAAAAATATACATTTTTGGATAGTTTTATATAATATTAGAGGAAATCAGGATATTTGAGTATTTGAGTTACCTACGATTCCGTCCGTTCTCAAAAACTTTCCGTGCTCTTCTTTACCATTCCCCGGGTTTAAAGGCGTGACAATAGCTTTCTTTGAAACTTTACTACAGGGAAACACCTTCCTTGTCCTCTATCTTCCTTGGGCAGCTCCGCCTGCCTATGACGTTATTGCTAATACTTATGGCGCAAAAGGAAAAAAAACCCTTTTCCGAGCAAAAGGGCCGCCACACATGCCAAACGTAACCCGTCGAGGGGGAATCTGCGGTAATGTTGCAGTCCTGACGGGTTTCCCCTTTTCCTTTCCCAGATAGGGACGCCAGCCCCCTTTCCGTCAAGGAAAGGTTCCTGATTTCCACCGGCACAAACAGCTGCAACCCGCGGGTCTGGCCTTCCCCCGCCCCTTTTAGGGGGTCCCCCACTGATATTACAAACTTTCCTCTCTCTCTCTCCTCTCTCTCTCTTCTCTCTCTCCCCTTCTCTCTCTCCTCTCTCCTCTCTCCTCTCTCTCTCTCTCTCCCTCCCCTCCTCTCTCTCTCTCTCTCTCTCTCCTCTTCTCTTCTCCTTTTCTCTCTCTCTCTTTTTTTTTTTTTTTTTTTTTTTTTTTTTTCTCCCCTTTTTTCCCCTTTCTTTTTTTTTTTTTTTCTTTTTTCTTTCCTTTCTCAAAAAAATAAAAAGTTTGAGGGTTTTTAATTTAAAAACTTAAAATTTAGATTTTTAGTACAAAAAAAAATCCCACCCCAAACTAAAGAATTTAAATTTCATAGATTCCTATTTAAAATTTATCGAAACTTTCCCGGGGGATTATAAAGGAGGTTAAGGGTTTTTTAGGGGAATTTCTAACAGGAAAAATTCTTGTTGAAACTTTCGGATGGGGACTTTTATTACAGGAATAAACTCTTTTTGAGACTTGGGGAAGTATTTCCATAACGGGAAAGGGGGGGTTTTTCAAAAACCAAAACTACTTTTTCGGGGTTTTTCAATAAATTTTTCCGTTTGAGATTAAGTACATGATATCTATTTTGGGAGGGAAATTAGGAGTTTGGGGTTCACTGGTTTTGTCGGTTTCTTTTTGGAAAAAAAATGAAGTAAAGGGTTGGGTGGTTTCACTTATATGTGGCGGCCTTCTTTTTCCCCCCCGGTTTGAAAATAAAGTGACCTTAATACATTATAAGGGTAGGATCCATGGTTTAAAAAAAATGACCTTATTAATTATGTTACCTTAAAAAGGGGAAGAGGGGGTGAAATTTATGTATTCCTTTACCCTTGAAGGGAGAAGGTGAATCGTCCCCCTTATAGGCTTTTTGGGAAAGGGGAAAAAAGGGGAAAGTTGGATCTTTATGAAAGGCTTTGAAAAGGGGTATAAACCCCGTACTTAATAGCAAAAGAAACAATATGCATTGAAATGGCTCCTATTAAGTTTTTTACTTTGTTAAAAAATTTTACTTTAATTAAACGGGAGGGTTCCCCCCTTTTTTGTTTGCCTAGCTATTTTAGAGCGACGAGGTATCGGGGGGCGAAAATAAAATTTGTCACTTTCAATTTCGAATAATGTCCCACCATTTATCGTATCTTATATGGTTATTTTTTAAGGGAAAAAAAAAGAGTTTTCCTGAGTCGGGGAAGGGGAGGGTTAAGATTTTGAATTACCGTTTTATCGCCGACGCGAATTGTCCCCCACCTTTGGACTTTTTTCTAGTTATGGGGGGGGGGGGGGGGGGGGAGATAGAAGTGGGAAAAAAAGAAAAAGAAAAAAGAACAAAAAATTTGAGATTAAAAAAGAAAATTTCCCCATTACCACGCAACTTCCCCAAACAAAATTTTATTAAATTTTTCTTCTTACGATCTCCCGTTTTTAGGTTTTTATGTCTCTTCGAATTTTTGGATTACACCTCATTCTCCCGGGAAAATTAATTTTTAAATTTTTATCCCCTGAGGGGTTTCCTTTTTAACTGGCAGGGAGGTCGTGGGCAAATTTTTAATTTTCTTAAATTCTTTTTTTTAAAACGGGACGAATGGTTTTGTTTTAAATTATCCCAAGGAGAGGGAAAAATCCCACAACCACCACCCGGGTTCTGGGCGTTAAACCGACTGACCCCATTTTCGTTTGCTTATCCCCGAACCAGGGCTGGGGCCCCTGTAAATAACAAGACCCAACAAAGTCCTGGAAATATCCGCCAAAACCAAGCTTTACTTTAAATTAGAACAGCTACTTCTGAAATTAAAAAACCCTCTCACCGAAACCCGCTACCCTGAAATAATAGAATTTTGGATGAAAATCTCCTAACCTTGTTTTCACTACCGAACAATACCCTTGAAGTTCTAAAAAAAATTTTGTTAAATTTTAAATAAAAAATTTTTTTGATTCCAATTAAAACCTTAAAATACCGAACTTCCTTTTTGTTATGGGTGGCCCCCCCCATGGGGCCTGGGTGAACCCGCCCATGGTTTTTTTTCTTCCCTTTTTTTTTTAAAAATTTTTGGCCCTTTTTTACTTTTTTTAACGTTGGGGCCAGGTTAGCTCTTGTTAGGAAAGGTCTTGGAAACTAGAGTGTGCCCATTCCTGAGCCGGTGTCGCTGCATCCTCCGCCTCCGTAGCTGTTTGGGTCACCGCTGTTGCCTGGTTGTTGTGCCACGGTGGCGGCGGCCAGGCGGTTCAACGCCCCTTGATACCCTGCACTGCAATGATTTTCAGGTTCTTGGCGCCTTTTTGTCAGCTACCATGTCGTGGGGTAGGCCGGGGGAATCCGGACTTTCCCCCCCGACAGGCTTCACGTCCCCCTTTGACATGGTTTGGTTGCGGGGCGTGTGGGTGGCGTGGGGGCTAGACGCGGCGGCTTTAGCGGCTAGGGAAGGGGGGTACGGGGGCTATGGCGGTGAACGGCAAGCTGAGGCGGCGTGGGGCTAGGCGCGCGGGGATGTGGGGTGGCTGGGTGGTGGGATGGGTTGTGGTGGCGGGCGCGCGGGATGCTGTGGGTGAGTGGGTGTGAGGCTTCTTTTTTACAGCTCACTGCCAATGGTCAGGTTCATGTGTTAGGGTGTTTGGTTTTTTTAGGGGGGGAAAATCTAATGACTACTATAATATCGATTGATTACTGTATGAAAATTTACGAAATTTGACTTTTTCTTTCATTTTTCCAAGGTGAGATTCTGGAATGTTTTTGAAGGAAATAATATCCCCTCTTAAGTCCCATGTGATGCCAGGGTTTTTAAATTACTGAAAAAAACTTTGGGGTTAATGATTTAAATTTTTTAAAAATTTTTATTGACTAAAAAAATTCCTTTGTCCCAAATAATTGGGGTGAACTTAAGGTTTGTAAGGGGGAAATGCTGCCACCATTCGGCAAGTATTTTTATGGTTTACCCTGACACGATTTACTATATGAAATTATTGGTAGTCGGGGGGATCTTTTGTTACACCGAGTAAGGGTAAAATTTTTTGAAACTGAGGAATTTTCCATAACAAAGGGAATAATCACCTGGGTTTTTGCAATAAAAACAAGAACATACTTTAAAAATCATCTGGTTTATTCAATGGGGGAAAAAAATTTTTTTTCTCTTTTTTGAGATCCTAGATACATGATGAATCAAATTTTTGGGGCGGAAGCTCTACGGAGCATAAACCCACTCCTGAATTTTTTCCCTTTGAACTCCATCTATGTCCTTCAACTAGCCTATAGGTTCATGGAATTCTATATAGGAGAGAAAATGTGAGGTAATGGGTTGGTGTGGGTTTACTGTGTATGTGGCTTTTGGGTTCTTTTTCGGCAGACACTCGCCGGAGCCTTGAAGGGATAGAGGATGACTCTTTAATAACCTTATAAGGGCGGGCCCGGCCTCCTATGCGTTAATGAAACTAAACAAGTACCTATTATTGATATTAGATAATACACTAAACAAGGGGGAAGATGAAAGGGGAATTTCGTATGTCTTACCTTGAAGGAGTAAGAGTCTAAAAGCCTCGTGGTATGCCAGGCAAATTTGGGAGAACGGGAAAAAGGGAATGTTCGGATCCTTATAAAGGCTTCCCCTGAAGGGATATAAACCAGAATGCTCTAAATTTGCTAAAGAAAAAGTAGCATATGAAATGGGGTGCCATAATACAGTTTCTTTTACTTGATATAAGAAATTAAAACTTTACTCTAATATTTGGGGGAAGGGGTTTCTCCCTTTTTGTTTTTAGCCTGACTTTTTTCCAGGCGACGAGGTATCGGGGTCGGAATAGAAATTTGGTCGACTTTCAATTTAGCGAATAACTCGACTAACCCACCCATTTATAAACGTGATCTGTCACTATTGTGTCTATTTTGAAGGACATTAAGAATCTAAGAGTGTTCCTTGATCTGTCAGGAGGGTAAGGGGGGGATGAAAAGTTTTGAATCTACCAGTTATCGACGATCGCGAAATAAATGTCCCACGCATTTGGACTCGTATCCTGAGTGTATGGGGGGGAGTGGGGGGGGGAGATAGAAGTGGGAGAAAGAAAAAAAGAAATAAATATTACGAAAACAGAAAGATTTGATTGACCTTAGTATAATAAGAATAACTGTTCCTCCATATGCTAGGCTAGGCCTAGGCGACAACTTGCCCCAGAACAAACATATGGTTATTGAAACCTTTTTCCTTCTTACAGATACATAACCCGGGAATTGTATGATAGGAATTTCCATCCTGTCTCTTCCGAATTTCCGGGCATTACATATACATATATTTATATATATATACGTATATATATATATATATATAAAATTTTCATATATATAAATAAATATATAATATTTTATATATATATATATATATATATATATATATTTTACTATATATATATATATATATTTTATATATATGTATTTATATATATATATATATATTATATATATGATATATATATATATATATATATATATATTTTATAATTATATAATATATATATATATATATATATATCATATATATGTATATTATATATATATATTTTTATATATATATATATATATATATACATATATAGATATATATATATATATATATATATATATATATATATATATATATATATATATATATATATATATTAATTATATTATATTCTATATATATATATATATATATATATATATATATATATATATATATATATTATATATATATATAATATATATATAGTATATATATATATTAGATATATTGTATATGTAGTATAGACACTTTTTTGTGCTGGGTTATAGGTACAAAGCTTTGACTTGTTGTATTGTTCGGGTTTATAGTAAGTGAGTTGGTAACTGGTGATTGTCCTGTCGTCAGTTTAGAGGCGACTGTCTTTCAGCCTTAATAAACCTGGAAGCTACCACGCCGTTTATACACTCCTCCTCAACCTGGTGCACTACTTTACATTGGCGACGAGGATACATGGTTCCCCCTGCTGCCTACCATGCCTGTGTACTGTCACCTTGAGAAGTTCCAGTCGAAGCTTCGTACCCTAAAAACCCAGCACAACAAGTGCCTATACTACATATTCCTTCCCCCTTAAGTCTTTAACTAGGGGTGGGCTTTAGCTAGGGGTAAATGCTACATTTTTACCCCAATAATTTTGTGTGGTACTTGTGTTTTTAGTACTAGTTCATTGACTGCTGGAAGCTATGAATTCACTAGGAATATGTACAGTGGGAGCAACTATTTCTTACATATATATTTTTGTTTCAGAACAAAATGTGCCTGTATGCTTATGTATAATATGTATGCTTTGTAATGCAGTTAGAGTCAATGACAGCCTTCAACCTTGAGCTTCTTGCTTTATCTTTTTACCTACTTGGCCATACTTCATCTCATGCAAATAACAAAAGAAACGATAAACTATCTAGCATAATATACTCATATTCCTATGATTTTCATCATTATCTCATTAATGGAGTGTTCAGATGATGTGTTTTTCTTTTTTTTTTGGGGAGGGGTTTACAAGATCAAAATATAATGTTATTAAAAATGTATTCTTTTTATATTGGGATTTTACCAAAGTATTTATTGAAAGTTTTCTTCTTTCAATGCTATATTTAGTTAGCAGTATCATCCCACAAATAAGAGTTGCCTGTGAAAATATGTGTATTTATGGCTGCCTGCTATGGCTGAACTTTTCTTGAGACTGGTAATTATAAGCAATTCCAAGCCAAGGTCACATTAAAAAAGGTTTTGGGAAAGCTATGGGATTCCAAAGAGATACAGTGGTATCTTGTTGGGAAAATTTGATAGAAAGGTATCATGCTAACATTTTGCTTTTCATTGGAATTTTTTCATTCGTGTGCTTGTATTGTCCTTCTCTACTCAGAATAGCATGCATTTTAAATTAAGAGGAACTGTGTCTTATCGAAATTTATGTTTGTAACCTTAACCCACTGTTTCAGGTGAACTTAAAATGTGCTTTAGATGAAGGAATATATTGAGGTCATACAAAAAGTTCGGGGACAGCAGCAAGACCACCGGTGGTGCAGCTATATCCAAGTCAGCTGTCTTCCATGAGATCTATGGACAAGTCCACGACAGCCATGCTATGAATCCCTCAACATTTTAACAGTGGACTGACTAAGGTACTATGGGCATTATGAAATGTGAAATTGTGGATACAGACTTATTTCTCTTTTCATGTAATTGAGGCTCTAAAAAATCCATCCATATATGTTTGTATAAAACTAAGATACTAAGGTGCTTGCTTTGTGTGTAGGTTTGCTTTGATTATATAATTATCAGCAAAATTAAGCTAAACTTATTATCAGCTAATTAAATTCATCAAAATTTGTCGTACGTTTATATAAATCACTAAAATGTCTGCATGTGAGCATGTTTCCTTAGGAGAGGTGCTAATTTTTTTGCTCTAACATCACAAATAACAAACTACGTGCTGTCATGTATGACTCCGTATTGGATAGAGATGTATCCACTCCTATTCAATTTCCACGCCCCGCGACCACTCGGTCCTACATGTAATTTGCCATTACGTACTTGTTCTTGATTGTCCACAACACTCCATCCCGAGTCTGGCTACTTTCCCTCATATGTTTCACCATGCTCAATTTTCCCCAACACACGGGCCCCAACTGCATCCTCAGCAAGGTTGTCTTCTGGCTCAGGGATCACTACTGACACAAATGGTATGCCAGAGCTACCTGAGGGGATTCATGGACCCTGCTGCCAGGTCCCAGAATCAGAGAGTTCCAAACAGAGGTCTGTCCGGTAGCTACTGTGAAGATGGCGATGAGCAATCAGCAACGATCAGAGGTGGCAGGAGATTGTGGCAGGATGGTTCAGTTAGGCTAACACCTGCCTCCACATGCAGATAAGGGGATTATTGAAAAGAGATACTGTGACTCTAACTAAAGTTCATGCAGGAAAGGAATAAACAAAATATTAAAGTATTTAGGTATAAATAATTGCAGTGGAAATGGTTTTGGATCTCGTATTATAGTATTTTCATTACACACAGATGTACCCATATAAACATATCAAGAATACATTTTACTTTGTTATAATGCTCTTTGCTTTTTCAGCTGATATGTGTAAAATACAAAAGTATATGACTTCTTACTTATAATTTGATATGTAATGTTTTATTTGTCCATGTTATTGCATTTCACTGAATTAGTAAAATATATTAGCATTAAAGGCATGAATCTGACCTGAAAGGACTTTTAAGTATCAATTACACAATCAGAAACATTAAGTAAACATGTTCTTACATGAGAATATTGCAAGCAATTAGGGCATTGGTAGATTTTTGGTGAGATCTGGGAGCCATAAATATGTTGCATTTGACTCCAGCACCCAAAAACCCAGGTTTCTCACCATGAAACCACAGGGTTGGTGACCACACAAAGAAGGAGACCGGTGGCGTTCTTTTTCAAAATTATATTCACCTTAAGATATTGCATGTTGCATGCTAATTCACCCGGGTTGAACTTCTGAGATTTTTTTTACCTAAAGACAGTCTTTTCATACAAATATTTTGGTGTGTGGTATGACTGACAATCTCATCAACAAAAATAACTTTAAATGCCAGTTTCATCGGAAATTAATGCTAACCCAGGTATTGGTTGGTATCGGGCAATAACATAACGTAGTCCATTGTCGCTCCAAGCTAAGGTGTGCACGTTAGTTAGTTTTCAGTCAGATAAGGTTTAAGTTGCGATTGGGTTTGGTTAGGTAAAGATGAGGTTTTGGTTAGGTTTTTGTTAATTTAGGTAGATACGCTATTTTGACGGGGAACGACGTTCCAGATAGGAAACTAACATTTTGGGTTAAATTTTGTTAGATAATTTTGGTTAACAGTGTCGGCGGCCACCAGCCAGCTGGTACTACATAATTATACCCAACCCCCACCAATAACTCAGTTGGTATGTATTTCCGATGGAAATGCTACTAGGAAAAGTTGATGCTATTGATGAGATTAAGTCATAACATACCAAAAAATATTTTTTATGACAAGAGTGGCCACAGGTAAATAAATAGGTATATAAAAAAATTAAAAAAAGCATACGTAGGTAAAGGTTAGATATGTCAGCAATCATGTGCATATCATTTCTTGAAAAATAAATATATGCCAATGATATCTCTCCCAATAGTCTTAAAGACCTTTAAGGTCATGTATACTGCCAGCCTAACCAACAGCTGAGTAGGGTGATTCCTTGACAAAATAAGGGGAAATTATTAGCGTTTGCCCATACTCTCCCCCTTCCCTCCAATAAGCTTGGGGACCTGTGAGAATGCGGGGTTTTCGGGTGGGAAGCAAATAATGTGTCGGAAACACGTATTTTTGGAATTATGTAGAGGAACCACAATTCCCTAGATATAGGGTACTTTCCTTAGACCTAGGAGAATTTACCTAACCAAATACATTTTAACCTAACCTCTTAGCGGGGCTCTCGACCCCCTGGTAATCTAACGTAACCTAACCAAATTTAACCTAATCTAGCAGGTAGTTGTCCCCCTCGACCCCCCCCCCCACTCTAACCTAACTTCCTATCAGGGGGGGGGCTCCTCCTTCCCGGGGGTTGGGAAACGGGGGTGGGGGTTTTCAACACTCCGGTCATCATTCTGTTTGTGAGGATCGTCAGGTTAACACGTCTTTGGACTTCAAATCATATATCCATCATAATATCCATTTTCCGTAGATCTAGGGAATTTTTACAATATCCCTAACTGATAAAACTATATGGTTGAAAAACATATTTTGTACCCCAGCTAGATATCCCGCATTCCACCAGGTACCCAAGCTTGTTTTGGGGAAGAGGGGGGAGTATGGGCAAATACTAGAATAATACCAAATAACAGCTAGTAGTTTGCCCACCTGGTTGCTACCCCTAGTTACATTGTGTCACAAAGCAGATTGACGACGAGGCCCAACATATAAGGGTTAGCACAGACTCTCTGTCACGCTATCCCCCAGTTGGTAAATAACAACAAATAATACAACAGTAGTCGGGACTGTGTTGTGTGCCACATACGGGATCAACTAAGACTGTCCATTCAGTAAAGTTATTCACACAGCAGGGGTTTTAAAGTTGTGTGTCTAGGGTCTCGTAGTTTCTTTAATGATAATCCTTATGCTGAGTGCCATGAGGGCAAATTTCAATATATGAGGCATTGGAACTTTCAAGTATCCCAGGAAATCCAGAAATTCCTGCCAAGTCTATCAATTTTGATTGACCATATGATAAGTCTCTCGTAAGGCTACAGCTCTTTAGAATAGCTTGTATACTATTTGTGTGTTTCACAGATAGATAGGTTAAGCAGGACATAGGTCCCTCTGATGTTGTTTTACTTGCCAAATACCAGGAAAATAAAATTTTATACAGTAGCTGTGTTCAGGTGTCTAGTCCAGACTTTGTTATTTTTTTTATCTGACGTCTCCAATGTGTTCTATTTACGCGCAGCGAATCC
>JACEEZ010019840.1:0-2500 GCA_016584305.1 Chionoecetes opilio | reverse complement strand
GGTATAGTAATGCCGGAGGGGTAGCTAAGGAGATCGACCACATCCTCGTTAGTACTCGTTGGAGGATCCTCCAGAACTGCAGGGTTTTACCGGAGTGCTGAGTTCTTTGGAACAGATCACACACTTGTTGTTGCTACACTTAAGCTTCATGTCAAGTCCAGAAGAATCTCAAGAGGTAACCATACTGTGTTTCATCTTGAGAAACTGAAGGACTTGACATGTGCTCATGAGTATGCGGTGGCAGTCTCAAATCGGTTTGATGTGCTCGGTGCTCTCGGGATCCTGTAGAACTGTGGGATACCTTCAAACGTGAAACTCTACAGGCTGCCAAGGAGTGTATTGGGGAGGCGCCCGAGGTCAAGGCGTGGTTTTGTCTCGACGGAGACGCTGGAGAAAATCGAGGAGAGTCGCGCTGCCAGGCTGGCTGGGAACCGGGACCAGCACAGGGCTCTGTCACGCCGGACTAGAACCCTCCTGAGGAGAGACAAGGAGAGGTATGTCAGGAGTCTCGCTGAGGATGTCGAGGGTCATTTGAATGCTAATGACCTCTGACCCGCCTACCGAGCCCTGAAGAAGCTCCGTTCCAGTCTCCTTCTCGAGCGAGTGCTATTCGAACAGCAGATGGGCGCCTCGTGCCGGACATGGATGGGCAGATGGCTCGTTGGGCTGAGTACTTTGGGCAGTTGTTCACGGTGGACCCTCCAACTGAGCAGCTTCACATCACTGGGTTACAGGCAGTGGATGCCGATCCTCCATTGACGAAACCGCACACTCTCTTGACGAGGTCAGAGAGGCTGTAGCAAAGTTGAAGGGTGGAAAGGCAACTGGTGTTTGTAATATCAGTGCGGAGCTCCTCAAAGCTGGGGTGAGGCCATGATCCGCGGTTTGCATGCTGTCCTGACTGCCGTGTGGCAATCAGGTATCATTCCTCCTGACTGGAAAAGGGGGCTGGTCGTCCCTATCTGGAAAGGGAAAGGGGACCGTCAGGACTGCAACAATTACCGCGGTTTTTACACTGCTCACGTACCAGGCAAGGTGCTTGCCCATCTATTTGCTGACACGAATTCGCAGTCATCTGTGAGCATCAGAGACCTCAGCAGTCTGGGTTCACGCCTGGTAAGTCAACAACGGACCGTATCCTAGTGCTTCGTGTCCTGGTGGTACGCGACGTGAGTTTCGACAGGGATGCTTGCAGCCTATGTTGATCTCAAAAGAAGCGTTTGACTCAGTGCATCGTGAGTCACTCTGGGATCTTCTGCACTTCGACGAGGATTCCTGCAAGGACTATTGTTTGATAACTGTCTGTATTCTGGACTGAGAGTGCTGTGAAGTGTGGGGCAGGTGTATCCAGCTTCTTTCCTGTGAATACAGGAGTGAGGCAGGGTGCGTCCTTGCCCATCACTTTCAACGCTTGTATGGACTGGGTATTGGACAAGGTTGTAGATCAAAGTGTTGTGGAGCATCCGTCGGCAAACACCAAGATCACTGATCTTGTTTTTGCCGATGATGCAGTAATCTTTGCTGAGTCGCTGGAGGTCCTGTGATGGCTCTCGGGCGCTGCACGAGGAGGCAAAACCTTTGGGACTTGAGGTCTCCTGGCTCAAGACCAAGGTCCAGTGTATTTGAGACTTACTAGATGAAGCAGTACAGTCTGTTCATGCGTGTAGCGAGGACATTGAGATCTTGAAAGTTTTACATACCTTGGTAGCGCAGTCCATAATGACGGCGGGTCACGTCAAGAGTCTTACGGCGGATTGGCATAGCCCACGGTGTTATGGACTTGCTCAGCGGGAGTATTTGGCGTTGTCGGTACCTGTGCAGGAGGACAAAGATCCGGATCTTCGAGTCGCTTGTGATCCCTGGTCTTACTCTATGGTTGTGAGACATGGACACTAATAGTGACTTGAGAGACGAATCAATGCCTTTGGTAATAAGTGTCTTCGCAGAATCATGGGGTATCGCTGGGATGATTACGTGTCAATCAGCTATTGCACGTGAGACTGATCGAGGCCTATTACCATGCATAGTCCGTCAGCGCCAACTTCGGCTATATGGGCATGTGGCACGCTACCCTGAAACCGATCCTTCCCATCGGTTGTATCTGTAAGAGACGATCCGGCGTGGAGGAGGCCAAGGGGGCGCCCACAAGGCTCGTGTCTGGGGCAAGTTGATGTTTCCTGTCGAGAGGTGCTTGGTATGGGAAAGGAGCCTGCATGGAGAACTCGCGCGTGGTGACCCCCGGAGTGCGTCGTAGGGTGGGCGAGGCGACGCGCCCCCGGCGTATGCCCCCAATGATTGATTGATTGATTATGGCCAAAAAATAAGCAAATCGTTACACGCTGGCCCAAAGCACCAAATTTGGTACATGCCTAGTTTAGGTCAATACAAACATTTTTGGAGGGGGGTAACCCGATTTTAAAGGTCATAGTCTGGTCAGGTCAAGGTCAAAGGTCAAAATGGGGTAGTACTGTCATTTCAGGTGGCAGTTTATTTTACCCAT
>JACEEZ010019838.1:332500-335652 GCA_016584305.1 Chionoecetes opilio | reverse complement strand
TTTTCGGCCGCATTTTAGAAAAATGCCTTTCCCAATTCTGGTCCCCCCTGTTTCGAAAAAGACCCAACCCAAAATTTGGGAATCATTGCAAAAAAGAAACCCAAAACCAATTTCCCTCTCTGCAAAATTTCTTTTTAAGAGAGCTGGAAATTTAAATATTTTTTCCTTAAAATGGGAAATCCGTGGGGGATTTGGGATAAAAACCCTTTAAGATCCAAAAAGGTTTTTAAATGCCCTTTAAATCAAGAGAACCTATTCGAGCTTTCTCCTCAAGGCAACAAAAATAAGGGTTTTTAAAAGTAACGGAAACGTTGCATCACAGATCTCCGTAAAAATTATTTAAATTTTAAAGGTTGTTGATCGATGGAAAAATTTTCCCAAGAAATTTATTGTTGAACCCAAAATCACAATAATTTCCATTTAAAACAGATTTGATGGGGCACTGAAAATAAATGGGTTTTGGATAGGGCCCTGCGAATTAAAATTATGCCCCCCGTATCGATTAGTGTTAGTGGTAGTTGTAGTTAGTATATTTCATACCCTATCATTTTTCACAACGAATTTTCCATGTTCCTATCTTTTTTAGGGACGGGGTATCTTTTTCCAGCTGTTTTTTTTACTAAAAGGGATATTAGTAGTATGCATTTTTCCCAAATTACCCTCGTTATAAAACCAATAGGTTTCCGGGGTGCCCTGTTTTTCCCCTATGTTTTTCCTATGTATTCCTCCTCCTCCTCCCCTTCCCCTCCTCCTCCTCCTCCTTCCTCCTCCTCCTCCTCCTCTACCCCTCCCCCCTCCTCCTCCTCCCCCTCCTTTTCCTTCCCTTCTCTTTTCCCTATTTTTCCCTGGTATCATTTTCTTTTCCGCTAAAGCTTGGGCTGGGGGGATGGGGGGGTTGGGGGGGGGTTTTTCTATTTTCCTTATCCTTTCTCTCTTATTTCTAGTTATTGTATTGTATTTAAAAGCAACGCCTTTTTTAGGCCCAAATTGGTCTGCCCTTTTTTAAATCAACGCTTTTTATCCTATATCATAGCCCCGGGGACTGCACACGCGAAAATTTTTTGGGGGAATTTTGCGGGGCTGCAAAGGGGCCTGCGGGGCGCCCGCAAAGAGTATGGGGTCTATGGACTATCATATAAAACGGGTTTTAAATCCAATTTTATATATACTGTTTTTCCCGTAAATGTTGTTCTATAATATTTTCAAATAAAAAATAGAAAAACACGCTAAAGAAGTCCCATTACAGAGCTAGAAGAAATATGCATTCACTTAACTCTTCGCCATTTTAAATTTTGGGCGAGTCAACTTTATCATGAAGGGTATAAATAGAAGTGCAATTTTATTAGCTTTCCATTGCTATATTTCGTTATCTGATAAATGAATTATAAACCTGCATAAATTAGCGTTAAATAAATAAATAAAATCATCAATGGGGTTTAATTTTCCCGATTGATGATGTTATTTATTTACTTATATATTTCGTGTTTTGATAAATAAATTAGCAGCATGTATAATTAGCGTTGACTAAATAAATAACCTCATAAATCGGGAAATTACCCGATTGATGATTTTATTTTTTAGTTAACCAAATTTTTATGCATGGTTTCTAATTCATGTATCAGAAAACGAAATATAGCAATGGAAAGCTAAAAAAATAGCACTTCTATTGATACCCTTCATGAAAAAGTTGACTCCCAAAGTTTTAAATGGCGAAGAGTTGAAGTGAAATTAAGTTCATGCATATTTCTTCAGAGTCTGTAATCCACATTTCTTTAGCGTGTTTTACTGTTTTTTATTTGATAATATTATAGAACAAACATTTACGAAGATTACAGTATATCATATATACTGATAACCAGTCTATATGAAACCGTATTATAATATATAATTATAGATATACTATAAAATATATATATTATATAATATATTAATATATATATTAAATATATATATATATTATTATATATATAATGAATCCGGGGGCCACTCCGACTTCAGGCCCTTGCGCGGGCAGGCCGATATTCCGTGCGCAGTCCAGGTATACAGTGGTCTATGGGCTATATATATATATATATATATATATATATATAAAATATTATATATATATATATACTATAAAAGTGTATAAACTTCAAAAGATCATTTTATCCATCCCTTCTTACTACGTTCATATTTATCCCTTTTATTCACTTTACTTTGCCTCCTTCCCTTTTCTTTCTTCATTATAGACTAATATCCTATCACCCTCCTTCCCTTTCTCCCTTTTCTCTCTACTCATGAGCAGGTGTTCATTTGTCATAAAAGCTAGTACACAGACAGACACACACACCACACACACACACACACACACACACACACACACACACACACACACACACACACACACAACACAACACACACACACATACACACACACAAACCGACCTACACACCACTGGTGAACTCCGCAGTGTAGTGGTAACACGCTCGGTTCACAACCGAGAAGTCCCGGTTTTGATCCCCGGGCGGAACGGAAATAGATGGGCTGGTTTTTTTTAAATCCAAGCCCCTGTCCACCCAGCAGTGAATGGGTACCGGGTGTTAGCCGGGGTTTGTGACCCGCCTCCCAGGGTGGTGCCTTCGGCCAACACTAAAACACTAACTATGAATGATAAAATGAAGATATGGAGACGGGGCCATACGAGTGTAGCTCAGGCCCTGTAAAATAAACCCATAGGTGAATACAACTTTAATCACACACCCCACACACCACAACACACACACCAAAAACACAATACAAACACACAAAACACCCCAAAAAAGGGGTATCCTAGTGTAGTGGTAGCAGCTTTTCAAAACCGAGAAGCCCCGGTTCGACCCCTGGCGGAGGGGAAACTAGGGCTTTTTCCCTTTAAAAACCCCACCCCCTGTCCCCTAGCAGTGAGGGGTACCGGGGTGTCACCCGGGGGGTTTGTGACCCTCCCCCCGGGGTGGTGGCTTCGGCCAAAGCTAACACCACCAAGGGATGAATGTAAAAAAAGTTCTATGGAAACGGGGCCAACGAGCGTTTCTCTGGCCCGTCAATACAGTAGATGAATAACCAAAACACACACACAGGGTTTTCACACACACACAACACCCACACCACACACACATTATACACACACACACAA
>JACEEZ010019838.1:310000-327500 GCA_016584305.1 Chionoecetes opilio | reverse complement strand
TCGGTGGGTATCCTTAGGCAAGACACATATATATTTAAAGACCAAAGAGACATAAGCTGGCTCTTTGACAATAATATGAAACGGACCGCTACCCATCTAAGAAAAAAAAAAAGAAAAAAATCTCCCTAATATATTCCACTTTTACCTATTCTCTTTTTTCTCTCTCTCTTCATTCCGTGGTGCCCTTGCTTGGTGTCCTGTAGGTATCGGTGGGCGGGAGTGGGCGGCGCGGCAGAGGATCCCGTGATAGCCTCCTGCGCCTGGTAATAACGGGGCACCACAGGCAGACTGGTCCTGATGGGTTTTTTGTGTGCATGTGAGGAGGCTGGAAGGCTATTTAGGGAGCCAGACGAGGCTTGGCCCTGAGAGCAACACACAAAGACACAAGTAAAACCTGTCAATTCTAGGCCGTCTAGCAGCCTTGTCTCTTCCTCCTCCTCCTCCTGGTCTTCCTCCTCCTCCTCCTGGTCTTCCTCCTCCTCCTCCTCCTCCTCCTCCTCCTCCTCCTTTTTCTGCTCCTGCTCCTCCTTTTCCTGGTCCTCCTCCTCCTCCTCCTCCTGCTGCTGCTCTTTTTACTCCTCCTCCTCCTCCTCCTCCCTCCTCCTCCTCCTCCTCCTCCCTCCTCTTCCTCTTCCTCTTCCTCTTCCTCCTTCCTCTTCCTCTTCCTCCCTTTCCCCCTCCTCTCCTCCTCCTCCTCCTCCTCCTCTCCTCCTCCTCCTCCTCCTCTCCTCCTCCTCCTCCTCCTCCTCCTCCTCCTCCCCTCTCCTCCTCCTCCTCCCTCCTCCTCCTCCTCCTCCTCCTCCTCCTCCTCAATAATAACGATACAATCATATGTGGAGATTTTAACCTACCTCGTATAACTGGAATAATAATTCTGCTGATAGAGAAGGTATGCGATTGTTTGATATGGTAAACGAAGTATATTTAATTCAGGTGGTCCGTGAGCCTACAAGGGATAATAGTATCCTAGATTTAGTTTTCACTACCGACATTAATCTGATTGATTACTGCGATATAGGTGAACATTTGGCAAACAGTGATCACAGGTTAATCAGATGCGGCATAAATTGCAATGTAGACATCACAGAAAATCGGTTATTAGTTCCCAATTATAATAAAGCAGATTTCACGATGATCAGCAGAGTACTAAGCGAAGTTGATTGGATTGACCTACTAAATGGTAATAACGCCGAAAACATGTGTAATTTATTCACAAATAAACTCCAATCGGTGGTTGAAAAACATGTTCCAATGGTAAGAAAACGTTTGATGTGAGCAAACTTCCAGCAAGAAGGAAAAGTGGAAGTAGATAGACAAAGACGGAAAAGTTTGACCAGGCAAGGTAGGTGCAAGCACAGAAGCACAGTTTTTGAGAACAATAGGAGGGGCTCCGTCAGGACCGTAAGCCTTCCGAGGATCTATGCCAGAAAGGGCAAAGAAAACATCCTTTCCGCAGGATCTTAATGACAGGCATAATATAGTCAGAGGGTGGAGGAGAAGGAGGAACAAGCCCTTCATCAACCAGAGTGGAATTTTTAGCAAAGGTTTGAGCAAAGAGTTCAGCTTTAGAAGTAGATGAGACAGCTGTGGAGCCATCTGGGTGAAGCATAAGAGGGAAAGATGAAGAAGAAAAATTGTTAGAGATGTTATTTGCTAGATGCCAGAAGTCACGAGAGGAATTTGATTCAGAAAGATTTTGACATTTTCTATGAATGAAAGAGTTTTTTGTAAGTTGAAGTAAAGATTTGGTATGATTACGGGCAGAAATATAAAGGGCATGAGTTTCAGGAGATGGATGCTTACGATACCGTTTGTGAGCCACCTCTCTATCCCGGACAGCATGAGAACAAGCAGAGTTTAACCAAAGTTGACGGGCTTTAGGATTAGAGAAAGTGTGTGGAATGTACATGCTAGAGACTATGACTTCAGTTATGCGCTCTGCACAAAGAGATGGGTCTTTGACATGGAAGCAGTAATCATTCCATGGAAAATCAGAGTAGTACTGCCTTAGGTCTTCCCACTTAGCTGAGTTGAAGTGCCAGAAGCACCTCCGCTTAGGTGGGTCCCGAGACGGTACCGGAGCGATAGGAAAGGTTACAGAAATAAGATTGTGATCGGAGGAACCCAACGAAGGGAATAGTTTCACTGAGTAAGCAGAAGGGTTAGTAGTTAGGAAAAGATCAAGAATGTTGGGCGTGTCTTCAAGGCGGTCAGGAATACGGGTAGGGTGCTGCACCAGCTGCTCTATGTCTTGGAGGATAGAAAAGTTGTAGGCTTGTTCACCAGGTTGGTCAGTGAAAGAAGATGATAGCCAAAGCTGGTGGTGAACATTGAAGTCCCCAAGAATGGAAATTTCTGCTAAAGGAAAATGAGGTGAGATATGCTCCACTTTTGATGTTAAATAGTCGAAGAATTTTACATAGTCTGAGGAGTTAGGTGAGAGATATACAGCACAGAAACATTTAGTAAGAGAGTGACATTGAAGTCGAAGCCAGATGGTAGAAAATTCGGAAGATTCAAGGCCGTGGGCACGAGAGCAAGTTATGTCATTGCGCACATATACGCAACAGCAAGCTTTGGATTGAAATTGAGAATAGAGGCTTTAAGAGGAGACAGAAAAAGGTCTGCGGTCGGTGCTCACAGACAACTGGGTTTCGGTGAGGAAAAGAAGATGAGGTTTAGAGGAGGAGAGATGATGTTCAACAGAGAGAAAGTAAGATCTAAGGCCGCGAATGTTGCAGAAGTTTAAGGAGAGAAGGCTAAAAGAAGTATCAAGACACCTCGAGTCGTCATCTTGAAGACTGTCCGACCTGGGGATATTTCTGGTCCCCTCAGAAGTTAGAGACTCCGAGGCAGGGCGATTAACAGCCATAATAAAATTTAGAGTGAAGATAGCGTAGGGATGTAAGTGCATGTAGTGTAATGTGAGTAGTAAGAGGAATTGCCTTTAGAGTACAGGCTGTAGCTACTCTCTGGTGTATCTGAGACACTAAGGGATATGGAAAGAGAGGACACGGGAGATTTCAATGATAAGTCTGCAGCACCCCCTCAACTCCCGTAAGTACATCCCCGTGAGTATTTCACCATGGCAGTAGGTGTCTGACAGCCTACTCCCTTAAAATTCAATAATTAAATAATTACGCTAATTACTTAGAATTAAATAATTACGCTAATTACTCATTAAGGGCTTGTTCTACGCAAAATTTTTGCTACACAGACCCCCATTCATTTTGACAGCACTACTTGCATGTCAAATTTCAGCTCAATCCGACAATATTTAGGAGTAGTTATACACTTTTGGGCTCACGAATGGTTCCACTCCGTTTACGCGAATAGGTCTTATGGTAAGTGGCAGCTCACTTCGCTCGCTGCCAATAACTATCATGTATAGGCGTCCAGCCTCTGGCCCTTTTGCTTTCGGCTCAGTTCTTGCGGCTGGAACGTGGCAGCGAGCCACGTTCCAGCCAATTAACTCATTACGCTAATTACTCATTAAGGGCTTGTTCTACGCAAAATGTTTGTTACACAGACCCCCATTGATCTTGACAGCACTACTTGGATGTCAAATTTCAGCTCAATCCGACAATATTTAGGAGTAGCTATTCACTTTTTGGCTTAAACTTGGTTCCACTCCCCTTACGCGAATGGGTCTTATGGTAAGTAGCAGCTCGTTTCGCTCGCTGCCAATCAAGTAGAGGCGTCCAGCCTCTGGCCCCTTTGTTTTTGGCTCAGCTCTTGCGGCTGGAACGTGGCAGCGAACCACGTTCTAGCCAATTAACTCATTACGCTAATTACTCATTAAGGGCTTGTTCTACGCAAAAAAATTGTTACACGGACCCCCATTGATTTTGACAGCACTACTAGCATGTCAAATTTCAGCTCAATCCGACAATATTTAGGAGTAGTTACTAACTTTTTGGCTTCAACTTGGTTCCACACCCCTTACGCGAATGGGTCTTATGGTAAGTAGCAGCTCGCTTCAATCGCTGCCAATTATTGGCAGCGAGCGAAGCGAGCTGCTTCTTACCATAAGACCCGTGGAACCAAATTTTAAGCCAAAAAGTGAATAACTACTCCTAAATATTGTCGGATTGAGCTGAAATTTGACTTGCAAGTAGTGCTGTCAAAATCAATGGGGGTCTGTGCAACCAACTTTTTGCGTAAAACATGGACGTTAGCGTCTCTGAATGTGGTCCCTGGTGACAATGGCGCGGAATTTTAAAAATGCGCTTCTTAATGAAATCTGTGGGCAGTTCAACACCAAACAAACATTCACGGTAACTTATCATCCTGCCAGTAACGGTTTAGTTGAGCGTGCGAACAGGAAAGTCCTGGAAGCTTTGCGCCCAGTTGTTGGTGGCTTGCTTGATAGTTGGGAAGATTGGTTACCCCATGTTGCTGCATGCGTTAATTGCAATATATGTGAGTCAACAGGTCAAACTCCTTATTTTATTATTTATGGTATGGAGAAACGACTCCCATATGACTTGCTTAGTAGCCCTCAAAAACATGTGTACAATGTTGATGATTATGTTAAATGTCAACTTAAAGTTTTCTCAGACTTATATACCGATGTCAGAAATAAATTACAGGCTTCCAAGACTGCTATGTGCTCGCAACAACACCGGCGCTCTGCACCGTTCAAATCCGGGTTGGTGACTCTGTCATGATTCGAGTCCCGGAACGGAACTCTAAATTAGCTCCTAAATTTGTGGGTCCGCGCCTGGTACTTAAGCAATTCCATGGAAATAATTTTGATATTTTGGATCCGTAGTTAAATACCTTAGAAGTCATTTACAGTGATCGACTTTAACGGACCAATGCCAACCTGATTTAAGCTTAGTAGAAACTGCTAATCTTAGCGATGCTACGCGGCTTGAAACTAACAAATCTAATACTCCTACTGACCAACCAACTCATACTTATAATTTACGTCCGCGTAATTGATTGTTTGTCTTTTCATTGCTTTCTTAGACAAACTTTCGTGCATAATATTTGGTATAGGGATAAATGCATGAGTAAATGGAAGAAATAGGGTAAGGTACTTTCATCTAACCTTCTTCTCTTCTTTTATTGATACAATCATCCATTTTAATAGCATAAGCAAGCAGAACTTTAATCGAGCTTTTACTGTGTTAGAACAAGCACTCCCTGCTTTGACTAAAACGGTTAATTTGCTTGTAAGAACTAACAGACATTACTAACAAATATGGTTGACGCAGCGCGTGGAAGAGGAACTGCTTCACTCTTTCCTATTATTGATTTGAGGCATACCTAGGAAGTAGCGAAGTAGAACTGCCAGTTGACATCATTGTTTTAAATGGTTTGCAACGCTATTACCCTCTCCTTGACTCAGTGCTAACGTCAGATCCCGTTGTTAAACATGTTCTTTTCCAGCCGAAAATGTGTTTGAAGTTCACACAGTAAAAAATAATAAAAATAGTAACTACATATATAACGGAAATGGTTCATAATGGAAATATTTCTTTTAATTGTGGGAATGGTAATTTTATCAGAATGGAATGATTTTTAATTTCTGTTTTCAGTAAACGAATCTGTTATGATACTGAATCAACCAAGTACTGTGGTGTTGATTAATAGTAAATATAACCAGTATTCTACTGGAAGCATGTCTGATTTGGATAGGTGCCGTACATAATATTTGAACCTGTATTTTTGCCCTGCATCTCTATTTGCCTTCTTACCTATAGTTGACGGTATTTGTGAGGTCGTGTTAACTCAGGCAAATGCTTCTCAGGCTTTATCGTTATGTCCTTACACCCACTTGATTTCGAAACCATTTTTTCACAAAAGTTTCTTCGGACATCACTATTTCTTCTATACACAAACATTATGTGTCTGTAGTATGTCCCGAAGGTGCAGTGTATCAGAACGTGTCCAGTCATTTCGCAATTCTTATGGCTTGCTATTTGCGCTCTGACTATTTGAATACCTTTCCTGAAAAACTGCACGAAGGATTTGTAGCTAATTTCACTGCTCGACTTTTCCCTATTGACAGCTTGAAGTATATACATTTTTCAAGCATTAAATATGTCACTAATACCATTTCTGAGCTTACATTCTCTAATTTCTCAGAATTGGAAACAGCTGTACAGGACTCTTTACCTGTCTCCCTTAACCCAGCTGTTACTTTTCCTTCCATGATTCATGTATTATTGGTAAGAAATAATAATTATAAAATCTCACCACATATTTACCTCGCCCCCGCTCGGCGTAAGACTATTCCACAATTACACAACCAGTAATTATATGTTAGTACGATATAAACAGTTAACACGGCCCGTCCGTTTGTAAGGCTGAGGTAGGGGAGCATCCGAGGCCTGGCCGCTGATGAACCCCCGGCCAGGGGCCTAGCCCCCCGACCACCCACCTTCCCTGTACTCCCATCACGATTGCTCCAACTCCCTCGCCTTCGTTCCTTTCCCTCTTGGACCAGCGATAACCCCATCCATAAGCCCTCTGCGGCCTTCCTCTTCGTGCCCTTACCGGTACAAATACAACCCTTCGCCCTTGTCCCTATCTCCCCCGCATCAAAACTAATCCCCACCCTCTGCCTAACACTTCTCTATAACGCTCTCGTAACTCATTTAACTCTACACAGCTACGTACTTCTTATCCACTTTTGTAGCCACTCTAACCCCGCTACTAAGAACATCCATATCTGGCCCCTTTATATACTATTTTGATTATCATTTCCCTCACCACCATTACACAATCTTTAACACCACCTGTCCCAGCCCAGATGATGCTCTAGGAATCCATTATACCTTTCTTAACGCACTCACTGAACCAACACCAACAAAATCAATACGATAAACAAGGAAATAAGAAAATATAACAACATAAAACGAAGGAAGCCAATACGCCGACACCTTGGGAGAGTGAGAAAAAAAAAACATACAGTAAGACCATACATGCCGTTGGGAAAGGAACACCTGCACGTAATTTGAAGGGGAAAAAATACTACGCACATATATAAGGCGTAGCCAATAGAACCCATCCCCTCAGCCTCTTTTCACACCATCACAACCATTTTATTTATCCTACTGCGTCGCTTATTTCGTACCTCTTTATTCTACCCTCGAAGCCCTGCCTGTCCCCTCTTCCTCATATCTAACTACAAGTGTACACACCCAAATCTCTTCTTTATCTCAAACACACGACGGTCGTTCTCCCATTACCTCACCACAAAGGTTCCATCCCTTGTTATACAATCAAATGAACCTCCATCCCACCTCTTACCAACGCCACGAGGTATCAAACTTTCTCTCACGACCCGAAGGGAATACGTGATGGGGTTGTTGCGTCTTGGTAGAGGTAATTAGCCTAAGCCGACTACTCTCTAGGGTCCTGTCCCCTCTGCCTCCCCCACACCCATCCCCTTCACGCTTGAAACTCCACCTCTGAACTGTTAAAAAGCGTGTATCAATATTTTTCTTCTGCATATTCCACTTTCTTACCCCGAGGCGATGGACAGAGTTGGTGGAAGATGAGAAAAAGTATAGTCAGGAGGGAAAGAATGTGAAGGGAAGTGTGTGAAAGTGTTGGAATAAATATATATAAAAGTACATATTAAGCTAGGGGAAGAAAAAGGAGCTGTCACAGGCTTGGAAAGGTATACATATAGGATGATGCTGTGTACGTGGTGAGAGAGAGGAGAGAGAGAGAGAGAGAGAGAGGAGAGAGAGAGAGGAGAGAGAGAGGATGAGAGAGAGAGAGAGAGAGAGAGAGAGAGAGAGAGAGAGAGAGAGAGAGAGGAGAGAGAGAGAGAGAGGAGAGAGAGAGAAGGGGAGAGAGAGAGAGAGAGAGGAGAGAGAGAGAGAGAGGAGAGAGAGGAGAGAGAGAGAGAGAGAGAGGAGAGAGAGGAGAGAGAGAGAGAAGAGAGAGAGAAGAGAGGAGAGAGGAGAGAGAGAGAGAGAGAGAGAGAAGAGAGAGAGAGAGAGAGAGAGAGAGAGAGAGAGAGAGAGAGAGAGAGAGAGAGAGAGAGAGAGAGGGAGAAGAGAGAGAGAGGAGAGAGAGGAGAGAGAGAGAGATGAGAGAGAGAGAGAGAGAGAGAGAGAGAGAAGAGGAGAAGAGAGAGAGAGAGAGAGAGAGAGAGAGAGGGGAGAGAGAGAGATTTAGCCTATAGGACTATCTCTCAGCGTATGAGGAGGAAGAATGCAGCTTAGCAGAGTGAAGGGATGGAAGCAGGCAGGCAGGCAGACAAACAAGCACATATGCAGAGGGGAGGCAGGGGAGGTGACGCAGAGAAGTCCAAACAAAAAAACTTTTCGACTGGGGAAAGCTTAGCTTCTACAAGACTGATATGAAGAACTTGTCGAGAGTTCCTTCATGGTGAAGCCACAGAACTGGGTGGCTTTAGCGAGTTGATAATAGGAAGAGCAGGGCCGGTGGAAAAAATAAATAGTGAGACGATAGGATTTGTGATGAAAAGTCCCTTCGAATCGAGGATTTGATATGTCCTCTCCTGCAAGTCGCGGCGTTTGGGGGCTGGGGCGAAAATATTGCTAAGATGACGTCCGAAAGAAGGAAGAATGAAGAGAAGAAGAAAGTAAGATATTACGAAATATCCGTAATAGAACAGCAGGAGGAAAAGGGATGCGTATGTAAAGTGAATGAGATTATTTCCTTCACGAACACTACCAATGAATGCCAAAAGTCTGAAGTGCACTTTGGGAGATAAGGAAACCAGTGATGTACTTCCTCCCCCCCTCACTCACACATTCACACACACACACACACACACACACACACACACACACACACACACACACACACACACACACACACACACACACACACACACACACACACACACACACACACACACACACACACACACACACAACACACACACACACACACACACACACACACACACACACACACACACACACACATATATATATATACACACACACACACACATACACAGTTTACACACACACACTTGTAACTCATTCTGAATTGTTCTGATTTTTAAATGCTCATATTTTTTGTCCTTCTCCTGCGAGTGCTATTTTTGTTCTCCATACGGTTTCATGTATTTTTCTTTCATTTTATTTCGTAATTTGGATTCGAGTTAAAAGCATTAGTCGTACACGCAATAGATGTAATCCTCCTCCCAATGTATATTTTCAGTTCCTATTTCGACGTAAATGGGCCATTGATTATTATTATTATTATAAAGGTAAAAGTAAAGATGGGAGCATACGCTAAGCTGCGCGTGGCATTCGGTGCTCATCTCCGTGGCATTAGCCCTTAGAGCCTGTGGTGGGTGAGGACCCGTTACCCCTGGACACAGGGCTAGTGTAACATCCAGGTTACCACAGCTACCTTCCCCAGGTTACCCCAGGTACCCATTTATCAACCCCGAAAGGAAGGACAAACAGCTGGTAGGCTGCTGGTAGGCCGACTTGCCCTGGCCCGGATTCGAACCAGGGCCCGCAGATTCGTAGCCAGACACGCTAGCCACTGCACCACGGAGGCGACAATTATTATAGGTTACATATTATTATATATCATTATTATTATTATCATAATTATTATAATAATTTTCACAATGCCGGAGAGACAAAATACAACACACCACATCTGCTGGGAAAGACAAACATGTAAACTTTATTGTTGAATATGAAAACGAAAAGAAATGACCTAATATCACGAAACGCATGGATATACAGCAAATACCCATGCAACATGAAGTTCATCATCAAAAAACTTTCGTGGCGTCATGGGAACACCAGACCGTCATGGGAATACCAGACCGTCATGGGAATACCAGACCGTCATGGGAATACCAGACCGGGAATACCAGACCGGGAATACCAGACCGGGTTACTGGATGGAATGTGATTGAAGAATTTGCGTCGCTCTAACATGCATACCAAACCGAGGCGGACATATTGACGGCAATGATGGATAGTTGATGGTTAACTGGCCTTAGTATAGGAAGGACAGGGAAGCACAAAGCTAGACAGTCACCTAAAGAAGCAGCATAATAAGGGAAAAATTGTGAGGCAAAACCTGTACCAGACAAGCATGTGAGTTTTTTGTTACTATTGACACATTTAAAACCGCATGTGGTTTTTTTCCAGTAGCTGTGGTGTCATTGGTGTGGCTCCGTGTGTGGAAGATGACGCGTAGGGCAATCAACAAGCTCCCTCAGGACAGCAATAGAAGTACCTGGACGCTGGGAAATTATGCTGATACAGTGTTACAAAAATATAAACATATTGGGAATGATGATGAAAAGGATAATTAAATATGGTTATCAGGAGTAGTGAGATGCTTCAGTGACCAATCAATACTTGTATTTTCGAGTAGATAAAGAGAGAGAGCGAAACTAAAAGTTTGTATTTAATATTTTTTCTAATTCCTTTCTTCATTCCTAATTCCGCCTTCTCTCTCTCTCTCTCTCTCTCTCTCTCTTCTCTCTCTCATCTCTCTCTCTCTCTCCTCTCTCTCTCTCTCTCTCTCTCTCTCTCTCTCTCTCTCTCTCTCTCTCTCTCTCTCTCTCTCTCTCTCTCTCTCTCTCTCTCTCTCTCTCTCTCTCTTTCTCGACAGATATGTTAATGTGTACTATACCAAATGTTAGGTGAAGGATGTTACTCGTAAACTATTTTTATTTGTTTCTAAGAATGTCTCAATGTGTATGTGTGTGTGTGTGTGTGTGGTGTGTGTGTGTGTGTGTGTGTGTGTGTGTGTTGTGTGTGTGGTGTTGTGTGTGTGTGTGTGTGTGTGTGTGTGTGTGTGTGTGGTGTGTGTGTGTGTGTGTGTGTGTGTGTGTGTGTGTGTGTGTGTGTGTGTGTGTGTGTGTGTGTGTGTGTGTGTGTGTGTGGTGTGTGTGTGTGTGTGTGTGTGTGTGTGTGTGTGTGTGTGTGTGTGTGTGTGTGTGTGTGTGTGTGGTGTTGTGTGTGTGTGTGTGTGTGTGTGTGTGTGTGTGTGTTGTGTGTGTGTTGTGTGTGTGTGTGTGTGTGGTGTGTGTGTGTGTGGTGTGTGTGTGTGTGTGTGTGTGGTGTGTGTGTGTGTGTGTGTGTGTGTGTGTGTGTGTGTGGGTGTGTGGTGTGTGTGTGGTGTGTGGTGTGTGTGTGTGTGTTTGTGTGTATGTTCGGTGTTACATGACGATAACATCAATATAGAATGTCATTTTTGTGGGATGATTATCGCTCATTCACATCTAATGCGTTCTGCTTGGTAATCGCCACCTCGCTGACGTCACCATGGGCTGTGTCGCGCGGCAGTGTGATATGGCACTTAAGAAATCAGCAATTTATTACGCCCAACTTGATACTAATCTTTATTGAATTTATACCATTACAAATTTAACTATATATATATATATATATATATATATATATATATATATAAATAATATATATATATATATATATATATATATATATATATATATATATATATATATATATATATATATATATATATATATATATTATATATATATATATATATATAATATATATATATATATATATATATATATATATATATATATATATTATATATATATATATATATATATATATATATATATATATATATATATATATATATATATGTATATATATATATATATATTTTATATATATATATAAATATATATATATATATATATAATATTTTATATATAATATAAAATATATATATATATATATATATATATATATATATATATATATATATATATATATACGTATATGGACCCAAAAGTGAAGCCTGCGGCAGTGAGAGCTGGGAGACTGGAGTAAATGAGTAGGAGGTTAGGAAGAGGGAAGGGAAGGATGAGAGGCTCAGGAAGGAGAGAGGAAGGCACGAAGGGTGGGAGGAGCAAAAGAAATGTGGGAAAAAGACGTTAGCTTTTCTCCACTATCTTTTACAAGCTTTGAAAAGACGCCTCACATTTTTCCTTGACTCTGAATATGATAAAAATGAACATGGCAAATTTGCTTACACCCACGTGTTTGATAATTATTAAACGTTAATTTATTTTATATTTTATCATTTTCATACACACGTTAAGTTTACTTCCGCGAATTGCTTTTATAGGAAACGGGAAATATATTTTGCAACATTATTAACCTTCGTTCAGACTATAGAGTTACATACCTAGAGTGCGCGTCAGGCCCCAGGATACACGGCCCTGGGTGTCGCCACCGTCCAAGCTGTCGGTCATCTTAGTGTGGTGTTATTTTTCCAAAATCAACAACTGCACACAACTCACTCTTCCCAATTTCCTAACACTACTATTTAATACAAGAAAAACAGAAGCCATCATCCTTTTCCTGAGAAAATTCTATATTGCATAAATATAAATTTGTAACTGTAATGTAAGCACAAATATACGAAAATACGGGTTAAGTAAAATAGTGCATAAACATTTTATCCCACTTATTTGGTGTCATCAGCACATTGCTCGGTTACTTTTGATCGCATTAAATTTTCAAGCGCGGTCCCTAAATCTGCACACTTTTCCTATTATGTCGGTATAGGATATGTCCCAGTGTGAAAATATGTAGAGGGTCAAAATTGCGTCAAGAAGCTGGAATAGCTCCCTGCTCACTTGTAATCAGTCATCCACTGTGGAAGTGGCGCGACCTCACTAGTCTGTGGGTACACAAATCTGCCAAGGAGCCTTCTGAGCCACTCTCTGCCTTTATATTATTAATAGTAATAATAATAATAATTATTATTATTATTAATTATTATTATTATTGTTGTATTATCACTCGGAGACATACAAAAAAAAAAAGGAACAACAACAAGACATAGAGTTAACTTAAGTACTAGACCAAAATATAAATAATATACACATTAGAGTACAGAGTACAAAGTGCATACAGTACATAGAGTATATATACTACATGTACACCTGTGCTACCCTACATTATGTACAAACAGCAGGCCCAGCCACCGCTGTTGTATAGGTCCACATACATAGGCCGAGCTCTGCCTGACGGAGATGATGCTGGAGTTAACAGAGAGCTCCACCCTACTCTTTAAGCTGAACACGGAGTGTCGACGGATCACATCCAGATTGTTCACCCCGTTCCTACCGAAAGCCAGGGACGAGATGGACCACCTGGGCAGCCCCAGAAGCCTCTTAAGAATGTCATTGTGACAGACCTTAAGGCAGTTCAGAGTGGCCACCTTGAACCGCGACCACAGCAAGTTGCAGAATATAAAGTAGCAGTGACTCCTGAATAACTCCATCTTCACCTATCTGCTACAGTAGGAAAATTTCCTCTGTAGAGTATTTCCCACGACAAGAAGCTTGGTGGTCTGTTTGATTATATCATGATTATGTCATGTCGTGGGATATAACATGGCCTAAGTATGCGAATTTATCCACACAAGTGAGGGCAGACCCACTGAGCAATGCTGTTTTGAGGTAACTTAACCTGAGTGCGTCCCGGTGATACTACCATGCACTCTGTCTTAGTGGTGTTGTAGACAATGTCATGCTTGGCAGCATACACCTGACACACATTGATAAGGTCCTGCAACGCATCAGCAGTGGGTGCGAGCAATACCATATCATCAGCATAACTCAGTGAAGTTGATGCACTCATCATGTATGTGGCAGCCAACACCTGTATTACGAAGGTTGGCACTGAGATCATCCGTGTACACATTGTACAGGTAGGGAGATAAAATCCCCCCCTGCCGAATACCATTGACTGTTCTAAAGGACAGCGATAAGGAATTACCCCACTTAACAGTAAATTCCTGGGTAGTGTACCAGTATATTTATAAATTGATAATGTACCCAAGGGTGCGTTCACTAAGGCATTCTGTACGCTACAAAACGCTACTGTACGCCGTACAGAGGAAAGTTCAGCGATTCAGTTTTCTCTCCCGCACACCGACTCGAGGAGTTGGTTTGCCACTGGGTTGCCAGCTCGCGCCACAATAAGGTATGTAAACAAAGGCCTAAAATGGCCTTTCCTCTTCTCTCTCCTCTTTTTGCTTCTTTAATATTTCATGTCCTGCTGCTATAACCTCTGATGCATCAAATACAGGGTCATCAACAAGTTATTCTGCGAGAATAAGAATAGCCACAGCGATAAATTTCGACAGCTGCCATCTTGGTAGCAAAATGTGTTGTGATCGGGAACACGAAATGCCAGGGGTCGCTGGCAGTTTTAACTCACTTTTTTGATAATAAGTTGGTCTACTGGAAAACAAAATATGGGCTTATTCCACTGCACTTAAAACACAAAAGTATAATTTTAAGAACGATTTTCTTTTATATGTATATTGTATAGAAGCCTGATTCTGTAAAACATGTATTTAACCAAATAACCAAGTAGGTTATAGTTGAGGAGGCGAGGTAAATGTTACTTTATGATATTATACAGTCAATAACATATGTTTAGAAGTTATCTATACCTAGGCAGTCATATTTTCCTGTTATTATTGTGTATCAATCAGATAGAAAGCCTGGAGGTGCAATGAGTCGACGCGTGAAGTTGCAATGTTTTGATTCAATCTCCCCGCCACAATCTCCCCGCCCACCACTCCCCGCCGCGGCCTGTCGCCTCCACAATTATAACCTACATTGTCGCAGCAACAGGCCGATTTCGGCATTCTTTATTCTTCGTTTTTCCAAAGCAGTGCTTATTATATTTTGACAAGCGTTTGCCAGACGCAGCAGTACTGTCTTAGAAAACAGTGTGAACATCGCCAAAATTTTACATGCCACAATATACATGTAAAAAATATATTAAGCTTTGCTACTCGAGGCGAGTAATTTGCATTAAATTGCTATTATAGAACGTTCCATCGTAATGCATGTCATCCATATAATTAGTAGAACAACAGAAGAACTATATCTTTTGGTATTCAGATGCGGTGCATCAATATTTATCGCGAATTTGATTTATGAAAATATTAGTCGCGGAGCCAAAACACAAGTAGACCAACCTTTGAGTTAAAACTGCCAGCGACCACTGGCATTTCTCGAGTTTCAGATCATTGGAATTGTTCACTAGGGAAGATACAAAACAGAATTGCGCGGGGAACCCTAGTGAACGCAGCCCAGGTGTACCCCTGACGAGAAGTTTATTAAAGAGCTTAAAGTAATTCACTTTGTCAAAAGCTTTTCTGGCATCCAGGAAACGCTTTATGGCTACGTTTATGCTCCGAGGCTATTTTGATCCTATAGATATTTTCACAATGTGACGTATTATATACCGACATAATCGCATAAGTGTGCAGATTCAGGGACGGTGTTTTAAAATTTAATGCGATCAAAAGAAACCGAGCAATGAGGTGATGAGGCCAAATAAGTGGGAGACAATGTTTATGCACTATTTTACTTAACCAATATTTTCGTATAATTGTGCTTACATTACAGTTACAAATAATGTATACTTATATAATGCAGAATCTTCTCAGGAGGACGATGATGGCTTCAGTTTGTCTTAATATTAAAAAGTAGTGTCAGGAAATCGGGTAAGAGTGATGTGTGTGAAGTTGTTGATTTTGGAAAAAGTCAGTCCACTAAGATGGCCGCCGTTTATCTCCGACGGCGACACCTGTAAACCCTGGACGCACACTCTATGTCTTTAACTCTTTGGTTTAGACCCACAGTTCTGCCAACAGGAACAAATGCGCTACACCGAGGCCCGCCAGGAGCGACGCCAAGATGAAGCCTGAAGAAATCTCTCTCTCTCTCTCTCTCTCTCTCTCTCTCTCTCTCTCTCTCTCTCTCTCTCTCTCTCTCTCTCTCTCTCTCTACCCGCCAGGGTGGCCTGGTGGTAGAGCGCGCGGTCCGAGTGGAGAGACCCTGCATTCGGTCAGCGGTTCGAGTCCGCCAAGTTCATCTTGGTGTGGTGGCGCTTTGTATAGTCAATAACCTTGTAGTTGGTACTTGCAAAGTGTCTAGATAGAATCAAAGTATCTTATCTCTCTCTCTCTCTCTCTCTCTCTCTCTCTCTCTCTCTCTCTCTCTCTCTCTCTCTCTCTCTCTCTCTCTCTCTCTCTCTCTCTCTCTCTCTCTCTCTCTCTCTCTCTCTCTCTCTCTCTCTCTCTCTCTCTCTCTCTCTCTCTCTCTCTCTCTCTCTCTTTCTCTCTCTCTCTCTCTCTCTTTCTTTCTTTCTATCTCAAGGAATATGGAAGGAGGGAGAGATAGAGAGATAGAGATTCATAAACGCGGTATTACGTGTACAAAGCCATTTGGTTTGTCTCTCAGACAATCATACATATTACGGATAATTTCTGATAGTTTTAGTAATGCTGATGATAATGATGATGTTAATATTGATAATGACAATGATGATAAGTTTGCCGAACTCTTAGCACATTTGCATCATAGTCACGTGACTGATGACGTCATGACCGGGGAACGTGACCTGAGGGTTTTACTTTACGAAAATATTTTTTTAATGATTGTTGGCCCAATTTGAATAGAGCAAATTAAATTTTGTTATTATTAGTATATTTTTTTATAAAAAGGAAAAAGAAAACTCGTGAATTTTGCTTTTATTTTTCGAAAGAGGGGGGGCATAAATTTACATCGACGCACGTTTATATTGTGGTACACTAAAGCCGAACTTCCAGCGGGGTTTTTTTTAACGCGTGATTACTCGGGGGGTGCTGGTTTATTTTGATTACGTTCAAAGGCTCTATTGGCTGATGAGGCAAGCTGACTCTTCTCTCTCTCTCTCTCTCTCTTCTCTCTCTTCTCTCTCTCTTTCTCTCTCCCCTCTCTCTCTCTCTCTCTCTCTCTCTCTCTCCTCTCTCTCTCTTCCCCTCTCTCTTTTCTTCTCCCCTCTTCCTCTCTCTCTCTCTCGTCTCTCTCTCTCTCCCCCTCTCCTCTCTCTCTCTTCTCTCCTCTCTCTCTCTCTCTCTCTTTATATATATAATTATATTATATATTATATAATATATCCGCTCTCAAGTTTTTTTAAATAAAAAAATTTCTTGAATCTTTTACTTTATTTTATTTTTTTCTGCTTTTTCTCCTCCCCTCCTGTCCCTTTTCCTTAGATTAAGGATTGAATTTTTGGGTGGAAAAAATAAAAAGGGTATAAAGATAAAAAAAAGAAAAGATATAAGAAAGTGATTTTAAATGTCGGGGAGAACTGGGGCGGGGAGGAGGAGGAAGAGAAATACACGAGCATGGTGAGGTTATTTTTGAAGAAATTTTAAAAAATATGGAAAAAAGAAAGGCAAAAAAGGGTACCACCCAAAAAGTGTGTGATTAATTAAAAAAATGGGTTTTTTTAGAATTAAAAAAAAATATTAATAAAAAAACGATGTAAAATTTTACTTTTTTTTTCTCTTCTCTCTCTCTTCTCTCTCCTCTCTCTCTCTCTCTCTCTCTTTTCTCCCTCTCTCTCTCTCTCTCTCTTCTCTCTCTCTCTCTCCCTCTCTCTCCTTTCTCTCTCTCTCTCTCCTCTCCTCTCTCCCCTTCCCCCTCTCTCTCTCCCCCTCCTTCTCTCTTCTCTCCTCTCTC
>JACEEZ010019838.1:295000-305000 GCA_016584305.1 Chionoecetes opilio | reverse complement strand
CTTCAGGAGCTTTTGAAACCATATTGGACCGTAGACAAGAGCAACAAAAAGAGACATGGTCTGAATCAACTTCTTCTCCTTGATGGCTAGCTGGAACTGGTGCTGAAACATGAATATCTGGAGAGAGTTATAATGCTTTAGCCATCCAACGAGCATGGTTTTTACTGGGTCAGGCTGTCCAAAACAAATCCCTCGGTGAGGAGTCCCACGGAAAATATCACACAAAGCTCCATAAGTCGGAGGTAATCGTCCCGGGCTGAGTCTGTTTGAGAGCTTTCATGTAGTAGTCGAGAACATTTTGCACCCATTCAGAATTTTCCTTCAATACTGCAGCGATATGCCCGTTAGCTTTCCCGTCTTGAAATCCAGCTGCTTGATTTGATGCCACTGCTTTTTAAACCTCTGGAACAACAGAGCATCTGGACACTGGATGACCCATGAAGGGTTTTGAAGACATCTTTAAGAAACAATCTCCAAGATATGGTGTCGGCAAGGAAGGTATAGGAGGTTTCTTCTCAACCTCTCTTCAAATCAAGGTACAAGCTCCACGAACATGACCAGTGTTGGCGGCAGTGGTGTCAAAGCACATGGCGACAACCGGTTTATCGACATTCCATTCTTTCAGAGTATCCACCACACCACTAGCTTGCGCCACTCCGTTCCTGATGATAGGTGTGGAACGCCCAATAATTTGACATTCCCTACTGAAGATGATATACCTTTCCCCGAGATCAGTATTGAGAGAGTTCAACAGATTCTTCTCCTGTTAGAGATGGAAGGATCTTACCATCCCAGTGAACCACTTATTCCAGTCTTGGCTCCAGAGAATATGAGAGTTTGCTTCACAGAAAACAGTGTGGTCTCTACGATATTGGATGCGGGCTCTCCTGACGGGACGAACGGCTGATAGGCAGCTCACAAATGTTCCTTCCAAGTTCTGCCTGCAGTAGCTGCCACAATGTGAACGGCCTTTTCGGTCACTTGTATTGGTTCTATCCAAGGCAGCAGCAAGAAAAACCGGAAACTTAAGTTTTTCAGATTTGTTTTGAGATAATACATGAGAAGTAGCAGTTGATGGGCCAGGAACTTTAAAATCTGGATTAATTTCGACTCTAGGCATCTTTTGATATGAAAGGTGTCCTTCATCTTCATCAGAGCTGCTACTTGATTCCAACTAAACAGTCTCTAAATCTTCATGCATCCGCTTTTTTTCCCTTTCCTTTCTCATTTCTGCTTGCTCCTTCTGGTATATTTGCTTCATTTCTTTCTTGGCCATCACTTTGTCGGGTTGTCCCATGTGAAACTTGCGTTCTCCCTGTTTATCCTCCAAGAAAACCAGGTCTTCCTTCAGCAGAGTCAGCTTTTCTGCATCATGATGCTTGATATTGAAGAGATGATGAAGTTTTTTTGAGAATGTTTCTTCTTCCTGTGCCTGTAGCTGACCCTTCCTGGTAGATCCTTTGTTCAATTTCTCCCAGGTAATCAGGATTTCCTCTAGGGTTCGTTTGATATTGCGCTCCTCTTGCGTGGGGATGCGAACCATTCTCCATATATCCATTGTTTCCTTCACCACTATACTGATGCACTCCTTTTTTGTGAGAATTGATGTGCTTAGCTTCAGGTGATGGAAAATACATTGAAAAACTTGTCTGAGAGTAGGCAGACGTGACTTTGGGATGAATTCAATCGTGTTTTCCTATGAGGTAGATAGCTGTCTTCTTACGTAGTGCAGCATCATTATTTCATTCTGTAAGGAAACAGAATTTGGTGAAATACACATGATATACAACTGTAGTATAATAAGTAAAAATATAATAAAAAAATGTACTTGAAATAATGTACAAATTCACGGGAATCAGTATGCGAGATAGATTAGTCATTCGGCTCATAGATAATGAACTGAACATCACAGAACACATCTTATGGACTACATAGCAGTGGTGTCAAACTCGGTGACTGGGTGGGGGGGTGGGTGTACAAACTAGTAAGCTTATGAGGGAGTTAGGAAGAGCGGTAAGAGAAAGTGTATTTGGTACTTCATATATCAGATCATTGTATTGTATATGTATAAATCTGGGAATATTTCATAACCTTTGTGCATCCATTAATGGGGTTTGGCTGGAAGGGTTTTGTTAAGGCATCGTGGGGATGAGGATTCGAGGGGGGAAAGGGAAGGGTTTTGGGAGGGGGTGAGTAAAAGCTGTAGACAGGGAAAAGGAGTGGGTAAAAAAAGCATCATAATATTAAAAACAGAAAAAGATGAAAAGGAAATATAAAATTTGAAACAAGCAGCAAGTTACAAAGAGAAAGAGAGAGGGGGGAAAGGAAAGGGGATTAAAGGAAGAATGAAAAGAAAAGAGAAAAAACATGCATAGGCGAGAAATTTTGGACAAAGAAAAATTATTAAAGTGGGTGCATTATTTTCCTTTATTTAAAATAGGGGAGAAACCCTCGGTATTAAAACCTCTTCTCTTTCTCTCTCCTCTCTCTTCTCTCTTTTCTCCTCTCTCTCGCTCTCTCTCTCTCTTCTTTTCTTTCTCCCTCTCTCTTCTTCTCTCTCTCCCCCTTTCTCTCTCTTCTTCTCTCCTTCTCTCCTCTCTCTCTCTCTCCCCTCTCTCTCTCTCCCTTTCTCTCTCTTTCTCTCTCTCCTCTCTCTCCTCTCTCCTCTCTCTCTCTTTCTCTCTCTCTCTCTCTCTCTCTCTCTCTCTCTCTCTCTCCATCTCTCTTCTCTCCTCCTAGCGCTTAAAATGCCGTGAAGCTTAAAAAATACGTTGAAGCATTAAAAAAATTCCTTTTGCAGCATTTATAATGTTCAGGGGCATTTTAAGCTTCAAGGGCTTTTATAATGTTTCCCAACCATTTAAAAGCTTCACGGCTATTTAATGTTTTCAACGGCATTTTTAATGTTTAAACGGCATTTTATAATGCTCAAGGGTTTATAATGCTTCAGCGGCATTTTAAAGCTTAAAACGGCATTTTATAATGCTTCAACGGCTTTTTTAAAATGCTTCGGGGATTTTTTAATCTTCAACGGCATTTTAAATGCTTCAACGGCATTTTAAGTTTCAACGGCATTTTTAAATGCTTAAAACGGCTTTTAAAAATGTTTCAAGGGCTTTTTATAAGGGTTTCAGCGGCATTTTTAATGCTCAGCGGCATTTTATAATGCTTCGCGGCATTTATAATGCTTAAAAGGGCTTTTTTAAAATGCTTCAGCGGCATTTTAAATTTTTTTTTATTAACGGCATTTTATAATGTTTCAAGGGCATTTAAAGTTTTAACGGCATTTTAAAACCCTTCAACGGCTTTTTATAATGCTTCAAGGGCTTTTTTCAATGTTTCAATGGCATTTTATAAGCTTCAGCGGCATTTTATAATGTTTCAGCGGTTTTAAAATGTTTCAGCGGCATTTTTAATGTTTCAACGAATTTTATAATGCTTTCAACGGCATTTTATAATGCTTCGCGGCTTTTTTAAAAATGCTTCAAGGCATTTTTAAATGCTTAAACGCTTTTTAAATGCTTCAACGGCTTTTTATAATGCTTAAACGGCTTTTTATAAGCCAACGGTTTTTACAATGTTTCAAGGGCATTTTTATAATGTTTAGCGGCATTTTATAATGCTTCAGCGGTTTTTTATAAGCTTCAGCGGCTTTTTAAAATTTTTTCAACAAATTTATAAGCTTAAAACGGCTTTTTATAAGTTCAACGGATTTTAATGTTCAAGGGCTTTATTTAATGCTTAAGGCTTTTTTAAAGCTTCAACGCATTTTAAAATGCTCCACGGCATTTTGTAATGCTTAAACGGTTTTTATAATGCTTCAACGGCAATTTAATGTTCAACGGCATTTATAAGCTTAACGGCATTATAATGCTTCAGCGGCATTTTATAATGCTTCAAAGGCATTTTAATGCTTAAACGGCATTTTTTAATGTTTCACGGCATTTTTTAATGTTTCAGCGGCTTTTTATAGCTTCAACGGCTTTTTAAAATGTTTCAAGGGCATTTTTATAATGTTTCCGGTTTTTATAATGTTTAAAACGGATTTTAAAAGTTTCAGGGATTTTATAATGTTCAAGGGCATTTATTATGTTTCCCGGAAATTTTAAAAATGCTTCAGTGGCATTTTTAAGCTTCAAGGCATTTTATAATGCTTCGCGGCATTTTTTAATGCTTCAGCGTTTTTTTAAATGTTTCAACGGCTTTTTTAAAGCTTAAACGGTTTTTAAGCTTCAGTGGATTTTATAATGCTTCAACGCATTTTTAATGCTTAAACGGCTTTTATTTTAATTTTCAGCGGATTTACAATGTTTCGATGGCATTTTATAATGTTTTCAGCGGCATTTTATAATGTTTTAAACGGATTTTATAATCACAACGGCTTTTATAAGCTTAAGGGTTTTTTATAATGTTTCAAGGGATTATAAGTTTCAGCGGCATTATTTAATGCTTCAGCGGCATTTTATAAGCTTCAACGGATTTTATAATGCTCAACGGCGTTTATAAGCTTCAGCGGCTTTTTATAACCCTTCAGCGGCATTTATAATGTTCAGCGTCTTTTTTAAGTTCAGTGGCTTTTTTTTAAGCTTCAACGGCTTTTTTAAATGCTTCACCGGCTTTTTAATGCCTCAGCGGCATTTTATAATGTTTAAAACGGTTTTTATAATGCTTCAGCGGCTTTTTAAGCTTAACGGCTTTTTTTAAATGTTCGCGGCCTTTTAAATGCTTTCAACGGCTTTTAACTCAGCGGCATTTTTTAAGCCAGCGGATTTTAAAAGCTTCAGCGGCATTTTATAATGCTTAACGGATTTTATAAGCTTAAACGGCATTTTAATGTTTTTAAAGGACATGTCTAGGGCCCGCCCGAATCCGGGGTGGTATGCAGCGGCATCACCCCAAGATGGGGCCCCGTGAGGAAGGCGAGTGGCCCCAAAGATGGGCCGTCAGGAAGGCAGAGTGGCCCCAAAATGGCACCCGTCGGAAGGCAGAGTGGCACCAAGAGGGCAGCCGTCAGGAAGGCAGAGTGGCCCCAAGATGGCAGCCGTCGGGAAAGGCAGAGTGGCCCCAAGATGGCAGCCGTCAGGAAGCAGAGTGGCACCAAGATGGCAGCCGTCAGGAAGGCAGAGTGGCACCAAAGATGGCAGCGCAGGAAGGCAGATGGCACCAAGATGGTGCCGTGGGAAAGGAGAGGGCACCAGAGGTTCAACACCTTGCCTCTAAGGAGCCGCACTGCCTAGACAAGACGCGGCATTTTTTTTTTTTTTTTTTTACATATATGCCTTTTACTGCCTTTTAGGCCGTGCCTTTAAGGCTGGAAGGTAGGCCGGGGAGGACACTTGAGGGCTGTGAGGGTTTGGCCCCGCCCGTGGGGCGCAGGCGGATTTATAGTGAGCCTTAATTAGGGGGCCTCTTTGCGCCCCCTTGTTCCCCCGAGGTATCGCAACCCAAGGGCGATTTAATGGGAGCTTGGGTGTTTTTTAGGCCACCGCGGTACAGAAAGTTTTTTATGTAGATTTATGGTCTCACTGAAAAAGAATGGGTCCCCGAAACCCCACTGGGAGACGCAAAACCACTTGCCACCGCTCCCCATTTGGAGGGGTGTTAATTCACGTTTGTGGCAAAGACTTCCCCCTGACTTTATGTATTGTTTTTGTGTCAGCTACAGGGAAGAGTAGTTGGTGCACCTTTTCTTTTAAAAAACATTATGTCCAAAGGGGTTTGCCCTTGTGACCCCCCTGTTTTTGGTATATCAGAAAAAGGGGGTGCGCGGAATGCTTGATTCCTATACAAATTTGAAAAGGAAATTTTTGGCGGTGTGTGAATGCGCCCCCGGGCAGGTGGTGGTCGTTAGCCAGGCAGGCAATCCCCCGGGGCCCTCGCCGTAAAATTGTGGATGTCGGGACAAGGCATCCGGGGCGAAAAAGTCATGCCGAAAATTTTAAATGATGAACCCCGACAATAAAGGGGAATGATCATCGACCGTCTGACCTCAAAAGACGAGGTCGGCCCCCCAGAATTTGAGAGTAGCCCCGTTTTTCAAACTTTTGGGAGGGCGCAGTGCTGGAGCCACGGTACTTTATGAATGCAAATTTCGGCAGGTAAAAGTTAAAAATAACAAATTCACCCCAAAATTTTTAGAGACCCAGGACCCCAGGTCACCACACTATTTTACTGCGGCTTTTATGCCAATTTCTATTCTTATTTTTTTTAAGGGATAATTTGGACATTTTTAAGTAGGTGGCAGGGGGGGCCCCCAGGCTCTGAAAGCCGCAGGTTGCCGCCGCTGTATAAACAAAAATGGGAAAATCTGACGTTAACCCCCTTTAGACCCCGAAAAGATTTTTATTTATTTGGGTACCTTGACGATTTAGTAAATAAGCAATATTTTATACTTGACCCGTTTTATATATTTCCAACTAATTTTTTTTTATTTGTTCTTTTTCGTAATTTTTATGGCTAACAACAGACAAAAAATTTTTAAAAGAAAAGGACGGCCTTATGTACAAAAGGTACGTATAGAAAAAAATTCGAGCGGTAAAATAGATAGTCAAGGTATTTATAGATAAAAAAGATACCGGAGGTAATGCATCAAATGTTATAACCAAACCGGTCAGTCCGTGAACCTCACCCTTTTTTGGCACTGGGAGCACCCCCGCACCTGCAACACACGCTAATACACTAACACGTCAGATAGCAAAATAATAGGGGAATAATTAAGAAGGATATAAACAGTGTTTTCAACCCTGAGCCCGATTTTAAACTTTTTAGCAGACAAATTGCAAAAAGCAGCCGGCCCAAATGATTTTTAGACTTTAAGGAAAAGGCTTTTTTTTTGGATTACTAAATAAACGAAAATTAGGGCAATTACTTCTTTCATGAAGAAAAAAGCATTTGGGGGTGGAAATTCCCAGGGTATGTTTATTTTTTTTTCTTGTATATTTACATTTTAGACCGCAGTGTTACTAAGCGAAGAATAGGTAAAATTTTAAATTTAAGATGGGGAAAAAGCCTTTTTTCCTACCTTAATTTTTTAGAATGAATACGTGTTTAGATTTTCAATGCAAGAGCCGTGAGACTTTTGAGATTTAAAAAAAATTTTGGTGGCCGCTTTTACGGAACACGAAAAGGGGTGGACACACAAAACGGGTTTAAAAGCACTGATTTAAATGAAGAAGAGTATGTATATGCTTTTAATGATACATGTGTGTGTTTTGGGGTGGTGTGGTGTGTGTGGTGTGTGTGTGTGTGTGTTGCGTGTGTGTGTGTGTGTGTGGTGTGTGGTGTGTGTTTTGTTTTTTGGGGGTGTGTTGTGTGTGTGATATATTGCTTTGAATGAACTCATGTGTGTTTTTGTTTTTTTTTTTTTGTGTGTGTGTTGGGTTGTGTGTGTGTGGGGGTTGTGTGTGTGTGTGTGTGTGGTGTGTGGTGTGTGGTGTGTGTGGTGTGTGGTTTTGTTGGGGGTGTGTGTGTGTTGGTGTGTTATATATTTTTAATTGCTTTTTTAATAATGGTATGCTTAGAATTAACGTGGTGGGGTGTGGTGGGGGGGTTTTGTGTTGTGTGTGTTGTGTGTGTGTGTGGGTGTGTGTGTATTGCTTTGAAAGAACTCATGTGGGTGTGTGTTGTGTGTGTGTGTTGTGTGTGTGTGTGTGTGTTGTGTGTGTGTGTGTGTGTTTTGTGGGGTGTGGTGTGTATGCTTTGAAAGAACTCATAAGTGTGTGTGTGTGTTTTGGTGGTGTGTGTGTGTCTGTGTGTGTTGGTTTTACGTGTGGTGTTTGTGTGGTGTGTGTGTGTGTGTGTGTGTGTGGTGTGTGTGTGTGTAAGGGAAAAGGAAAAAAATACCCACAAAAAAAAATTTTAATCGCATTTCCTTTCGGCGAACTTTGGGTTTGGTGATGGTGGTGGTGAAGCATACCACGCACGGCAGCACAACTCCGCCCCATAAGAAACCTGCTCGACTAAATACTACACCACACGAAATACACTCACGCTATTAATGGAAACTTTTTTAATTGAAGAGTTTTTATTTAATTGGAATTTTAAGCTCCCTATAAGCAACGTTTTTTAATTATTTTTATTATTACGTTAAGACCCCCAGTACTAGTAGTGCGTGCGTGTTCCGTACAGTTCGGTCTACGGACGATATGGGCGGGATAGTGTATGTGCGTGGTACGAATGAACGGATTTTTTTTTTTGCATTTTTTTTCTCGTTTTATGTTTCTTTCTTTTTTTTTCCACTAAATTTAATTTTTTTTTCACAAAGATGAAGTTTTTTTTCCCACAAAATTTGTTTTTTTTTTACTAAATTCAAATTTTTTTTTTACTAAATTTTAATTTTTTTTTCAATAAAATTAAAGTAAAACTTCCTAAGTTCAAATTTTTTTGGGGCTAAATTTAAGTTTTTTTTTACTAAGTTTAAGTTTTTTTTACTAAGTTAAGTTCACCATTTGTATTTACTTTCTCTGACTTTAAACCCCTTGAGACCCAGAAGTAATTTCCCTTTTTATTTGGGGGTACCATTTGACGATTTTGTGACACAACAATGTTTTTAGTAGACTGTTTAATATCCTTGGCCACTAACTAATTAGGGAATTAGTTTTTTCGTAATTTTTATGGCTCGACAAAGACAATTTTTTATAGCCAAGGAAAGATTGGGGGTGAAAGGGTTAAATTCTCCCATTTTCGTCTTTTCTGCTAAGGTATATGGACCTCTTTTAAATTATCTAAGTTTCTCACTGTCTTTTTTTGTCTCATATTTTCACACTTTTTTTTCACGTTTTTTTTGTTTTTCACTTTCTCCAAAATTTTTTTAAATTTTCTCACATTTTTAGTCTTTTCTGGGCAGGTGGGCTCGGGCTGGCTGGGGGAAAAACGGGGGTTGTGTTAGCTAGAGGAAGGCAGGAGGGGCAGAGGCTATATAAGAACATAAGAAAAAAAAACATAAGGGGAAAAAATACATAGTCAGGGAGGCTGACTAAGGCAAATAAAACTTTAAAAAACCAGCCTTCTACTTTAAAATCTGGGAATGAATCTATAAAACCTTTTAAAAAACATAAGAAATAAGGAAGCTGCAAAGAGGGGCCCTGAGACCTACACGTGGTAGTTCCTGTTCCTAACATACCCCCATCCCCCTTTTTCCCATCCATAACACGTCCCCCCCTTTAAAACTCTCTGAGACTCCGCACTAAAACCTGTTACTGAGTCCCCTTTCCAATCATTTTCACCCATTTGGAAAAAATTTGCCCTATTTCTTTTTTAAATTACGTTTTCCAGCTTGAATCCCTTTTTTCTTGTTACCCCGGGTTTAAAAACTGTGATAACTTTTCCCACACACCTTATTATACCCTTTACCTAACAAATTCTATCAGAGCCCCCTTCTTTGGTCTTAATTTCCTCTTATTTATTATATTTTTAGTGTAGTAGTAGTATTTGAGATCTATAGCCCGGCCGTATCCCAGCGCTTGTGCCCCCGGGGGAAAAACCCGCGTGGTTTTGACAGGGGAGCTTTAGCCCATGTTTATCTCAAAAAAGGGGTTTTACTCAGGCATCGGGGTCACTCTGGGATCTTTTGCGACTTGAGGGATTTTGCATGGAATATTGTTTGAAACTGGTCGTATTTGGGGCAGAGTGCTGGAAAGGTTTTGGGGGAGGTGTATCCAGTTTTTTCCGGGGGAATACAGGAGCGAGGCAAGGGTGCGTCCTTGCCCCCATTTTTCAACCTGAGGACGGGGGATTGGACAAAAGGTTTTTAATAAAAATGATTGGGAGCATCCCTCGGCAGCACCAGTCCTGTCTTGTTTTTTCCGAGATGCAGTAATCTTTTCTGAGCGGGAGGTCCGGTGATGGGTCCGAGGCGCGCACGAGGGGCAAAGCCTTTGGACTTGAGGGTTTCCGGGTCAAGACCAAGGGCCAAAGGGGTTTGGAGATTTTCTAGATAAGAATACAGTCGTTTATGCGGTGGGGAGGACATTGAGAAATTTTAAAGTTTTTCAACCTTTTG
>JACEEZ010019838.1:285000-290000 GCA_016584305.1 Chionoecetes opilio | reverse complement strand
TGTGTGTTAAAGTTTGGAGGACGGACGCTGCGCCATCTTCAGGAAATGAATCGAAACACAGCAGCTTTTTAGGGGTGTCTTAAGTATTTCTACTTAAGCATCCCATACCCTGCCTTTTCGTTTATTCCCTTCCTATTACTTTATTCACCTTATATTTTGACTATATATATAATTCATTAGAAGGTAAATAGAAGAACATAGTGATCAATTTCATTTTATTAAGGAATTCCATCAGCTAGACTTGACATCCAGTACATGCAGGACTGTTGCAATGTTGAATACCAGAAAATATTGGGCCAGATATCATAATCATGGACATATTACCAATAGGCAGATAATAATGGTATTGCAGTATGAATGACTCTTCTCTTAGAATCACCTACACAACGCAAAAACCAAAACAGATACTGTAATAATTGTAAAACAGTATTAGCCTGACTATACCAAATAGAACAAACAAACAATCACCCCCCCACACACACACACACAACACAACAACAACACACAAATATATATATAATATATTATATATATATATAATATATATATATATATATATATATATATATATATATATATATATATATAATATATATCTTCTAATTAAGGCAACAGTCAACACTACCATTTATGTTTTCTGCACGATATTGGAAATGTAAAATAACAAGTGCCATACAGCTAATTTACACTAAATGATATCAAATTACTACAGATGCCAGACACATAGATGGATACTTTAACATATCAAACAATAAGGCAGATAATAATAGCACTGCATCTTTGGGGTTTTAACGTATGCAATGGTCACAACTGGTGTTGTATTTCATTATGGAAGGCAAGGACAGATGCAAACGTTTCATGCAAGATGAAAAAGTGAGAACCAGTGTACAATGCTCTGCATTTTCTGCCATGCATGCCATAAAAAATAAGATTTAAAAAGAAGAAAATTGTTGGTAAGTAGGGTGTACTGGGGAAGTATGAGAATATATTGATAATTTGGTGATCTGCACGACAAGAGTTGTTTTAGGTTTTAGGCTATTTTAAACATAGGATGATACATAGGTATACAGGAGAAGAGGGAATTCACAGAATGGTTAGAAAGGCTTATAAATTATATAGCCACATATGGGAGACTGAAAGGAGAGATAACTGATGCGAAAGTGGTTAGAGGCAATATCGAAAGCATGAATCACCTAGCAGTATTAATGAAAATGAAGGTGCATGACATATAGATGTTCTGAAAACACTCCAGGGATAAGAGGAGAGGGGTTAGTCTTAAAAAGATTGATAATGAAGAAGTTTTTGGGGGATTACAGGCAGAAATTGGCGTATGAATTGAGTGGTATATCAGAGATATAAAAAAAGAAGAGGTTCAAAATGTGTTTAGGTTCTTCAAAGAATGAATACTAAGGGTTAAGGAACAATTGGTGGGCCAAAGACTACTGTATACCGTAGTCTTTGGGTGGGCACAGAGGTGAAAATAAGGAAACAAATGGCATGCCGGTGGACAGATGAAGTCAAGCAAGTAATAGATCATGAGGCATGCATATGTTGCACTGTTGCACTCAACAGAGAAATGTGTCTGAGCATGTAAGGGATAGCAGGAAAACAGAGCACATGCAAAAGGAGTGAAATAGGTTATCACAAAAAAATTGAAAGTGGATGAAAATTTTGGAAGGAATCTGAGTGAGATTTTTAGAGAGAATGAAACGAGAGAACATATTTTAGAGAGAATATTTGGAAGAAGTACAGTACAAAAAGAAAGAAACTAGATGGAATAATGGTGAAGAGATGCTGAGAGAAAATGAGGATGTCAAAAGGTGAATAGAATATTTTGAGGAATTAATGAGTGTTAATAATCCAGCATGGAAGTAGAAATAAGAGACACCACAACATGGACAGCAAGCAATGGGATATTTGTGTTGCATGATGAGAGGACGTTGAGTAAGGAAGTGAAAAAGGGTATTAAGGGACAACATTACTTCCTGTATGTACATATATATATATATATATACATCCAACACTCAGATACAGAGACATCTCAAAAGAACAAAACAAAATGAAGGACCTTCTGTGATTCGCCCCAAGAAAACACGACTTTCATGTGCTTCAAGCTTTAGCTTTCAGGAAGAATGTTTATTCTGTGGGGAGGAATGTACGTTGGATAAAGATACAAAGAATCCTGCTCGGTGGAAGCCAGCATACCTGTGTCGTAAAATTGCACGAAAAGGAGAGAAATCGCTGAAGCAGTATCTGCTAGAAGCATGTGATTACAGGGATGACGAGTAGGCCACCACTGTGAGAGTGCGCATACAGGGAGCCATCAGTGACTTACACGCAGCAGACGCACGATACCATGTTTCATGCAGATGCAGGTTTACAGGACAGAGAGCACTTACATGTGCTGCAGGCTCGACATCAAACTCTGCAGAGGTGGATGATGCTCTAAACTGTTTGATTCGAGCACTCAAGGAAGACCCGAAGCGCATTTGAAACTCCGTGGAAATGTTCAATGCTTACAGTGGATATGGGGGCGGCAAACTCTCACGTGTGAGTCTGGTAAAACATGTCTCTGAGTGTTATGGGGAGGACCTTCTGGGGCTAAGTTCTCCTGGCATAGCAAGTATCCTAATCTTCCGTAGTATAGCATCCACAGTACTGAAACTGGTTGATGAAGAGGACAATGATCTGGATGTCACTTTGACACAAGTCACCAAGAAAATCACGAAGGAAGTTAGGGAGATTCCAAAGGATAAACTTCACTACGAAACCAAAATGAACCATGATATAGCCACATAATCCGTAAGCAAAACCATGCTTGGTCTACTATCTAAGTTGTCTCCTAAATTAGACAATACTCTGCCTGCCATTCTCTGTAAAAGTTGATGGAACAAAAGTATTTGACACCAGCCTCATCTACTCAAGAGTAGTAGGTCTTCAGTCCAGTTCCCGTCAAGTGGACATCAAGGAGGTTCTCGCACATGAGCTGGCATCAATCCCAACATCAATGTTCACAGATGCAGGAGAGATGCGATGCTCAACAGGAAAATCCGTGTTGAAGACTCAACTAAAAGTTGAGGTCTCATCCAGAAATGCACCAAACACAGACATCACAATCATCGATGGTTCTGCTCTCCTCTGGTTGATACACTGGCCTGTGGGTTGTACAGTAAAAACGTATGTGTCAAACTTCAGACAACATATTGAGAGGAAGTTGCAAAAAGGAGATGTGTACTTGGTGTTTGATCGGTACTATGAGTACAGCACAAAAGGTGTCACAAGAAGTGCGAGGAACACTGAAGCCAGTATAGTTCACCAGCTCAAGGTTACAACGGAGCTACCATTACAGAAAGTAATCCTGACTGTCACTGAAAACAAGAAGCAGCTCAATGACATAATCTGCACTGAACTCAAAGGAGACGTTTCGTTCCATCGAAACCACATACAGAATCACAAGCTGATCATCACATCCCAAGACAAAACTCCGATTGAGATCAGCAAAGGAGGACTTATTATCAATAGAGGGGATATGAACACTACACATGAAGAGGCATATATCATTATCGTTCAACAAATGCTCATGGCTGCAAAGGAGAAACCGACAAGCATCACCGTCTTATCAGATGACACAGACGTGTACTGCTTCTACATTTCTATCTGGAAGATGGTCTTAAGTTCATGGTGAGTATGGAATCTCCAATCAAAGATCGAGCAATAGTCGATATCGGCAAGACCGTTGAGAAGTACATAGATATCATACCAGAAATCTTAGCTGCTCATGCACTTTCTGGTTGCGACACAGTTGCTTGCTGTTTCAGCATTGGAAAAAACACTGTTCTGAAAGTTGTAAGAAGTGGACTTCTTCTGTCATTTCTGGGACAAATTGATGCTTCGCTGCCCTCGGTGATACAGCAGGCAACGAAATTCATGACTGCTTTCTATGGACAGAACAACAGTGACACGATGTCAAATGCACGACTCAGTGCTTGGGCAGCAAAAACAGGCAAAGGGTATACATCAACACCAAAATGATGCTCTCTACCACCGACCAGCGAGGCCTTCGAGGAAAACGTGAAACGTGCGCATCATCAAGCATCCATATGGCGCGCCGTGAAAGACGCGGATCCACCAGAACTGGACGTTGAAAAATATGGATGGAAGAAAGATGAAACCAACAGATCACTTGTACCTACGGCAGTCCCGGATACAGTCAGCCTTGCACCACATGCTGTCTTGCGACTGATCAGGTGTGGATGCGAGAGTGACACACCTTGTCGTTCATTCAGATGTGGTTGCCGGAGTGCCAATCTGTCGTGCACAATGTTCTGTGCCTGTCACGATGGAATTTACTGCAACACAAATGCTTTGTGACCTGTGACAGTGACTATCAGTCGAAAGATCAAAATCCATATCTTACGTTTAACAGAATACATAAATGTTTTCAGTGATTAAACCAACAAGTTGTGTCTCATGTGATTTAACCAGAACTTAACTTATGCGTCGTTGCAATAAATGCAAAATAATATACAAATAAGCGTTTATTTTATGAATAATACCACACAGACCTTGCCAATCCGTGCTAGTGCATGTCATTAATCAGATCTAGTAATGGCCGTTGAGAAAGTCAATTTTCTGCAATGAAAAACACATTTATGGCGGCCATCTTGTTTTTTGTGTGTTTTATTGATATAATAATGGCTGCATTGTAATCTTGATGCCTGAAAACATATAAAAGGACCTCACATTCGTGTTTCTATCTCATATAGTTACGAAGATATGAGGCAAATAGATTTTCCCAGATTCGATGGCGACCATCTTCGATTTCGCCTCCTAGCACAAACTACTCAAGTATGACAAGATGTCATCCGGCAGTTTCTGAATACATATGCCCTTACCATCAATACTCAATATTAAAAAAACTCTATACTCCAAAAAGAGGTCCCATGGTACTTCTGCCGGACTACCATACTCACTACGTAGGACACGTATGTGTTATATGA
>JACEEZ010019838.1:242500-267500 GCA_016584305.1 Chionoecetes opilio | reverse complement strand
TCTCAAGAATACTCCGGGTCCGTGAATCAATGGAGGCAGATGAAGCCTCATTACAAGACAATATTTATAAACAACGGGGAAACATATATAACTTAAAAAAACAGCTTAGTCCCGAAGTCCTGAATCCTTAAGATTATTGAAACAATCACAGAAGATTGAGCACCATTGAAACTTTGTCTCCACCATTAATAAATATGAAAAGCTGCTTGGCACTGCACAGCGGGAACGAGGAGGAGGAGGAGGAGGAGGAGGAGGAGGAGGAGGAGGAGGAGGAGGAGGAGGAGGAGGAGGAGGAGGAGGAGGAGGAGGAGGAGGAGGAGGAGGAGGAGGAAGAGGAGGAAGAGGAGGAGGAGGAGAGAGGAGGAGGAGGAGGAGGAGGAGGAGGAGGAGGAGGAGGAGGAGGAGGAGGAGGAGAGGAGGAGGAGAGAAAGTATAAGAGGAGGAGGAGGAGGAGGAGGAGGAGGAGGAGGAGGAGGAAGAAGAGGACTATGAAAGTATTATAAGGATGGAGGAGGAGGATACGTGTGGGATTTGCTATGTACTTCAGTAAAGACAATGGGAATGGAAACTAATGGAGGTATGAGAGAACTGGGATGTGGATCTATTTACTGAGTTGTGGTGAAAAGCTGAGAAGGATGGAAGGCAGGGCACGGAAAATGACTCTACGAGAAAGAGAGTAAGGATATAGATGAACGAGTGAAAGGCAAACATAATAAGAGGTAAACAATGGCGCAGTGTGACAAGGGACGAGGCGAGGTTGGAAGGGTCTGCGTTGTCACCTCTCTGCGGGGTGAGATATAATAGGAAAACATTACGTGTTGGAAATAGAGGTGGAATTTAAACATAAGTTAAATGAAGCTCAGGTTGGGGAGAATATGATTATGATGCCCACCACTATCACGAAGGGTTGAAAATAAAGTGACCCCCCGTGTACCAAAGGAGCAAAAAGCGACTCGCCTATAAAAAAAAAAAACACAAAAAAAAACAAGCTTCTCACAAAAAAAAAATGGGAAAAGTGACGTCTCTAGGACGGACATGTTTAGCTGGAGAAAAAATCGCAAATAAAAAAAACAATGTCGGAAAGAATAGGCGAACAAAAAGTGAAGAAGTAAAGGAAGAAATATAGTAGGTGAAGGGGAAAAAGGCAGAGGAGAAAAAAATACTTCTTTCATCTATTTTTGAGATCCTTTTGAATAGAAGTGATCAATAGTTGGTGATGAAAGGAAGGGATGAAATGCAAGGAATAAAAGAAAGGGTTAGGGGGTTAGGGAGACAGTTGAGGAAAGGGGTGGACGAATGCTGACTTTGTTGAAGGAAGAGGAGGAAAGTGAGGGAGAGAGAGATAAGGGTTAGCGAAAGGGGAGAGAATCGAGAAAGGAGGGGAAGAGATATGTAAGAAAAAAATGCAATCCAACAGAAAAAAATGAATATACGAAAAGTACCGAAAAAATGGAAGAAAAAAAACATAAAATGAAGAAGAAAAATTAGGAAGCAATAAGGAAGACAGACTGAAAGGAATGGGAAAATGACAAGAGGACTGAAATAAAATATTAAGAAAACTTTAAAATATATATATACTAGGAAATAGACGTCCACACTAAAGATGTGGAACGTGTCCAAGCTCGCACAGGCTAATGTCAACTTTTTAAATACCCTCATCTTAAAATACTTCTATTACAACCTGACCTAACCCAACCTAACCTTCACCATCCCTTCTTTGATTTTCTTTACTTTTTACAAAGAAAAGATAAGGGCTAAATTGTTATTTGTTGTTTTAAAACCATGGTATTTATTTAATCAGAGAAATTTACTAAACTCCAGCATAAATCTGCTCTTCTTTGTTTGCCTGGTGTTGAATAATCAGCAAGAATAGTGTGACTTCTTGTTGGCTTCATTCAGTCATGCTCAAGCACATTTAAAACTTCTTTTAGGTCAGATCCAAATTCCAGTGTAAATTCGCAGTGCATTCGCAGAGTAAACATTTTACAAACCAATATGCACTCTAGACCTTGCCCCATTCGTGGAGTAAACACTTTACAAGCCAATATGCACTCTAGACCTTGCCCCCATTCGTGGAGTAAACATTTTACAAGCCTATATGCACTCTAGACCTTGCCCCCATTCGTAGAGTAAACATTTTACAAGCCTATATGCACTCTAGACCTTGCCCCCATTCGTGGAGTAAACATTTTACAAGCCTATATGCACTCTAGACCTTGCCCCCATTCGTGGAGTAAACATTTTACAAGAATATATGACAGATTCACCAATCTATTTAGTACCAAAGAATGAATTCGGGTGAAATAGGTGTCCAAGCGAGCGAAACGAGCTTGGACAATAAAAAAATTCAAAAATTCAAGCTCAAAATTAGGACATCGTAAAAAAGTTGAATTGGAAAACAATTAGGAAACTATTCATATGCTTATTATACATAAATTCTTGATGATTGTCCAAGCGAGCAAAGCGAGCTTGGACACCTATTTCAGCCGAATTCATTCTTTGGTTCTAAATAGATTGGTGAATCTGTCATATAGGCTTGTAAAATGTTTACTCCACGAATGGGGCAAGGTCTAGAGTGCATATTGGCTTGTAAAATGTTTACTCCACGAATGGGGGCAAGGTCTAGAGTGCATATTGGCTTGTAAAATGTTTACTCCACGAATGGGGGCAAGGTCTAGAGTGCATATAGGCTTGTAAAATGTTTACTCTTCGAATGAAGGCAAGGTCTAGATAGCATATAGGCTTGTAAAATGTTTACTCCACGAATGGGGGCAAGGTCTAGAGTGCATATAGGCTTGTAAAATGTTTACTCCACGAATGGGGGCAAGGTCTAGAGTGCATATAGGCTTGTAAAATGTTTACTCCACGAATGGGGGCAAGGTCTAGAGTGCATATTGGCTTGTAAATGTCACTTTGTTGTTCTTGTTTTTAAGTAATCTTACGTAATCTTAAGTAATCTTAAGTAATCTTATGTAATCTTATGTAATCTTATGTAATCTTGTGTAATATTATGTAATCTTATGTAATCTTATGTAATCTAATGTAATCTTATGCATTTTATGTAATCTTATGCAATCTTAAGTAATCTTAAGTAATCTAAAGTAATCTTAATTTTAAGTAATTGTTAAGTTTCTAATCAACAATTAGTAAATTTGTATGATTAAGTAAATACCATTTATGGTTTTAAAACAACAAATTACAATTTACCCTTTTCTTTTATTTGTAAGAAGTAAAGAAAATCAAAGAAGGGGATGGTGAAGGTTAGGTTGGGTTAGGTCAGGTTGTAATAGAAGTATTTTAAGGTGAGAGTATTTAATAAGTTGACTTTAGCCTGTTGGAGCTTGGACACTTTCCACATCTTTAGTGTGGACGTCTATTTCCTAGTTTTGTTTCTCCTCCTCTCTCTCTCTCTCTCTCTCTCTCTCTCTCTCTCTCTCTCTCTCTCTCTCTCTCCTCTCTCTCTCTCTCTCTCTCTCTCTCTCTCTCTCTCTCTCTCTCTCTCTCTCTCTCTCTCTCTCTCTCTCTCTCTCTCTCTCTCTCTCTCTCTCTCTCTCTCTCTCTCTCTCTCTCTCTCTCTCTCTCCTCTCTCTCTCTCTCTCTCTCTCTCTCTCTCTCTCTCTCTCTCTCTCTCTCCTCTCTCTCTCTCTCTCTCTCTCTCTCTCTCTCTCTCTCTCTCTCTCTCTCTCTCTCTCTCTCTATATATATATATAATATATATATATATATATATATATATATCTCGCTCTCTCTCGCAACCACACCGTAAAATCCCTTCCCTAACCTTTCCCTCTCCCTCCTCTCTTCCCTTCATTGCTCCATTCACGCTCCCCTCTTTACACCCTCTCTCTATATCACTCTCCCGCCCCTTCCCCTCCTTCAACACCTACCCAGAAAGTTCAAATTCACCTCACAAAATGAAATGCAGAAACTCTTGAACCGAATTTCAACTTCAACTCACCTCTACCAACTTAGGTAGAGGAGGAGGAGAATAAAAGAAAAAAAGAAAAGAAATGAAGAAGGTAATATGAATAGGAAGAGGATGGAAGAAGAAATATATAAAAGTTTATAAAAGAAAAGAAAGGAGTGAGAGGTATAAGAACTTTTACGAAAGCTCGAATTTTTCGTTAAGAGACCGTGAGAGAGAGAGAGAAGAAAAAAAAAAGCTGTAGAGAATATACATCTAAAAAGAAATCATACAATAACTAGAGATGACCAACAAAGAGAAAGAAATAGTAAGATGACAAAAAAGTTGCCAAATAACATAAGACGATAATAATAGAAAGTGAGATTGCAAGGTCATTAGAACCATAAAGTTTACATCATAAAATTAAATGCACGTGAAACACACACACACACACACACACGCACACACACACACACACACACACACACACACACACACACACACACACACACACACACACACACACCACACACAGACACACACACACACACACACACACACACACACACACACACACACACACACACACACACACACACACACACACACACACACACACACACACACACACACACACACACACACACACACACACACACACACACACACACACACACACACACACAACAACAACAAGTAACAATAGACTACCAATAAATGTTGGTAGATACACAGGTGTAAACAGAGAAGATCGTCTTTGTAGCAAGTGTTTTGCTAATGATGTAGGTGATGAATTTCATGTCCTTTTCGAATGTACTAACGAAGAAATTGTAAGGTTGCGGGATATGTATATCCAGAAATACTACACAATTAGGCCAACACATTTTAAGTATGTTGCGTTAATGCAAAGTACCAGTGTGAATGTTTTGAAGAACTTATCATTATTCATCAGATCAATTTTGAGCATGTTTAGATAAGCTAACAAGTATATCTGGTTATTAGTTATATTTATTTATATTTTTCTATGTGTCACTTACTTATGGAAATTGACAATTGGATTTTTCCTAACTTTCAGTTTACGTAGTGCTTATCTGTATGTTTCTATTAGTATCGTTTAAAATGTCCTGCCAAATGTATTGTATCTTATAGGAACTGTGCTCCATACTTTATTTATAAAGTCTGAGCAATAATAAATTATATTATATTATATTATATTATATTCACACACACACACACACACACAAGCTACTCCGTAGTGTAGTGGTAGCACGCTCGGTTCACAATCGAAAAGCCCCGGGTTCGATCCCCGGTTGGAGCGGAGACAGATGGGCTGTTTCATTAAAACCCGAGCCCCTGTCCACCCAGCAGTGAATGGGTACCGGGTGTTAGCCGGGGGTTGATGACCCACCTCCCTTGGTGGTGGCTTCGGCCAACACTAAGCACTAAGGATGAATGATAAGAATGTTGATATGGAGACGGAGCCATACTAGTGCAGCTCAGGCCCTGTAAAATACAACTAGGTGAAGACAACTAGTTGAATAACACACACACACACACACACACACACACACACACACACACACACACACACACACACACACACACACACACACACACACACACACACACACACACACACACACACACACACACACACACACATACACACACACACACACACACACACACGCACGCACACACTCACACACACACACACTGCATGCTTGCACACACACACACACACACACACACACACACACACACACACTCACACAAACGTTAAGGCCATGAGTCTACTGAGTTTGTGGAATGCTGCAAGACGTTACTGCAGAGTTTTTCCTATAATCTAATACCCATAAAAGTGTTTTAGCCAAAACCCCCCTTCAACATTTGTCAATCGACATGGGACCAAGCCGCTTACCACCTACGATTTATTTGCGATTTTTTGAGCCTACTCTCATAAAAATTGAATTTACAATTTTGGCTATCCAAAACACACAGACACACACACACAGACAGACAGACAGATAGACACGGCTACTCCTATAGTATATTAGATGTCCCGGTAGAATATTTTCGTTTTCTGGAAGAGTATGTGGCGTTTGCTCTTGAACACGTCAGGTTAGGTTACGTTAGGTTACGGATAGGGTAGGTTTAGGTTGCTCTGTTCACTTCGTAGTAACTTTGTGCGGGAATCACAATGAGGGTATTTTTGAGAAACTCTTATGGTTAATTTCGGAGCTACAGCCAAGCGTCTTCACTCGGAAACCACATACTCGCATAGAGAACGGGAATATGCGTCCCGGTAGACCGCACGCTATAGCGAAATGTCCCCGGTAGACCACACGCTATAGCGAAATGTCCCCGGTAGACCACACGCTATAGTGCAAATGTCCCCGGTAGACCGCACGCTATAGCGAAATGTCCCCGGTAGACCACACGCTATAGCGAAATGTCCCCGGTAGACCACACGCTATAGTGCAAATGTCCCCGGTAGACCGCACGCTATAGCGAAATGTCCCCGGTAGACCACACGCTATAGTGCAAATGTCCCCGGTAGACCACACGCTATAGTGCAAATGTCCCCGGTAGAACCGCACGCTATAGCGAAATGTCCCGGTAGACCACACGCTATAGTGCAAATGTCCCCGGTAGACCGCACGCTATAGCGAAATGTCCCCGGTAGACCACACGCTATAGTGCAAATGTCCCGGTAGACCACACGCTATAGTGCAAATGTCCCCGGTAGACCGCACGCTATAGCGAAATGTCCCCGGTAGACCACACGCTATAGTGCAAATGTCCCCGGTAGACCGCACGCTATAGTGCAAATGTCCCCGGTAGACCGCACGCTATAGCGAAATGTCCCCGGTAGACCACACGCTATAGTGCAAATGTCCCCGGTAGACCACACGCTATAGTGCAAATGTCCCCGGTAGACCACACGCTATAGTGCAAATGTCCCCGGTAGACCACACGCTATAGTGCAAATGTCCCCGGTAGACCACACGCTATAGTGCAAATGTCCCCGGTAGACCACACGCTATAGTGCAAATGTCCCCGGTAGACCGCACGCTATAGTGCAAATGTCCCCGGTAGACCGCACGCTATAGCGAAATGTCCCCGGTAGACCACACGCTATAGTGCAAATGACCCCGGTAGACCACACGCTATAGTGCAAATGTCCCCGGTAGACCACACGCTATAGTGCAAATGTCCCCGGTAGACCACACGCTATAGTGCAAATGTCCCCGGTAGACCACACGCTATAGTGCAAATGTCCCGGTAGACCACACGCTATAGTGCAAATGTCCCCGGTAGACCACACGCTATAGTGCAAATGTCCCCGGTAGACCACACGCTATAGTGCAAATGTCCCCGGTAGACCACACGCTATAGTGCAAATGTCCCCGGTAGACCACACGCTATAGTGCAAATGTCCCCGGTAGACCACACGCTATAGTGCAAATGTCCCCGGTAGACCACACGCTATAGTGCAAATGTCCCCGGTAGACCACACGCTATAGTGCAAATGTCCCCGGTAGACCACACGCTATAGTGCAAATGTCCCCGGTAGACCACACGCTATAGTGCAAATGTCCCCGGTAGAGCGCACGCTATATTAGCACCGACATATCAGTATACAGTAAAGGAAAAGTGAACAATGCACAAAAGGTAAGACCAGTGCATGGAGTAAGAGAGTGAAGGAGGAGGAGGAACATAGTGTAGGACTGTAGGATGAAGTTGAAGGGAGAGGAGAAGGCACACTGCACAGTCCCACCGCGGTAGGGATCCCCCAGAGACAGGTGTTCATCCACAGTACACACACCTGAGGGGAGAGGGAAGCAAAGGTGAGGCTCATTAACACATGGATGATATCAGGTAAGACAAAGGGGAGTGAAGGCTCGACACGGGTGACCAAGTGTTCAAGGTCACCGTGGGGAGGTCATACGCCTTGTGGTGGCTTGGTGAGGTTGAGGGTGAAGGAGTAGGAATATGAAAAAGGGAAGAATCAGATGAGAACAAGGATGGTACAAGGACAGAGAGACAGAAGGGACGGTAAAAGAGGGGAAGATTGAAAATACGCCTAAAAGAACAAAACAAGGTAAGTCTCTCTCTCTCTCTCTCTCTCTCTCTCTCTCTCTCTCTCTCTCTCTCTCTCTCTCTCTCTCTCTCTCTCTCTCTCTCTCTCTCTCTCTCTCTCTCTCTCTCTCTCTCTCTCTCTCTCTCTTTTTTTTTTTTTATTATTTTTTTTATTTAACTGTCAGTACATTTGGTGTTACTATAGCTAAAGCTCTAGGTTTTACACTAGAGCTATCTATAGCTACATCTAATATAAAAAAGACATTTTATATTTAAAAATAAATTAGGCCATCAACCAGCTGTTCACCCCCCGCTTAAAGTTTTGTAGCGAGGCGTGGTGGTGGAGGTCAGTTTGGTGAACTAACTGGTTCCACAGACGGCCGTAGCGGGGTAAGAAGGAACGTAGGTGGTGCTCTGTCCTGGAGAAGGGCACAGTCACTTGCTCCTGTCTGTGTGGGGCGACACGGGTGGAGTGAAGGGGCGGCGGGGGCCTGGGGAGCTTGATGGCTGCCAGGTGGGGCGTGTGGAGATTTAGTGCCTTGTGCATGACACATAAACCTGCCACATCCCTGCGCTTCTGGAGTGGTTGGAAGGAGTCAAGCGCGTGGTGGGGACGTTTATTGCTAACCAGTCGCTGGGCTCTTCTCTGGACGCGGTCTAGTGTGGCCACCAAGTAAGAGGGCGAGCAGGAAGACCATGCTAGGGGGGTGTACTCCATTAGGGGACGTACCTGAGCCTTGTACAGAACCTCAACCCCCTTGGCATCTAGAAGGTGGGAGATGCCCGGGACACAGCTGAGTCTCCAGGCCAAGTTTATAGCTACTCTCCTGGCATGACTGGTGAAGGTCAGTCCCGCGTCAAACTCCACCCCAAGGATGGAGATGGATCTCTGAAGGGGGAGTGATCTGCCCTCAAGCCGTATGTCCGGTGCAGGCAGGTTGGTGATGTCTTGCCTGCGGGAGATAAGCAGAGCCTGGGTTTTGTCAGGGGCCAGGCTGACCTGCCATCGGCTACTCCAGGTGACGATGTTGTCCAATGCCAGGTTGATGCGGCACACCGTGTCCTGCCAGTCACATCTGTCGCAGGGGAAGGCAAGGGTGCAGTCATCAGCGTAGGCCTGGGCCTCAGGAATGAGCTGGAGAATGTCATTGAAATAGACATTCCACAGGTGGCTGTGTGCCACATGGGATGTGTGGCAGCACATGGCTGATGTTGTCGGGCCCTAGCGCCTTCTTGGAATCTATTTGCCGCAGCTGATGTTCTACTTCCTTATTGTTAACTGCGAGACTCTTCAGAGAGGCCCTGGTGAGGGATGGTATCTCTGGGGGCTCGCGTGAGGGGTCTGGCACCGACATTTTAAAAGAAAAATGAGCTGCCAACAGCTCAGCCTTGTCCTTGTCGCGGACAGCCACTGACCCGTTTGGTTTGGTGAGCGGCGGAATGGTGTTGTCAGCAAAGAGGCCTTGCTGCTGCTTCATTCCACACCACCACTCCTTACTGCTCACTGACTGGCCGCTGTACTTGGCCTTTAAGTCCTCTCTCCAGCGTTGTATGGCCTGCTTTTGGACCTGACACATGGTCTTGCAGACTTCTTTGTGCCGATGTTTGTTGAGTTGGGAGGGGTGGGACTTGTACCGCAGCCAGGCCCTGCTCTTGTTGTCAGCGGCTCTCCTACACTGAAAACCAAACCAGGGCTGATCATGGGGTTTGGATTTGTAGGTTTGGCTGGGTATATGGTTTTTCTGGAGGGATAGGAGGAGCTTGGTGAAGGTCTCCACTTGTGTGTAAACGTCGCCGTGGAGAAGCTCCGTCCACACAATGGAGTCCAAGTTTTCTTTTAGGCTGTCCCAATCTCCACGAGACCAAAGCCAGTTGACTCGGGCAGTAGCCTCGTCGCGTACTACAGTGGTGCTGATGGTGGTGAGTACGGCAGAGTGGTCCGATGATCCAACCATACCCAGGGGGAGGTAGGTGATCAATTCTGACAAATCTGTGATGACGGGGTCGAGGGAGGAGCCAGAGATGTGGGTTAGGAAGTTTACATGGTTGTTAAGGCCGTACTCAGTTAGCAAGTTCTCTCTCTCTCTCTCTCTCTCTCTCTCTCTCGCTCTCGCTCTCGCTCTCGCTCTCGCTCTCGCTCTCGCTCTCGCTCTCGCTCTCTCTCTCTCTCTCTCTCTCTCTCTCTCTCTCTCTCTCTCTCTCTCTCTCTCTCTCTCTCTCTCTCGTATATCTACTATTCGAGGTACAATTTGTGGCGGCACTCTTTCTAGCACCCCGTCGCTCACTCTGCTACTCCATGACCTCTATACCAAACCATCCACAATTATAATTGACTTGTCTTTCAGTCGTCCATAAAATCCACTTTAAAATACAATATAGCACGCAAAGACACAATACAAAAGTAACGGGCATCCGCACATAAGTGATAAATTATGTACTATTTAACACTTTCCCCATACCATATTTTCCCTCTTACCTTGCCTATCGCCTCTCTTATCACCTCTTCCCACCTACTAAGTCTTCTTACTAAACATCTTTCTCGAATCTTTATCGCACCATCTGGTAAACTCCTCTAACTTCCCTTCATGGACTTCACCTTCCCTCTAACTTCATCCTTTCCTTCCCCTATCTCTTCTCTCCCGTCGTGCAAACTCTGTCATCTACCTCTCAACACCTCTTCTCCCCTCACTCCTTACACCTTTCCAATACCACTTAAAATCTCTTGTTTTCCTCTCCCATTCTCCAAACAATTCTCACTTCAAATAACTCCTTCACCTACCTCTTCCAACTACAAATACTCTTATATGTCCTCCTCCTCCGCTTCCGCTTCTCATCTCCTTGTACTTACCTCCTCTCTTCCCCCCCCAGAAAATGACAGCAAATAATACAATAACAAAACCCAAGACAAGACTCGGCATCTGTTCCACCCAATCAGATCCAAGGTTAAGCAAACAAGCGAAACGAGAGAGAAAGAAACGTGTTCTCTAGTGAAAACAAAAAGAGTAAACACAGCGAAAAAGGATGGAGAGGAAGAGAGATAGAGATAAAATACAGAGAAGAGGATAGCTCGAGAAAAAGAAAGGGGAAAAAAAAAAAAAAAAGCAGCGAAACATGAAGAAAAAGACGACAAAAACCGAGAAAGAGAATAAAAACTCGGGAACATGACACGAACACAACACGAACACAACATAACACAACACAACACAACACAAGCAAAACTAAGGTTGGGGAAAAAAAGTAAAAAACTGTTTCCTCTGAGGACAAAACAAACAAGGACGTGAGGATACTCTTCAAAAACAGAATAAAACCAAGACCCTCGAGAAGAAAACTAATAAAACACAGGAAAACTCTTTTAAAAGCCAATGGTTGAAAAATATATATGAACTTCGATCAGCAAAAAAGAAAAACACGAAAGTATATTGTTTGATAAAATAAAGGAAGGAAATAAAGTTGTTGAATGTGAAGGACTTTCTTCCTTCTTCCTCTCTTACATGAAGTAGAAATGTGTGGGTTTAAAGTATGCTCTTCGAGAGAGAGAGAGGGGAGGGGAGGGGAGAGAGAGGGGGAGAGGGGGAGAGAGAGGGGGAGAGAGAGAGAGGGGAGCAGGAGAGAGGGGGGGAGAGAGAGAGAGAGAGAGAGAGAGAGAGAGAGGAGGGAAAAGAGAGAGAGAGAGAGAGAAGAGAGAGGAGAGAGAGGGGAGAGAGAGAGAGAGAGAGGAGGAGAAGGAGAGAGAGAGAGAGAGAGAAGAGAGAAAAAAAATATCTGCAGGTACAAAATTAATGCTTTATGAGAGAAATATAGGAGAAAATAAAGGAGGACTGCATGATTCATTTCAAGTTCTTCCAATGACATCAATAACAAGGATGATACCAATGGCTCGATACTGTAAATACCTCAGTACCGATATTATCTTGTTTGTACATAAGTTCTAGGGTTGTGAAAGGAAATCCATGCAAACTTAAATGCGACTGAGTTTGTTATTCCGAATTCAATACACTATGGTCTCTCTCTCTCTCTCTCTCTCTCTCTTCTCTCTCTCTCTCTCTCTCTCTTCTCTCTCTCTCTCTCTCTCTCTTCTCTCTCTCTCTCGTTTTCTCCTCTCGCTCTCTTCCTCTCTCTCTCTCTCTCTCCTCTCTCTCTCTCTCTCTCTCTCTCTCTCTCTCTCTCTCTCTCCTCTCTCTCTCTCTCTCTCTCTCTCTCTCTCTCTCTCTCTCTCTCTCTCTCTCTCTCTCTCTCTCTCTCTCTCTCTCTCTCTCTCTCTCTCTCTATATTACTTCATATCTCTTATATATATTATTATATATATATATATATCAATATATCAATATAAGAGAAAGTGTGTCTGTGTGTGTGTGTGTGTGTGTGTGTGTGTGTGTGTGTTTGTGTGTGTGTGTGTGTGTGTGTGTGTGTGTGTGTCCGCTCCAGGTGCCGCCCCCTGTGGCGGAATCCCCTCATATGGCACAGCTTTGGAACTGGCTCGAGCAGGGGAAGGTTTTAAGCACATTTATGAGATGATCCGCTCATTTTTTTTTTTTTTTTTTTAGCAGCCTATTAGCGAGAATTGTGAAAAAATGTGGGTTGCAAGAATTGAGGTAACCTTGATGTAGGGTGATGGGTAATGGGTGAGTGAATAGGTGGGGTGATGGGTAATGGGTGTGGGGTGATGGGTGAGTGAATGGGTGGGGGGTGATGGGTGATGGGTGAGGGAATAGATGGGGGGTGATGGGTAATGGGTGAGTGAATGGGTGGGGGGTGGTGGGTAATGGGTGAGTGAATGGGTGGGGGGTGATGGGTAATGGGTGAGTGAATGGGTTGGGGGTGATGTGAATAAGTGAATGGGTGGGGTGATGGGTAATGGGTGTGGGGTGATGGGTGAGTGAATGGGAGGGGGGTGATGGGTTGGGGGTGATGGGTGATGGGTGAGGGAATAGGGGGGGGGTGATGGGTAATGGGTGAGTGAATGGGTGTGTGGTGATGGGTAATGGGTGAGTGAATGGGAAACCTTGATGTAGGGTGATGGGTAATGGGTGAGTGAAGCAAAGATAGCAGCTTATATAAGCAAAAGTGTGTGTGTCTGTGTGTGTGTGTGTGTGTGTGTGTGTGTGTGTGTATGTGTCCGCTCTAGGTTCCGCCCCCCGTGGCGGAATTCCATCATATGTAACAGTTTTGAAACCAGGGTGACCAGAGGAAGGTTTTAAGCCTACTTATGGGATGATCCGATCACTTATATATTTATTTTATTTATAGTAGCCTATTAGCGAGAATTGTGAAAAAAAAAGTGGGTTGCGAGAATTGAGGAAGCCTTGATGAAGGGTGATGGCCCTGATGGGTAATGGGTGAGTGAATGGGTGGGGTGATGGGTAATGGGTGTGGGGTGATAGGTGAGTGAATGGGGGGGGTGATGGGTGATGGGTGAGGGAATAGGTGGGGAAAAAGTGGGGGGTGATGGGTAATGGGTGAGTGAATGGTGGGTGATTGAATGGGTGTGTGGTGACTGGAGAGTCTGTGTTTGGTGGGCCGAAGGCCCACCAATAGCCCTCCGCAGGAGCTAGCCAAAAAGTCCGCCCGGAGGGCGGCTTTGTGGCTAATATATATATATATATATATATATATATATATATATATATTATATATATATATATATTATATATATATATATATCTCTGACGAAACAAAAAAAAACACATTTCTACTTCAAGTAAGGGGAGAAGACATTCTATAGTTCCAATGGCCAGGAGGTGACACAGGCCATCACAACTAACAAAGACAACACATATTAACTAGGGGGGGGGGCACTCAGTAAAGCGCATACCTCCGCCAGAGGTATGCGCTCTAAAACAAACAGTTGTGAATTGATTTCATCCAAAATTAAATTACTTCTTCCTTATACCAAATAGACTTCGTATACCAAGTTTGGTCCAAATATATTCGTTACTTTTTGAGAAGTCCTGTACACTAACAAACAAACAGACAGATCGGGGTGAAAACATAACCTCCCTCCAACTTCGTTGGCGGAGATAACGAGTCTTCAGCAAACCACCTAACAGTAGCCAAAGAGTTGCAATGAACTTCCAGATTACCCAAAATCAATCAATCAATCATTGGGGGCATACGCCGGGGGGCGCGTCGCCTCGCCCACCGTACGACGCCACTCCCGTGGGTCACGACGCGCGAGTTCCCATGCAGGTTCCTTTCCCATACCAAGCAGCTCTCGACAAGAAACATCAACTTGCCCCAGCCACGAGCCTTGTGGGCGCCCCCTTGGCCTCCTCCACGCCGGATTGTCTCTTACAGATACAACCCGATGAGAAGGATCGGTTTCAGGGTAGCTTGCCACATGCCCATATAGCCGAAGTTGACGCTGACTGACTATGCAGGTAATAGGCCTCGATTCAGTCTCACGGTGGAATCGCTGATTTGACACGTAATCATCCCAGCGATACCCCATGATTCTGCGAAGATACTTATTACCAAAGGCATTGATTCGTCTCTTCAAGTCACTATTTACTGTCCATGTCTCTGAGCTGAGGCAGCGGCCTCTCTCAACTGCCTGCTGTTCTTCGTCAGGTGGCAGCCTGTCCCTCCACAATATCGGTGTAATGCATCTCACCATGTAGCGACATGATTTGTTCTCCGTTAGGAAGCAGCCTGCCATTCCTCAGTCAAGAGGCAGTTCGGCATATCTCACCATGTAGCGACCTCATTTTGTTCTCATTATTTATACATTATTTCTCACCTTCACTGTCTTTTTACGTATATCTTTTGCGTCTCGTTACACAGTAATGTGAATTAATATAAGCGCACTCGATGAGATACTTAATTACTGTACGAATCCTATAGTTGTAAATAAAGGTTAAGCGTAGCTTTGCTGTTAAAATTTGGCCTCCTGTCTACCTAGTTAACATGTAGCTATAGGTGGCAGGGCATGACAGTTTGGCTTTCCGTTTTTTTCCCCTTTACTGAAGTAAGTTAATTTTCAGTGATTGATTTGTTTAATATTTGCTTCTTTATCTTAGGAATCTTTGTATTGAAATCGTTATCGGTATAGCTGGTATTTCATAGTAGCCTACTGTATAGGCTATAATGAACTTGAGCTTATCTAGAATGGAAATCATCCTCACACAAAATGCACCATGCAATATGGTGAGCAGCTAGTTGGTGGAAGTAAAAAAATCTGCTTAGCTGACTCTTGTCACTTTAAACTTAGTCTACTACGGTAGCCGTCCCTATGTGCCCTATAGTGAACCTGGAACTCTTGCAGTACAGTAAGGTTTTATGCTTGAAATGTAAGTACAACATCCAAAGGATGCAGAAACTGCCGGATGCTAATTTGCATTTGTTGAGCAATTTGCATAATTGACCCTAATTACCATATCGTTATTATCTTCCTTATTAAACCGCCTATAGAATTCCTATGGGTGTCTAGACCTAAATTTAAGTTCCAATGATGTAAAACTGCAAGATGCTACTGTGTATATTTTAATTTTGTCCATAAATTGTCTAATTAGCATATTGATTAGGTATGTCACGAAATTACGAACATATTCCCTATTTGACATAGCATATGTTCTAAATCAAAGCAAAAATCTGTTTTGAATTTAATATTCTAAATCAACATATTTGTTCTTTAAATCAACAATTAGCAATGTGCACAATGGAGTTGTCGTGGAAATGGTCTGACATGAGTCAATAATGATAAATCGTCTGGTCAACTACAAAGTAGAGATATCCTTTTCGATCGGTATGATGGTATCAGTGCAAAGGATCATGAGAAGCACAGAAGAACCGGGGAAGGATCAATTGCATACCAGTTGACTTTGACCTCACTTTTACCTGGACACGCAGCCATCATGAAGAACAAAGATAACAAGCGGCAGCTCTCCCAACTACTCTGTACTAAAATTATAAAGTTTACATAAATGTTGTGGTTTCCCATCAAAATTAAGGACGTAAAATAAAAGAAAATGTTGGGTATTAATTAGCATGCAGTACTTATATATATCTTTATAGTCTCATTTACTCTAATCAATGGGTTCCATTTTCCTCTCCTACCTCTGCCAGCACCATAGTCAGGCCGGTTCCCTCACAATTAAGGGGACTCTTGCCTCTCATTATCTCTCCTCTCATGCGCGCCCTCCAAGAATTATTTTTACACTTTCAGCCACACGACTGTCATTCCTCCACTGAGCACACTACCACAGGAGCTACTCCATCAGTCTATCCACACTCCTCCTGTCTCTCATCTTACTTCATTCTTCATAACTTGACATCTCTCGTGGGAGAGCTCTTCCATCATGCATCAATACAATATAACAAGAAGATTCGTCTCTCATCGAGTGTGCTTATATATATATATATATATATATATATATATATATATATATATATATATATATATATAGATATATATATATATATATATATATATATATATTTATATATATATATATATTCAGTAATGATTACATTAATCACTGAACATATCACTATCCTATGCGTCAGCTTCTGAAAAAAATCTATAGGCTGCTTAATAAGGAAGATAATACGAATATGGTAATTAGGGTCAATTATGCAAATTGCTCAACAAATGCAAATTAGCATCCGGCAGTTAATATCTGCATCTTTAGGATGTGTACATTACATTTCAAGCATAAAACTTTACTGTACTGCAAGAGTTCCAGGTTCACTATAGGGCACATAGGGACGGCTACCGTAGTAACTAAATTTAAAGTGACAAGAGTCAGCTAGAGCAGATTTGTTTACTTCCACCAACTAGCTGCTCACCATATATGCATGGTGCATTTTGTGTGAGGATGAATTTCCATTCTAGATAAGCTCAAGTTCATTATAGCCTATACAGTAGGCTACTATGAAATACCAGCTATACCGATAACGATTTCAATACGAAGATTTCCTAAGATAAGAGGAAGCAAATATATAAACAAATGCAATCACTGAAAATTAAAACTTCATTCAGTAAGGGGAAAAAAACGGAAAGCCAGAACCTGTCATGCCCTGCCACCTATAGCTACATGTATACTAGGTAGACAAGGAAGGCCAAATTTTAACAGCAAAGCTACGCTACCTTTATTTACAACTATAGGATTCGTTCAGTAATTAAGTATCTCATCGAGTGCGCTTATATTAATTCACATTACTGTGTAACGAGACGCAAAAGATATACGTAAAAAGACGGTGAAGGTGAGAAATAATGTATAAATAATGCGAACAAAATGAGGTCGCTACATGGTGAGATATGCCGAGCTGCCTCTTGACTGAGGAATGGCAGCTAGGCTGCTTCCTGACGGAGAACAAATCATGTCGCTACATGGTGAGATGCATTACACCGATATTGTGGAGGGACAGGCTGCCACCTGACGAAGAACAACAGGCAGTTGAGAGAGGCCGCTGCCTCAGCTGGTCTCGCTTCCCCGTGACTGAGGTGTGTCAGGCGGCCTCCTGACGGAGAAATAACATGCTGCCGTTACATGTTGAGATACCGCGCTGCCCGGTGACAGAGGAGTGCAAGGCAAGGCCTCCTGACAGAACGCCACGCCCTGTGTACATGCAACCGTAACAAGCAAAGCTACGCTTCCTTGATTTATAAGAAGATTCGTCTCTCATCGAGTGTGCTTATATATATTCACATTACTGGGTAATAAGACGCAAAAGATATACTTAAGAAAGACAGTGCAGATGAGAAAAAATGTATAAATGATGAAGATGAGTGGTTAAATCCACCCAGAGTATCCTACAGCGAATTAATCCGCCACGGAAATCTCCGGCCGTGGGGTCGGCTGGGGAGAAGCAGGAGCCAGGAGCAGGCTGTTGCCTCTCCGCGCGGCGGGATGAAATGAAAAGTAAACATCGTACCTCTGGCGCACTACATGGCATCCGAGAAAACAGCAAACTGGATAACAATGACTATACATACATGATAGGAAAGCTATAATATACATTTAACCCTAACTGGAACCTCAGAAGTTACCCATATTGCTGGGTAACGAATGTAGGTGGCGTTGGCGACGATCAAAGAGCGTCTTCTGCATGTAAACAAAGTACAAGTTAAAGAAATAGTTTCGTCAAGGGCTCCTAGTGTTCCCCAAGGGATCCTCGCAGCCCTAAAACAAGAACAAGAAGTTTCGTCATGAGCCTTCCCGAACCCCTCACGTGCTGTGATGTCCCTCTCTAACCCCTCGTGCTGTGATGTCCCTCTCTAACCCCTCATGTGCTGTTATGTCCCTCTCTAACACCTGATGTGCTGTGATGTCCCTCTCTAACCCCTCATGTGCTGTGATGTCCCGCTCTAACCCCTCATGTGCTGTGATGTCCCTCTCTAACCCCTCATGTGCTGTGATGTCCCACTCTAACCCCTCATGTGCTGTTATGTCCCTCTCTAACCCCTCATGTGCTGTGATGTCCCTCTCTAACCCCTCACGTGCTGTGATGTCCCTCTCTAACCCCTCACGTGCTGTGATGTCCCTCTCTAACCCCTCACGTGCTGTGATGTCCCTGCATCTGTCATGCAATTTCGTCATCCTATCCTCGTCAAATCCTACTTAGTTACTGCTAATTGAAAATATCTTGTGTTTAGCATGCTGTAAATTGTAATACATTGAATAAATATGTGCCAATCTTAGTTGGTTTCATTATTTATGATATATTACATCATTCAGGTATACTTGAAAGAGAACATATATCAGGAGAAAGTAAAGAAATATAATCAATACATGTAAAGGGGCAAAAACATAATCATATCCTTGTTAATAATCAACCAATTACAGGATGATGCACGATCAGAACAGGCAACAGTGATTAACAAATATAACATCAGGAGGTGAAAACACATGCATAATCTTGTCAAGTGGTAAATTATGCCCAAATATCAGTTACATATCCAATGCGTAGTTTATTGTGGGATTAATAGAAGGCTTTACTCCCATTATTGACCACATGTACTAGGAAAAATATGTTAGGAAAGGTAAGCATTGGTAATAAATAACATCAGGATGAGCGAAACAATGTAGCTTGAACTGTCATGAGCGGGTACTTAAGATTTACAATAGACACCCATTAAAAAGATTTACAACAGATACCCATTAAAAGTCCCCTGTGTGAAATATAGTTATGCGCTACGACTATAGAGGGCGTGAGAGGCGACCAGGTGCCAACACGTATTTTGGTCACCCAATTTTCTATTGGTCGCAGACTCACTTTCCTATCATGTGTATATAGTCATTGCTGGATAACCAAGCCTCCCAGACCGCTACACCCGCCCTCCGCCCTCCGGGGACCCCTTTGTACTCAGGCTGATGTTGCTACCGGTGTCGTGTGAGCAAAAGTCTGTTTACGAGGGAAAGTCCGTTTACTAACAAAGACATGTTGATCAACAAAGCTTGTCACACGGTACCGTGTGTACTAAGTCTTGTCGCTTGTGACTGAATATCCGCTAAAGTAGGGGAGGGTATACAGTTTTTATTCTTTCATAGGGAAAACATTCATGAATCGAGTAATGCGCTCTGCTTTTGTCCGGTCCGGTGTTGTGCGAAATATTGTCAACGCGCGAAATCCTGTAGACCGCTCCATATTTCAATGGTTTTATAGATTAACTGCTTCCCTGATGCATGTTACAGGCAACATAGAGGCACAAGCTTTCCATGAGAACACTTACAAGTAATAATAGTTACTCAAAAGCTTAAAATATTACGTCAAAAAGTAAAGCCTTTTTAGGTGTTATTATTATCCTTTGTCTGAATTCCAGTGCATCTATTATCTATTATTACTTATAAGTGTTATCATGGAAAGCTAGTGCCTCAATGTTGCCTTTAATCAACATGTATCAGGGCAACAGTTAAGCTGTAAAACTAGTGAAATATGGAGGAGTGAACAGGGTTTCGCACGTTGACAATATTTCGCACAACATCGGCTTTGTTGATCAACACGTCTTTGTTAGTAAACGGACTTTCCCTCGTAAACAGACTTTTGCTCACACGACACCGGCACTTCTCTAAGGGAGTTAGATAGCCTTGCCTTTTCTTATGATTTTTATACGTTCATCAGTAGTGTAATGTTAAGAGCATACTTAATGTTATTCCTTACAAGGGCGAGTATGCTATAATATGGTGAAAGGGAAAGCAGCTAAAACATATTATATATTGATCTTAATCCAATATCTGAAACCAATTAACATGTTTGTGAGAAGAAAACTCTACCAATAAATAAAGAGACATGAATCTCGCAATTACATCATATTTCACTTTATATCTGACTCTAAATACATAGCGAGTTCATAGTAGGCAGGAGCTGCCATTCGGCATGTATCATAATGTATCTCACAGCACCTAATGGTTAGCTAAAGTATTAAATATATTTTTGGTGTAGGCAAACAATAAAAAGCTCTCCTCTACGACATCCTTCACCGATTAATGTACTGGTGGTGATGAATGATAAACATTTGAAATTAGAGGCGTTTCTTTGTGTGTAAAAAGCTTGGTCAGCTTCGTACCTCAATTAAATGATGACTGCAGTTAAGTTCTTTTCTTCAAGATCATGTATAAACGGCCTAATAATGACGACTTTACATGATAATGCATTATAAGCACTTTACTTTGAGTTTTATCTTCCCTCACGCAGCTTCTCCGCATTTAAAATCACTCACTGACACTCAGTCCCTGACTGACAGTCGGTGTGGCGGGACGTCACACTCTACGTCACGTCACGGCTTTACACACTCTGACACACTAACGACACACTCTGCATGACAGAAGTGCCTTACCTTCAAAAGCATAGCATTAGATTCGTGAGAATGTGATAAGTTTTGTGTACTCTTGTGAGAGAGAGAGAGAGAGAGAGAGAGAGAGAGAGAGAGAGAGAGAGAGAGAGAGAGAGAGAGAGAGCGAGAGCGAGAGCGAGAGAGAGAGAGAGAGAGAGAGTTCTAGCTGGCACACAAGCTGGGGACGACCCTTTGCTTGTGCCGCTGGGACAAGCAAAGTTCCATTCCCACCTGACATGCATCCTTGTCCCGCTTCCGTCCCCATCGGCTGTAACAGATGGTCGCTCCTTAACCATGCGGCCATGCCTTCACACTGTGCTGTCTTCGGATGTAAATATATGCAAAATATATGAGAGCAAGGGGACAAGGAACGGGACGCATATTCCCGTATTCTGGAACAGTATGTCGAGTTTACTCCTGAACACGTCAAGTTAGGCTACGTTTACGTAGGGGCGATAACATCCACTAGTTTTGCAGTAACTTTGTGTGGGAATCACAATGAGGGTATTTTCGAGAAAATCCTATGGTTAGTTATGGAGTTACACTCAGCCTGTTACAGCCATGCGTCTTCACAGAGCTGGAGAAATAGACGAGCGGGATAGGGCTGAAGAACCTGAGTAGGGAAGACAGTGGGAGGGGACACACTCGCGCTGACGTCACGGAATCAACTCTGCTTCGCCCACTTGGCAGACCTGTTTATACGGCATTGGTTGATGCCAGGCGCCACCTTGCTACGTGCACAGTGAGACCCTGAGCCACGCGCACGCACTCCAGGCACAACACTGAATTTGTTACTCTCTATTCTGAGGCAACGACTAAAAGGCTCGTCTGTTGGAAACGAAGGATAATATAATATAAGATAATACTTGTGCTGAAAACTATATAACATTACAGTGGAAATAATAATACAAAATAGTGTGTTATCTGTCGGTATTTGAATATCGCCCGAAGAAAGGCACGAAAAGTAAGCGTTCGAGGTGACAAGTATGCACCATAACTGGCCTTATCACAATCACCTGAAACAGTCCGCCTCATGAGCATCATTACCTCTCTACATTTCGCCCTTCCCCTTGAACCTGTAATCTGAAGGACAGTGCACTTAAATGATATATTGTGATGTTATTTTTAAAGAGATTTGTGGCAGAGTTGATGTAAAAATACAACTGATGCGCAACTCTTGCTACAACGTCCCACCCGACCCCAATTGACGCCTTCCCCGTGTTAATTTGATTACCTTAGTTACTTAGTATATATCCCAAAGAAACCTGTCATCTGTGAATCTATATGATGCAACTAAGTGTCTTAATTATGAAAATCTTTAGCTCATTTTCCAAATTGATGAATTAATGTAGTAAAAGTTATGATAATCAATTTCCTAGTTATAGTGCCTGACATTTTCTGTAACATCTGACAGTGCATCACAACAGCGCAATAGTTAATGATATGTTATGCGAGTGTTTGGTGTTAGTTCCTTTTCCCGTAAGTTCGAAAACAAATCTGTATTATTTATAGATACCCGTAAGTCGTAATCATGACTTAAAGAGACAGGACTTAGCAAATTATCTAATGATTAACTTATTAAGTAAAAATATTCTCTCTCTCTCTCTCTCTCTCTCTCTCTCTCTCTCTCTCTCTCTCTCTCTCTCTCTCTCTCTCTCTCTCTCTCTCTCTCTCTCTCTCTCTCTCTCTCTCCCCCCCCTGCAATACAATTCCACAAGTCTAATGAGTGAAACATTATTTGTAGTTAAATTTTTTATTCCATTTCTTTAATTATTTGGTAAATTAACGTAGTTTGTTCTCGCTGACATGGAGTTAGAGGAGGACGGGACGGAGCAAGAGGGAGAGGGGAGGGGAGCGAAGAAATAGGGAGGAAATATTATGGCGGAGAGTGCTGCTTTTATCAGTGTCTAGCAGTCTTCTCGAGCTTCAACAAGAGATAAAGCAGACAAAAAGGCCTCTATAACTGTACCATTTAATCCCTACCATTAACAAAAGATCAAAGATAAGTTGTTAAACGTAAACGCCTGACGTAAAAGTATGTGAACGAGATGGGTTTGCAGGGAGAACGTGAAGGATTTTTCGACCAAGGTTTGAAGTGGGTAGTAAATGTTGCAGTGGAAAGGTATAGATGAAAAGAAAGGATGTCAGGGAGGGAAACATTAACATGGAATATAGAAATGGGCGAGATAGGAGACATGATGTAATATGCGGGGAAACAAGGGCATAATAGGCTAGTTGACATTACTACTAGCCTCGCACGGGCCCCTTCCACCACAATCTAAGTAGTATTCAGCGTAGTATTAAAATATCTACGCCAAATGCATACTTATGGTCTGTAAGAATTACCACAAAACACTAACATGCAAATATATTAAAGTGTCTATTATATATTAAAGAAGTAGTCCATAAAATTATTACGAACACATAAAATGGGCAACCGACACACATGGTTCCTCCACTTGGCGTTCCCACCTCCTTCCCTCTTTCCTTCCTTTGCCCGTCAGGTTGGTAGAGACGTGAGTTCGCAATGTGCAGCGTCCCTGTGTATTCGATCAGCGGTTCGAGTCCGCCTAGTTCGTGCTGACGTGGCGGCGCTTTGTATAGTCAATAACCTTGTAGTTGGTACTTGCAAAGTGTCTAGCTAGGATGAAAATCTCTTATCTCTTTCTTTCCTTCACACGCATTTGATAAGATTAGGCCACTCCTGCTATTATACAACTATGACAGGCCCTGATCACACCCAATAAGCTTTGTGCCTACGAATTAAGTAAAAATAACATCTCCGGCCGAATATCCTCGGTAAATTATCCCAACATCATCCATCTCTCCCCCCAACACTCCGCCACCCATGACGCCCACCTCATATTTCCTCACTTTTCTCCATAGCAAAAAAGTGTATATGCCAATGAATAACTTTATATAGACTGTAACACATATTTTTGCACGTAAGCACGTTGATGGCACCCTATCTTCATTGGAAATCACTAAAAAGTTCGGTCAAACACGCCAAGCGCTAATCGACTATCAACACTGGCTCTCGGAGTAAGAATGAGTGGCCGCCGCAGGGCAAGCAACATTACCGCGTGCCTGCCCGCCAGGGCAGGCGGTTGCTTGCTCCTTTAGTCCTTTACTTCCTGCTACCAGTTTTTTTTCTCTCTATTTCTTTCTCTCTGCAAATTTCAGGATTACATTATTTAAGTGTAATACAACAATATATTTGCCATGCATGCATACACATACATAATATACTCATTTATGCATATAGCAGGCAGCTCCTAATTGCTGCCCTGTCATCCTTAGATGCTGTACCTGCTGTCATGTATGATGTAGCACACAACCTTTGGCAATTAGATTAACAGCGTCAATAATTCCGTAAATTGCAATCGTACAAATAAGAAATCGTGAAACCAAACTGATTTCTGGTTTCAGGGAAATAATGCGCATAAATAATACTAATCTAGTATTCACATATATGGCATCAAGGTGAAACAAAAATAAATTTTTAAGAATGTCATCTTATCGCCGAAAGAATAATTACTTTTGTGTTTAATAGAGTATCTCAATGAGTGCTTTAGAAAATATATAAGAATCGTAGTTCTTGGCAGCCCTGGCTGACACTCGCACACAAGGTTGGGATGTTTGCTTCGTAATTTTTGTGATTATCATGATCAGTTTTACTCTGATTACCATTATCCTTATGTATTATTTTTCATTGTCATTATCATTGTTCTTTTATTCTACTTGTAGTATTAGTAACAGTAAGAGTAGTAGTCGCAGTAGTACGTAGTAGTAGATGTAGTGGTACATGAAACATGTGCAACAAAAATATGTAGTACGTGAGAAAGAAAGAGGAGAGAGAAGGATATTCCATGACCAATTGCCCATTACCTCGCTACGGGGGCCGTCTCCTCAAGTCCCGAGAGAAAAATTACAACCAAATAGATATTTGATATTGCTTTTACTCTCCTTCCCGATGGGGTCCAAGAGACCACTTTTGTTGATTTCTACCATTATGTGCCATTATTATAATTAATATGTGTACTGCTACTACTACTGCTGCTATTTCTACTACTACCACGACTTTGATCAAATAAATTAAGTATTTTAGTTTCCATGAAGTTATGTTTAAAATGCTACTTTTTATTCACAGATAAAAAGTTCATAGCAGTAAATAAGCAAAATATATATTGCCTGCAGCCTAATACGACAATTTTTATGAGAGAAAAACATTGTTTTTGTTG
>JACEEZ010019838.1:222500-235000 GCA_016584305.1 Chionoecetes opilio | reverse complement strand
AAACTGCCTTTCTCTCTCTCTCTTTCTCTCTTTATTTATTGGGTATTAGGGTCGTCAGCATTGGGTCATCACTATCATAATCATCAGCATCAGCAACTTTACCTTTTCCCATGGTTAATGTTTTGTGCCTTGCGATAAATCTGTGTTTTAATGACAAAATTATTATTGCATTTATAATTCCACATTCGTATTATTTACATTTCCAATCATGCAGCCGTTAATTGATGATTTGTAGGGAAACAATGCAAAATATTTAGATAATGCTAATAATGTACAACAAAATGTAAGCAAAAATGCATAGACAATTTGCGATCATTTTTCCTCTATCACATTTTTAAGTGTTTTGAATTATATGCGTTGAATTAATTCGTATTTGCTTTGTTTTTCATTATGAATATTTTAGATTAATGTTCTTACTACTCCGTTTGCTTTTATTTTTAATCGTAAACTTACATGTGCCTTGTTTCGTTTTGTGTTGCTCATGTAAGCTACATTATGTTGGGGATGTGTTTCAAGGCGTGTTATGTAGTGTGAGGATCTTAATGATGTGTGTTGTGATAATAGTAATGATGATGAGCGGTACTATAGTGTTACTTATCATTTTGTAGTGTTGTGTAGTGATGTAGAGTTGACATGACCTGTGTTGCACTGTGGCGGGAGAGGTGTTATGTATATAGTTATGTGTTGACGTATTGGTGTGTTACGGTGACGTGTGTTGCGTGGTGTTGTACAACGGGGCGTGAAGTGTTGTGTTATCTGACATGTATACCATTTCCAATGCTTGGCAGGGATGGCTAATACCCTCTATTGAAATTACCATCTCTCTCTCTCTCTCTCTCTCTCTCTCTCTCTCTCTCTCTCTCTCTCTCTCTCTCTCTCTCTCTCTCTCACACACGCAACATTAGCCTCACAATGTCCCGAATGCAGGTCCAAATATACGAAAAAAAAGACAAAAAGTAGGATAATTGACAAACCGAACTTGAAAAACAGCAACACCCAATCAGCAGGCCCGCTGGCCGATGGGGGGAGAAAAGGGGGGAGGGAGATGGGGAGAAGGAAGGGAGGATAGATGGGGGGGGGGTGATTAAGAGAGGGATGTTGAAAACCGGATGGGGGGATGTAATTTTTTGTTTTGCTCTAAATTCACGGTATTGTGTAGTTATTTGTGTTCGTCTGTTTGTTCGAATTGCACGTTGAATTCTTCAGTCAAGCGTATTCATGTATTTTAACTCTTTATTATTTTCTTGTCTTTCATTCTGTATAATTTTTTTCCTTCTTTTCAAAGCCATTTTCATCGGACTTGTTTCTAGAAAGACAATTTAGATTACACATACATATAAAAAAAATTGTGACTATAGGTAATAATAAAAAATATAAAAATATTGATATAAATGATATTCTTTATCGTCTAAGTAATTGAAAAACTAAATATGAGACTTTCCTTTTCCTCGTAACCTCGAAAATACCTGATTCACCTCGCACTTTCCCACCATTCGACACTCGCCTATTATTTTAGCTGAATTATTTCCCATTTTCTTCTACAAATGATGAAAGGTGAAGGAAACTGAGTGAGCGCAGCAGACAGCACTTTTTAAGAAAGAGGACGCGGAGGAGAAAGACGTGGGCAAGAGAGAGGAAAAGGAGGAACGTGTAGCTACTAGAAGAGCTAAACTATTATAATGGTAATAAAATGAACGTGTGGTGTGGCGAGTATAAGCTTAATGAAAATAGAGTTTTGAGAATACCGTGTAGCAGGTGTATGCTGATGATACGACGGCCTTTTCCACTTTGCGCTCAGTCAGGGAAAATAGAAAAAAGAGGGAAAACATACACTCGCAATCAACTTCAAACACTTTCGTAAAAATTCGCACACGCGCCACACATCATTGCAATAATAACACCTCATCAGAACTGAGTTACAATTAAAAAAATAATGGACAAAGCAAATACATCACATACACTCTCAAGAAAAAGAAAAAGAAGTAAAAATAATGAAACTAAGCATCATCATATTTTTTTAACAGCGGCATTATCATCAGCATCTGCGGTAGTAGAAGCAGCAGTAACAGGAAAAATGTAACCCGAGCCAACTTTCCAAACTCACAACCCCCTTCAAACACCACCATCACCATCACATTACGCAATGCCTCCCTAAATTTGGCAACAGTGACTACTAAAGGTCAGGATCCCCCCGCCATCAAGATTTGGTAAGGCAGTGAGGGAGGCCGGATGCTGTGGTCTTAAGGTCTTGTGCCCGGCGTAATTTCTCCATATTCTCCAGTAGTAGGGAGTTTGAAGGTTCAAGGCCGTGGGCAGTCAGGTAGTATCTCCACGCCCTCGTGTAGTCTCCCTGCGATAAAGGGGAAGGAAGGAAGGGAAATTGATAGGTGGAAAGAGTGGACATGAAGGAGAAATGGAACGAAATTGGGAGATGAGAGGAAGAGAGAGAGAGAGAGAGAGAGAGAGAGAGAGAGAGAAGAGAGAGAGAGAGGAGAGAGAGAGAGAGAGAGAGAGAGAGAGAGAGGAGAGAGAGAGAGAGAGAGAGAGAGAGAGAGAGAGAGAGAGAGAGAGAGAGAGAAGAGAGAGAGAGAGAGAGAGAGAGAGAGAGGAGGAGAGAGAGAGAGAGAGAGAGAGAGAGAGAGAGAGAGGTTAGTACGCTGGTGATAAAAGTTTGTGCGTATGTGGTAGTGTGGAGTCATTGATTGAGTGTGGAGTGGTGGAGAGTATGTTGTGGAGTTAGGCTACATTAATGATAGAGGGTGTATTCATCTAGTTTTATTCATCTAGTTGTAGTTTACAGGGCCTGGGCACCGCTCGTATGGCCCCGTCTCCATATCAACATTTTTAGCATTCATCCTTATAGTAGGGTCACTTAGGGCGATTCGCTTCACATTAGGTGAAGGAAGTATTTTGAGGGTCTTATCCTAAGCATTTTGTGCCGCTGAATCCGAAAATCGTAGTTGGGTCACTCGTTAGCGGTAAGTTTTTGCGCAATTTGCAATTTGGCAATTTGGCAATAAAATTGGCAATTACAAATTGCAGAATGAGAACCAGACGTCGTAGAGACCTCGTTTTGGACTCAAATTGAAGCTTATTAAGAGTGCATAAAATGTTATTTAGTACTCCGTGGTTGTATCTGTTCGCATTACTGAACTATAATGGAAATTAGAGATAAGTGGAAAAAAATGGAAAACAATATAAAAGGAATAATTTTGGCCTTAATTTCACATCAAAAGTCATGAAATGTTTCTGGCTGTATCTGTTCTCATAAAGGCACTACCGTCTGATTAATAGAAAATGGTAACTTTTCTCTGACTGTCCCCTCATGGTCGTATTTTATGACATACGGTAATGAAATTTCGCAAATAAATGTAAAATTTCATTGGCTATAATTTTAGAAATTAGCTATAAACCCGTAAATAAAATAAATTCATTTATTATATCGCACATTTTCCTTCCCAGGTCTCGCAATGAAATCGTGTGTCATTTGCGGTGCAACTAACGGAGATGTGGTCCTTCGACCTCGGACGCCCAAGGAGGATGTTCGGAGTATGCCGGAGTCAGCCTACCAATACATTCAAAACGCTGGGCAAGAAAGCCAAAGTTTCAATCGGAGGGAAGCAGGTGATTGTCACGAGGATCCTCAGACTTCACTCGGCGCCTGCTGCTCGCCCTCCAACTCGACAGCAGTCTGGACCTTCGCACCATCATCTCCAACTATGAGCTCTCCCTGTTCCCTCTTGCCCTCTTTGACGACCAAGGCCACCCGCGGGTCACGACAAAAAGTGCCCTTCTCAGGGTTCTGGAGAAGATGAACGCGGCGGTCTCCACGGCCTCGCAAACCCCTTCATCCTCTCGCGTGCTGGTCCTCGACGGGATGGCTATCCTTCAGCAGCACCCCGTTTCCGGCTCAGCAAACTTTAAGGACCTGGTTGGATCCCTCCTGCAGAGAGTTGCCCAACTGGGTGTTGGCTACGGGGAGCTGCACCTTGTCTTTGACAGGTACGACATCGGCGCGTCCCTCAAAGACAAGACGAGGGAACAGCGAGCCCGAGGTGGAGGATACGATATCGACATCCAAGCAGCGACGAGGATCAAAGCGGAATGACCATGGCTAACATCTTGTCCCCCAAAAGAAACAAGGACTGCTATGACCTCTCTCATTGCCTCCCAAATCCAGCACCATTCATGGGGATTACGCGTCGTCTGCGCGTGGCGCGACAAAGCCGTGGCAACTTCTGGACCGGACGGAGCCAAGTTCGCTTCAGAACAAGAGGAAGCGGACACTAAGATGATATATCATCTCTCCATGCTCGACAAAGATGTGGAGGCAACCGTAGTTTCTCCGGACACTGACGTCCTCGTCCTCCTCCTCCGACACTTCCCCAAGATACCTCCCAACACGTGCCTCCAGCTTGGCAAGACGACTTTCAACGTTCAGCTCATCCACGATGAACTGGGCTCTCACGCGGATGTGATCACGTCCTTCCATGCTCTGACTGGTTGCGACACCACTTGCGCCCTCTTCAGGAAAGGCAAGTTGCAAGCTTGGCCTGTGTTCCAGGCGGCCGACCAGGAAAACCCTCGACGCTTTGGGTACACTCCGAAGCCCTGGTCCGCTGACGCAAGAGAGCCTGGACGTGCTGTGCCGATTCGTGAGCAGAATTTACGGATATACCTGCTCTCTGTCGCAGGCGAGGTGGACGGCACTTCAGAAGAAGAAGGTTGGAGCAGCACTGGCCCCCGACAGTCAACGCCACCACCCAGCACATTATGCGAGCCCAGCTACAGGCCGTCGTCTGGGAGGGGGCTGTGAAGAAGGAGTTGGTGACCCTCGACCGACCAAGTACGGCTACGGACCAAACCTGGCGCCTATCCCTTCCACCCTGCCTCCCGCCCCGCAAAGTATCATGGATGGGATGGCAGTGCGGATGCAAGACGAACTGCTCGACCAATCGCTGCCGCTGTCAACGCCTGCAGACTCCTTGTTCGGAGCTTTGCGATTGCTCCCCGAGATGTGCATCAACGACGAGGAAGATGGCATGAGGACGTCGATGGCAGTAGACGACTAGATATTCGATTTTTTTCAACTTGTGAACGCTCGCTATCGCAAGTAAGGGATTTTTTTGTGTTCTAATTTTTATTTTCCAAAAATACGCGGAGGAGACTCGGTTTCGTGTTTGAAATTTTGTGTTCTGGATAATACTCGGGTCACTTCGGGCGGAAAAAGGCTTTCGCTCACCTTAGGTGAAGGAAGTATTTTGAGGGTCTTTTCCTAAGCATTTTTCAGTTGAAATACCCTGTTCTACGCAATAATTGTACCCACCCTTGCACAAATTCGTTAATTAAATGTGTCCTAAGAACAATTGTTTGTTATTTTACTTTTTTTACTAATTAAAATTTAGTTTTTAATTATTAAGAACTCAGGCTTTAAGGCCAAAATTATTCCTTTTATATTTTTCCCAATATTTTTCCACTTATCTCTAATTTCCATTATAGATCAGTAATCCGAACAGATACAACCACGGAGTACTCAATAACATTTTATGCACTCTTAATAAGCTTCAATTTGAGTCCAAAACGAGGTCTCTACGACGTCTGGTTCTCATTCTGCAATTTGTAATTGCCAATTTTATTGCCAAATTGCCAAATTGCAAATTGCGCAAAAATTTACCGCTAACGAGTGACCCAACTACGATTTTCGGATTCAGCGGCACAAAATGCTTAGGATAAGACCCTCAAAATACTTCCTTCACCTAAGGTGAAGCGAAAGCCTTTTTTCCGCCCTAAGTGACCCGACTATTAGTGCTTTGTGTTGGCCGTAGCCACCACCCCGGGAGGCGGGTCACAAAACTTCGGCTAACACCCGGTTACACTGCTGTACATTCACTGCTGGGTGGGCAGGGGCTCGGGTTTTAAGGAAACAGCCCATCTCTTTCCGCTCCGCCCGGGGATCGATCCCGGGACTTCTCGGTTGCCAACCGAGCGTGGTACCCCTACACTACGGAGTACCCGAAGTACCCGTAGTGTGTGGTGTGTGTGTGTGTGTGTGTGTGTGTGTGTGTGTGTGTGTGTGTGTGTGTGTGTGTGTGTGTGTGTGTGTGTGTACACAATTTCAGCAGTTGAAATACAACATTGTCAGCTTAACATTAAATATTTGAACTAACTCACACACACACACACACACACACACACACACACACACACACACACACACACACACACACACACATAGTATGGTCATATACATACACACACACACACACACACACACACACAATACACACACACAACACACACAAACACACACACACACGCACACACAGACACACACACACACACAAGACCTAATGTTCTGCATCCGCACCAAATTTACGCCACTATAAAAAGTCAGGTCATACACTCATCCATGTTTGCTTTTATCATGTCCCAAAGCTTCCTGGGATTAAAAAAGCTAATTATCAACACCACTTTTTAATAAGCCCTTTTATGAACATCCCCCGAAACTTACATCACAACGAAGGAAAATAAAGTTATAAGTATCAACTACTGTATGTAAATAGAAGAAACAAAATATAATCGTAATTCAAATAAGGTCCGAATTTATCCGTTTGTATGAAAATTAAACATGTTATTTTATCCATAAAAACACTACTGTAGATCTCCCTTATTTTATATGATAAATAACACGAAATTCCTTTTAAAATGGCAACAAACGTAACAAATCCTTTATTATAAAATAATGCTAATGATTCCACCAACTTCCATTTAAGCTACATCACCTAATTTTGAATTCCTTCCCTTCAGCTCCCCCTAAAACCTGCCTGTGGATTAGAGTTTATCTGTAACCCCACCAAAACCCGAAACAAAGCTCACCTTTGTGTGGTACAGCGCCCCCAGGTTCACGTGTGCATGGGTGAGGGTGGGCTCCAACTTCACAGCCCGCTGGTAACTCTGAGAGGGGTGCAGAGAGAGAGAGAAGGGCAAATAAAATGAAGCCATGGTCAATACACACTCGAACACACAAGAGCAGTAAATTTAATTTACCATATATACTGTCACTTTCGAACGTACCAGTCGATCCCACCTCACCTCGGCAGCTTCGTCAACGCTATGTTGGTCGTTGAGTAAGTCCCCGTGGTGGGCGTGTAGGCGGGCGCACAGGGTGGGCGGCTGCGAGCAGGCATGGGCAGCGCGTTGGGCGAGGGTGAGAGCGTCATGGGTTCGGTTGGTATGCGTAAAGAGCAAAGAGAGCTGGAATAGAGCCTCCTGGTTGCCCGGCTCGTTCCCCAAGACCTGACGAAGCAGCTCCTCACTCTCCTGGTAACTCCGCTGCTGCAGTTTGACTCGCGCCTGGGGTGGGAGAGAAGGAGAGTGAGAGGGAGGGAGAAGCTTAGTTGTGTAGTGAGTTAGGGGAATGAAGAGACGTGGTTATGTGGGGCAGCAGTGAAGGGGGCGGGGCTAAGCGTGCAGAGATGAGGTAAGATTATAGAAATTTAGCGTGGGAATGTGAGGTAAGGAGAAAAGTGGGTGGGTTTAGCTTGAGGCGTAGGAGTAGGAGGGAGAGAGAGAGAAAGTATAATCATATAGTGCAGACAGGAAAAGAGGTGGAGATAATTTGTAGTGGAAGCAGTGGTGGCGGCTGTAGGGTAAATGGAGGCTGACACACCATTGTTACATGGACGGTGTGATTAACAAGGAGGCTCAGTTCGGCTTGGGGACCCGAAAGCAGAGTTGAAAGGGTGTGGAAACACTACACGCAAGATAGGAAAGCAGGTGTTTCTGAGTGTGCTGTCCATTGGGTGAAATGTTTGAACAGCTGCTAGGTGGCAGAACCGGCGCTCTTTGTTTTATTGTATACTAGCCGAAAAGCCGCCCTCCGGGCGGACTTTTTGGCTAACTGCTGCGGAGGGCTATTGGTGGGCCTTCGGCCCACCAAACACAGACTCTCCAGATAGCACCTTCTAACTTTCCTGAAATCATGGATGTAGAAATGTATGTATTAACGCCTTACCCATCACCACACACCCATTCACTCACCCATTACCCATCACCCCCAACCTATTCCCTCACCCATCACCCATCACCCCCAACCCATCAACCCCCACCCATTCACTCACCCATCACCCCACACCCATTACCCATCACCCCACCCATTCACTCACCCATTACCCATCACCCTACATCAAGGTTTCCTCAATTCTCGCAACCCACTTTTTTCACAATTCTCGCTAATAGACTACTAAATATTTTAAAATAATAAAAAGTGATCGGATCATCCCCAAAGTGGGCTTAAAATGTTACCCTGGTCGACCTGGTTCCAAAACTGTGCCATATGTTGGGATTGCACCACTGGGGACGGAACCTATCGCGGACACACAGACAGACACACACACACACACACTTTCGCTTATATTATTATAGATATGTTATTTGTCACTTCACAGGACAGTACGCTTCCGTGGTGTAGTGGGTTGCGTGTCCAGCTGCGGCTCCGCGAGCCCGGGTTCAAATCCCACCTAGTAATACTGTATTTCAGTATATAATATTATAATGTATAATTGTGTATGTGTGTGAGTGTATGTAATACAAAGGCATATAGCATTAATCTTGATTTATATCAGAGGAAGGAATAAATGGATTTGAATAAGTCTCAATCAACAGTTACATTGGACGACAATTAATGGAAATCGTGTTAGACATCACATATTATGCTTAGGCTAGAGTCTCAGCTTTCCTATCTTGCTTGTAGGGTCTTTGGGTGTGGTACGGGGAGGACAGAAGAAGGAAGAGGAGGGGGTTGAGAGGACATGGTTGAGTGGCCTAGTGTTACGGAGTGGGGGGAGAAAAGTAAGCGGGTACGAAGGAGGAAAATGAGAGAGGACATATACGTAGAAGAGGCCTTTGGAAGATCGTTTAGTGATATGAGAGAAGAGAGAGAGAGAGAGAGAGAGAGAGAGAGAGAGAGAGAGAAGGAGAGAGAGAGAGAGAGAGAGAGAGAAGAGAGAGAGGAGAGAGAGAGAGAGAGAGAGAGGAGAGAGAGAGAGAGAGAGAGAAGAGAGAGAGAGAGAGAGAGAGAGAGAGAGAGAGAGAGAGAGAGAGAGAGAGAGAGAGAGAGAGAGATCAAACGACAAACAGACAAACATACATACAATGACTGCTAATACGAAAGCACGTTTTGGCTGACAAACAAATCATTATTTCGTCACAAGTAAAGGTCAGATCATAAGCAGCAACGTGAGGTCAGGTCACGAGCCTTCTGACCTCCATAGTGCCTCGTTTAAGTCCTGAGCATTTCCACAGGGAAATAATTGGTGAAATATGCCTAAACACTATACTTTTGTAATGATCAATATCTATAATAATCTCCCATACCAGATTCACTGAGGTAAACGTCGCCAGACAATTACTATTAGTCATGCAAGCACATCTGGCCTGACACATCTGGTCTGACAGCCACAAGAAAACTATCATTCTAAGTGTCTTGCAGCACACTAGTTTGTACACACATTAAATTGCTTCATAGGATAAGCTTTAGCCGGCAACATGTTCACTAATCATTTGCTTATATTAGTTGACATATTACGAAGGTTCCGAAATCATGAGTGTTCTGCCCAAAAGGGGAGACATTGATCGCACACTGATAAAGATAAACCATCGAATATTCATGAGTTGTATCAAAATCATACACTTGCAGTACAAAATATTTATCTTGTGTGCTGTGTAAAATGCTGCAAAAATAAGTTCGAGGTGGAATTAATATGTAGCCTATCTGCATTTTTGTATCAGAATATTGATTCTGTCTCTCAGGTGAGAATGTGTATGCAGGACAAAAATACAGGAGCGATGGTGGAAGAACATGAGAGGAATGCAAAATAAGCAGCCAACAAAGATCTAAAAAATACAAAGGAAAAATATTTGGACTTTTGGAGGATGAATTCATGACCGTCCTTGTAATACTTTTTTCCAAGACGACGAAATAATTACATAATATCTTAACCTCTCTACCTTCCCCCTTCACCCTTCTCTCTCTCTCTCTCTCTCTCTCTCTCTCTCTCTCTCTCTCTCTCTCTCTCTCTCTCTCTCTCTCTCTCTCTCTCTCTCTCTCTCTCTCTCTCTCTCTCTTCTCTCTCTCTCTCTCTCTCTCTCTCTCTCTCTCTCGTCTCTCCCTACAACTCATCTTCTCAACCATCTATTTCAATCTCTCTCTCGTCGTCCCCCCTACCTCCATGCTCCACTTATTCCAGTTCCTCCTCCTCTCCTGCTCCGCTCCTCTCCATCCCTGCCTACGTGATGCTAACTCTCATTGCGTGAAATGATTGCGAGTTGCGTCTACACGGGAGGGGTACGTTTCGGCGCAGCTGTTTTGGCGCTGGCATTTTGCCACAGCTGTTTTGGCGCTAAAACCATTTTGGCGCCCGCTCATTTGGCGACGGCCGTTTTGACACCAAAATATGGGGGGGGGGGGGGGGGGGCTTCTGCAATTTTGAACAAGCTGCGCACAGTGCTATGAAGGAATCATTCCCTGATGGTCAAATACAAGGATCTTTTTTTCATTTACCCCAAAGTGTGCAAAAAACATCTTGCTAGATTGGGTTGAACTCATCTGTATAACACTGAACCAGATTTCGCGTTAAAAGCCAAAATTATTATTGCCTTGGCTTTATACCTTTGAGCAGAATTGACGAATATATGGATGCGTTAGCGACAGAGTTGCCACAAGAACTTCAAGGTTTACGCAACTGGTTTGAAGATCCTTCTGTTGTTCGTCAAAACAGACGAGGAAATAAATGGAAGACGAGCCGCCCTATTTCTCCCCGAGATTTGGAACCTTTATCAGAGAACTTTAAACGGGGAAGACCGCACAAATAATCAAACGGAGGCAGCCCATCGTCGATTACAATGCGAACTTAGCATGCAATGCCCCACCATATGGAAATTAATAGTTGGGCTGCGTAAAGTACAGAAAGGTAGAGATGCATATTACGAGCGTTTAATGGCTGGGCATGAACCACCGCAGAAATTAAAAAAGTATAGCGATGCAGATAAAAGAATACATGAAACTGTTCTTAGATGTGAAAACATGGATGCTGTTGAGTACTTGAGGAGCCTTGCTCATAATTAAGTACCAAATGCAACCCCTTCCACACGTCTCAGACAGCCCCGAGTTAACGGTCACAACTACAACTTTTGACCTGTGACGGGCTGTGGTTCAGTAAGGGCCCTGATAGTTAGCGACCACCATTGGGATTTAATGTACCAGGGGTCACTGCTGCAGGGGGCATTAAAGTGTACGGCGTCCTACTTGGAAAGTGCACAACAGCAGTGGATTGAACGGAGCTGGGGCTTGATTGACTGCTGCCTCCCAAGAAAGCACCAGGCAAGGCTGCCGCACCATCCTTGAACCTCCACACTGTTCCCACCATTACAAAACACACATAACATGACCCTACTGTCAAGCACTAAACCTACCCCCACAAACATAGTAGTAGTTAGCCATAGATTACAGCTTTCAACTTTCCTCACAAATTCCATACAGTTTTTCCATACTGCATGGTATCACTTCATTTCCGGCCAGCTTCGGCTGGAGGGATGGTTGGGTGGGGAGCAGCCTTCTACTTTCCTATCCTTTATCTCTTATTATCTAGTTAGTGTAGTGTAGTTAAATCAAACAGCCATGTAAGGACCTAATGGTCTGTTGTTGTTTGTGTTTCCTTTGTATTCCTTTGTATTTCTCCTCCGTTAAGGATCGATGACTGACTGGCTTCACGCACGCCGATTGCCTGAGATTGTCAACAGAGGCCAGGATCACCTCCCACTTTTGTTATATTGGCTAGGGAAGGCAGAATTCGGGGAAGTAGAGAGAAGGGAGGGAAGGAGGGGAAATGTTATTGGAAAAACAGGAGGGCATAATGAGAAGGGAAGGTGGAACAGGAGGGAGGGAAGGTAGGAATGACAGACATAAAGAAGGGAGAGAAGAGGGAATTATTGAAGTAAGAAAAATAGTTTGAGGGATGAATGAAGGAATGAATAACAAATATGTAGATAAATAAAGAAAATAAGAGAATAAACTTTTAATAAATAAATATCTGTCAGCTGAGTTTGAAGGTCGTTGACCTCAGCTATTAGATAAAAAAACGTAAATGAATCATGTTGCAAACGAAAAAAATCAATTCCTTAATGAAACGTATACACTAATTGATAACATAAAGACAATATGGAAGGGGAAGTATATAAAAGTGCTCTACACCCACACACACACACACACACATACGAACGCAAGCACGCACGCACACACGCCGCAGTAGTAGTAGTAATTTATTGACAAAGCATAACACAATACACACAAAAATCTATACAAAAGAACATCTTATTTTGTTTTGTCCATAATAACACTAAAGAAACAAATAAACTTTGAGAGGAGCATATGAAATTACATATAAATATGAAGTTCTTCGTATACAAAATTGCACAACTCACTCACACAAATAAGTTCTTCC
>JACEEZ010019838.1:157500-215000 GCA_016584305.1 Chionoecetes opilio | reverse complement strand
GAAAAAAATAACCAATGTTAATTGGAAATAAATATTTACGTATTACATACAGTATTATCATTATGTATCTCTCTCTCTCTCTCTCTCTCTCTCTCTCTCTCTACTCTTCCCTCCTATTATCGGTAGGAGGTCCTAAAATAATGATAATAATAATAATAATAATAATAATAATAATAATATATAATAATCATAATAATGATGAATAATAATAAGGAAGTTGCTTCTACGATGTGGAGAGATCAAAAGGGAGTGAAGTGAGTAGTGAGCTCTGGTGCGTGGCGATATCTGGCAACCTTGTGATAGGCCTGGTCCCCGCACGTTACCATCCAGGAATTTGAACAGAGAGCATCATACGGATATCTGCGCGTTTGTCATTTGGGGCCCTGTCATAACCCACTGATCTGAGAATGTAAGTACGAATAATCTCAACCATTTTTACCATTAATCTTAACTATTTAACTTATCCATTTTTATCCTGGTTTGTAATATAATAATAAGTTTTGACTAGGAGACATAATAAAGTGGCCCTCCATCCCGGGTTTCGCCCGCACCTCTGGATGTTGTTGTTTTGTTAGGGGGATTGTCCCTACTGCATTGCCTCTTTGGAGGAGGGTAAGAATGCCCTCTGGAGTCATGCAGTAGGGACAATCCCCCTAACAACACCACAATCCAGAGTCTGGACTACGATCTGCATGTGTGTATGATATAAAGAGTATATTATATCTAAATACTATATAAATATATATATATATATATATATAATGCGTATATATCTATAATAATATATCGAAAGTGTGTCCTGCTGTCTGTCTGTCTTTCTGTCTGTGGGTCCGCGATAGGTGCGCACCCCCCGTGGCACATCCCATCATATGGCACAGTTTTGGACCAGCTTGGCCAGGGGCAACCTTTTATCTCACTTATGAGAGGGATCATCCTTGGTTATTTTTTGTTTTTTTTACAGCCTATTAGCGAGAATTGGGAACAAAATGTGGGTTGTGGAAATTAAGGAAACCTTGATGTAGGGTGATGGGTAATGGGTATAGCTTTTATTCATATTCATTATATATATTGTTTCCGGTATAATTAATATGGTACTAAGAAAATATTACCGGTCTGGCACTTGGAAAAAAAACTGCCGGTCGCGCACATCAGACATAGTTTTTGAGAAGCACTGCACTAGGGTCGCCGTATAAACAAAAAATCTTTTTCTCAACTTTGGCATGCCAATTCCTATGTAAATGGAATTCTAAAAGACGATTTTACTGATTCCATTTTTGCTCTCAGCAATTCAACTATGTCAAGATTGGCACTTTTATATTGCAACCCTTATCGAATATGCTTAAATGAGTACGCAGTGTCCGGTTGGTCCTGTTTATTGCATCATGTACCAATATGAGTTCCAAATGATAAGTCAGGTAAGCTCTTTCTGAACAGTTTGGTTCATCAGCACTACATCACAGTGTCCCACAGCCTCTACGTTGGACTAGAACGTGTCCCATCATTTCCTTAGACCTGAGGCAGTGCATGTCTCCCCGGTGGTGGGTCCGACCCCCGGATGAACCCGTTCCCTCTGGCCTGCTGCCCCACCACTCTGCCGCAGCCTCTGTCACTGCTTCACACGACTCTTCGGTGCTTTGAGTGTGGATGAGACGTCCGGAACCTCGTACGGACTTGACCAGATCTCCTGGTCTGATCCACCGGACAAGTGAACAGGTGAATCCCGGACTCGTGCACCTGGCCAGCTGCCAGCTATCAGTGTCCTGCAAGCTGGTGGCTGACAAGTTCAGCTTGGGTGTGAATGCGATGTCTTACACTTGGTGTCCGCCCATAAATCCTCGGCCAAGCCCCTCAGCTTCAATACTGGGTCACGGCGAACCTGCGGTCGTCCTCACTCTGACTCCCTCAGCGAGAGGAGGGACACATTCTGAGTGTGCGCACGCATGTCTTCTGTCCGCACGTATAAAGTCACAGCTGTTTAGACCTTTCTTGGGCTGCGACCTCATCACTCTGAGCTCGTGAGATTGTGCTTGGGGCCGTCCCTCTAGTCTGTTGTGAACCTTGATGTCGTAGTAAGAGTTGAAGTACACCTGCCGGCAGTACTTGACGAGGATTTCCAGGGTGTTCAGTTTCTTTGGGCCATTCCATTCCATGCTTCTGTCCACACTGTACACGAGCTACTGGGCTGTGGTGAGCCCTCTGGAGTGGGACACCTGGCCACACTTTATCTCCTGCAGCTCGGACGGGGAGAACGCCCGCCTTCACAGCCTGGTCACTGTAGGAGAACCTGCTGGTCCAGTGGACATGTTTGACCAGGTATACTCCGGTAATCTCCGTGAGATCATTTATCACCTGGCACCCTCTGAACTCCTGCGTTGTACTGCATTCATTCACGCTGGCCCGCAGACTGCACACTGGACCCTTGAAGCCAGTGTCAGATGAGGTAGGCCCTTCGATGCTGTTGATAAGGTGGCGCAGGGCACTCGTTTGTGTGCCACACGCATATACTCCAGAAGAGCTTGCGTCCCAGCATCTTCTCCAATGGGCAAGATACCACCCTTCCACCCCGTTTGGCCCTAGTTGAGTCCCTTGCAGTACGTCATGAGTCGGTGGATCCGTAAATGTCACCATCAGAATCATCGAGAAGAGCTGAGCCACCTTAACGCAGGCTTCTCAGGTGGCACAGGGTCCTCTGTACAAAGTGCCAAAGGTACCTTCCAGATGGCTCCTTGTCACGACACATGCTCCCCCTGATCAACCTTGGGTGCCGTTTCCCCATATCTGTCGGGCACCATCGCCCTGGGTCTTGTCCTTCCTCCCATCGTAACCCATCCAACTATTTTGTACCTGGTGCTTTCCCCTGGTCAAGGTCCCTGGCCGATGCCATGGCATCCTGCCTGGCCTTCCTCAGCTTGTTGAGGATCGCAAGACCAGTTTACGAACATGCCTGGAGAAGGTGTCTGTCAGCGATAGGTCCTGGAGGAATCCAGAGCCAAGGCAATGCAGCAGCAGTGGGCGGAACGTCGAACCGGAATGCTTGCCATCCGCCGGTTCCGGGGACTGGCATTGTGTTTCTTCTTGCAGCTGCAGCTGGCTGTCCGAAGTCTGCATCACAAGGGTGCCAGGGCCCCAGCCCTCTCCCTAGCCAGTCGTTCTACCCAGATGCAGCCTCCTGTTGCTCCTGCCTCTTTCCTCTGAGTGGCAGGGTGAACGACTCCTCCGTCCATCCTCAGATCCTGGTGATCTTCATCTGGCCAAGGAAACATCTGCTCCTGCAGTCGTCAAGACGGGTCTGACCGGGTGTTCATCTTTCTGTTTCGCTTCTTCAGCCTTAACCTCTTCTTCCAACTGTGCTTTCTCTCATTTGCTGCTTTCACTTGTCTATGCATCTCATTCTTGTTTACCCCTGATCATCATCATTGCCCTCTGCCTCCTCCCCAAAACTTTTTTTTTGGAAAAATCCTCTGGTTAGTACAGCCACTCCAGGTCTACAGAGGGACTTTGCTGGCCAGGGGGCATTCCACTGCACGTGTGCTCTCAGCGTGGAACAGCTGGGGGTTGAGCATGGGATTCTGGTCCTTGCAGAGGAAGATCGTGTGAGGGCAGGCCGTTATGTCAAACAGCCTGTCCATATTCTTCTCCACGAAATCCTTTACTGCTTTAGTTGCTCTGTCTCTCACCACTTCACTAACCTTCTTCCAAAAATGATCTATCCTTCTGGTCACGGACCGGTCAATAACAACCACTGGAGGTGCAAACTGGGCGTTTGATTTCTTCCACTGGGCAAGCACCATGGGGTCAGATCCTTCGCAATGTCTCTCACTGGGTACCCCCGCTTGTCAACACCCTCCCGGATGCCGCTGAGTTCTTGGAGAAGGATTCCCCTCTTCATCACGCCGCGATACGTAGGCACCTCACTCTCAGCAAATTCTCGTCCACCGCCAACAAAGGCGGCCAACCTGGATCCAGAGCTCTGTCTAGTTGCGGGCTTCGACCCACTTGGTTTACAAGGAGAAGCCATCCTGAAAAAGACGATCAAGAATTGATGATAGGTGCAAATGAAGCCGTTACTTTAGCGGGGCTAAGATATGTTTTGCATATAAATATAAAAGTCCATTTTTGCATAGCAAAAAGTGCTCAAACCAAAAAGTTGAAGCGAAGAAACCACCCTTAACATTCAATTTTACATAAGAAAACACCCTGCCAAATTTATAATAATCTATATTTCACTTTTCATTGTAACCTACGGATTACCCTAACACACACACACACACACACATACGCACACGCACACGCACACGCACACGCACACGCACACACACACACACACACACACACACACTATTTCCCTCACCCCTTAGCCCATTCTTCACCAAACCTTCCACACACTCCACCCTAACCCATTCCTCGCTGTAGGCTTCCCTCACTTGATATCGCTTTCACACACATCTTCCCACACATAGTGTAAACACAAGACAAAACATAGTCTTTACACACATAGTGTAAACACAAGACATCAGCACCAGCTATACGTTCCTAAAACTAACACCTACACAGGAGACAGGTCAGTGCTGGTGTCTGCACCTCAACTATGGAACAGTCTTCCTACTCACATTAAGAATACCAAATATATGTATACTTTTAAGAAGAAGCTTACAAACTATCTTTTAACGCTTAACCAAATACTCTATACTGGGCTTGCTACTCGTGCCCCGCACCAAACCGCCCATGCCCAGTGGAGGCCAGTTTTGCGATTCCTGACATTTTCGAACATCACCCACATTTCCCTTCCTGTGGTTTATCAGTATAAATGATTTACCGTTATCTTCGCAAATGTTTGTTCCATAATATTATCAAATAAAAAACAGTAAAACTCACAAAAAAAATGACATTATGAGAGTGTGAAGAAATATGCATAAACTTAATATTCATTTAAACTCTTCGCCATTTAATATTTTGCGCGAAAACATTTTAGATGAACCATATCAATAGACGCGGATTTTCATTAGCTTTCCATCGATATTTTTGGTTTTCTGATAAATGAATTATAAACCTAAAAATTAGCGTTGACTAAAGAAAAGACGTCAATGGATGGGAAAGAAAAAAGGTTCCTGTTACAGGACTAGGGTTTACAGTATTAATGATAACTATAATTTCGAAAAATGATTGTTCTATAAAAAAATCAAAAAAAAAAACAAAAATACAAAAAAGAAATCCCATTATGAGACTGAAGAAATAGCTGAATTAATTTTCTTTAAGCTTCGATTTTTAAAAATTTTGCGGAAGATTTTTTACACCAACAGTCAATAGACGGGGAATTTTATTAGCTTCCATTGTAATTTCGTTTTCTGATAAATAAATTTAAAAGCATGCATAAATTAGCGTTAATAATAAATAAATCATCAATGGGTATTTTTCAGTTTGATGATTTTTTTTTTATTTATTTAAAATCTAATTTATGTAGGGTTTCTAACTCATTTACAGACAACGAAATATATCAAGGGAAAAGCAAATAAAATTCCGCTTTATTGATATTTTTCATGAAATGTTTGTTAGCAAAATTTTAAATGGCGAAGATTTTTAAGTAAAATTTTTAATTTCATCCATATTCTTCATCTCCATAATGTCTTTCTTAGTGTATTTTACAGTTTTTATTGATAATATTATAGAAAGACTTTCGAAGATAAAAGGTTAATTTATACTGATAAACCATAGGAAAGGAAATGGGGGGGATTTTCGAAAATGGCAGGAATCGCAAAAGGCCTCCACTGGAAATAGCCCAAAATGAGTAGCAAGTCCAGTATACATAGTCTTTGGCTTGCCCTTTAATTTTACTCGAAGTATTACATTTTTTGATTAACCCCTTTTGTAAAAAATATTTTTATCTTTTTACGTTTTTTATTTTAAAATGAAACATACGTGTATGACTTTTTTTTACTATTTATTTTTATTTTTTACTTTTTCTATGTTTTTAAATTTTTAATGTGTTAACACTTGTGTGTTTTATTGTATGTTAAGATTTTACTGGTTTTTGATATTCGCATAATTGTATATATAAGATGTACAAAAATAACTTTGAAATGGAAAATAAATTTTGATTCGATTCGTTTCCCTCATCCCTCCCTCACCACCCCCCTTCTCTTCCCCATCCCAAGTCCCGCACAACCCCCATACCTCATTTTTTCACCACCCAACGAATTCCTTACCCCCTATAAACTCATTCTCTCTCATCCATCCGTCTGTCACTTCTCACCCCCAATATAAAAAGGTCATTGAAAGTATCGTAGGGGCTTTACACCATTTTGTTGTACTTCTCACCCCCACAAAAAAAAAAGGACCTTAAAAATTTACCCCTTTTTGCAGCTTTCACAAATCTTTTGCCCCTTCCTCACCACAATAACAAAAAATCCTAAAAAGTATCCCTATAGCCTTCGTCAAATTTAATCCACCACAATAAAAATAAAGTTACTAAAAAGTATCCCTATAGCAGGCCTTTACATCCATCTGTCCTTCACTTCTCATCCCCAATTAGCAAAGGTCCTAGTTGTATCCCTATAGCACGCCTTCACATCCCTCCATCCCCCAAAAAACATCACCCGAACACCCTGGGGGAGAGGGCATTGGTTGGTGCTGATAGGAGGAGAAAAACCCCTGCGGCCCCTCCAGACGACCTGTGTTTAGGGAAGCTTTCCGAGGCTTTTCCCCAGTCTGCCTCCCACGTCACCGCCCGGGGCCCGCAGAAGGTGGTGGTGGTTTTGGTTTAGTGGGGTGGGTGGTGGTGGGGGGTGGGGTGGTGGTATGCAGTTTAAGGGTGTAAAAATAAGTGATGTTTGTGAAGGTGATTTACGAGGATGTTTACGATGATTGAATCCGATGATTACGTACGATGATGATGATGTTGATTTTAGGAGGTGCGAGAGAGCAATGAAGTTTATCCATTTGAAATATTTTAGTGAATATCTTTGAACATCTCGTCTACCTACATACCTACCTACCTACACACATACTCACACACACACACAACATATTCGCCTCTTTACAGAGGAAACAAAATAATTACCCGCACACACATTTATTTTTTGGCGTTCAAATACTGATGCAAACCGGTTACACTGAAAAGTAAAATAAAACTAAGATAAAGGTATAAAAAATAAGGATAAAGATAGCAAATAAGCGATAGAGAGAGAGAGAGAGGATATCGAACAGGGCATAAAGAAAGAGCAATAAACAAGACACTACATTTTTTTTTTTTTTCTTGATAAACAAAGGAGACGTAACTGAAATGGCTTTTCACTTAAGATTATGTTCCTCCTAGCAGCACATACAAGGTCAATCTTCACTAGGATTATTTCCCCTCCTTTTCCTCCTCTTATTTCATTATTATCATCAGTTACCTCCTTGTTCTCCATCTCAATTTGTTCTTTCTTTCTCCTCATTTCTTCATCTCCCGTTACTATTCCTTCACCACAAGTACGCTAGCCTTGATTTCTCTAATGTCTTTCTTGTTGTCTCTTCCCCTCGTCTTTCTCCTCTTTCTTCCTATTTCTCCTTTCCGTTACCGGGCGGGAGCGTTCCTCTCTCATGCAGGAAATGATCAAGTAAAAAAAATGAAGGAACTGAGTGATGAAGAAAAGTTGAGAGAGAGAGTAGAGGGAGAGAGAGAGAGAGGAAGAGAGAGAAGAGAGAGAGAGAGAGAGAGAGGAGAGAGAGAGAGTTAGAGAGAGAGAGAGAGAGAGAGAGAGAGAGAGAGAGAGAGAATAGTTAAAATGGAAAAAAAATATCAGAGAGAAAAGGGGGCTGGGGAATTTCATTTCAATTGTTGAATTGTTTTGTTTATCAGTAAATTTGTACCATTTTCAATTTTTAGGTATTTTCTGCTTTCTCTTTTTATTATCATTTTCATTTTTATGAATTTTTACTTTTTATTATTTTATTTTTATTATCGCATCATTACATTATTTTTTTATACAAAAATTATCTATTATTTTATACTAGCCGCAAAACCCCCTCCCGGGGGGACTTTTTTTGGGTAGCTCCTGCGGAGGGCATTTGGGGGGGGGCCTTTGGGGCCCCCCAAACACGGGCCCCCAGATAGCCCTTCTATTTCCCGAAATCATGGTGTAGAAATGATGTATTTCCCCACCCCTTCACTACCCCCCACCCCCCACCCCCCACCCATTCACCACCCTACCATCACCCCCCACCCCCTTTACTACCATTACCCCTACCCACACCCATTCAACCCCTTTTCCCATCACCCCCCACCTATTCCCTCACCCATCACCCATCACCCCCCACCCATTCACTCACCCATCACCCCAACCCATTACCCATCACCCCACCCATTCACTCACCCATTACCCATCACCCTACATCAAGGTTTCCTCAATTCTCGCAACCCACTTTTTTTTCACAATTATCGCTAATAGGCTGCTAAAAAAAAAAAAAAAAAAGGGATCGGATCATCTCATAAATGGGCTTAAAACCTTCCCCTGGTCAACCCGGTTCCAAAAATGTTTCATATGAGGTGATTGCGCCACAGAGGGCGGAACCTATACCAGACACACACACACACACACACACACACACACACACAGACAGACAGACAGACAGACACACTTTCGCTTATATTTACCATTACCCATCACTCCCCACCTATTCCCTCACCATCACCATCACCCCACCCATCACCCCCCACCCATTCACTCACCCATCACCCCACACCCATTACCCATCACCCCACCCATTCACTCACCCATTACCCATCACCCTACATCAAGGTTTCCTCAATTCTCGCAACCCACTTTTTTTTCACAATTATCGCTAATAGGCTGCTAAAAAAAAGAAAAAAAAAAAAGTGATCGAATCATCTCATAAGTGGGCTTATGACCTTCCCCTGGTCAACCCGGTTCCAAAAATGTGCCATATGAGGTGATTGCGCCACGGGGGGCGGAACCTATACCACACACACACACACACACACACACACACAGACAGACAGACAGACAGACAAACAGACAGACAGACAGACAGACAGACACACTTTCGCTTATATTATTATAGATAACCATCATTACTACCAAACAACAAATATTTTGTATACGTCATTTGAAAATATTCAATCTATTTTTAGTGTAGTCATAAACATTTTTTATTCCTTCAATCCTACAGTCAGTCAAATCGAAGTCAGATCCTTTTCCAATCCATTTTTTACCTTTCCCTTGGTTTTGCATTTCTCCATCCATCCCTCCTTCCTCCTCTCCTCTTAACTTGCTTCTTACCTCGATCCGGAGTCTCAGGTAGTAAGGCAAATAAATATCAATAGGTATACATTGTTGATACATTGGTGACAGGCAGTCCCTCAAAAAGTTATGTATCATGAGGTGGAACTTGCATTATTTACCAGCAATAAATATGACAGAAGGTTTCCCAGAAAAGACACGGCGACGTTGGATAACTTCAGGGATATGGTAGAAGCAGTATGTTCTCTCTCTCTCTCTCTCTCTCTCTCTCTCTCTCTCTCTCTCTCTCTCTCTCTCTCTCTCTCTCTCTCTCTCTCTCTCTCATGGTGAATGTGAAATAGCCAACATATCGAAAGACTAACTAAAAGATAAATATATATAAATATACACGCAAGCGCACCCCCATCCTAACACACACACACACACACACACACACACATGTACTGTACTGTAGGTGTACTCTCTCCAATTACTCTCCAATTACTGTCTTAGCACCTTCTTTCTACATTCTCTTTGACCTACGCCGACTAGGCAGCTGTAAAGAGGAATTTTCCTACTAGTGTCCAGCCCCCTAGATCAGGTGTCAGGTGTCTCTCTACTGTAGGTAGGATATATGGAAACAATCATGTATTACTCCGCGCTCCTTGACCTGTCTATAAATAGGGTAGACCGCGTCTGCCATAGAGAGAAGAGATCAGACGACACTCAACTCGACACTCACTCTTCACTCATAGGTCACGCATAAGGCTTCGTCTCGTCGGGGGCTGCCACGTGTGCCGCCCACGCCCAACATATTCCACTGTTCCTGTATTCCACTTCTGCTGAGAAATATATTCATATTCTGTCTACAAGTTGGTAATTATTCCTCATACCCATGCACGCATATTTTAAGAGACACTCGGTAGACATACACAGACCTCAGAACAAGTGTTGACCACACTACTCCTCTGAGCCTGCCGCTCGTGCCACGGCTACCACAACGACGCTACCAACACGCCCGCCACCAGCATCTCATCTCATGTTCCGGTTCCTGCCCTGCCTCTACTCACTATATTCAAGTATAATGTACCACGGTCATTGTACACACACACACACACACACACACACACACACACACAACACACACACACACACACACACACACACACACACACACACACACACACACACACGTACATACAAACACACAAACATACACACACTCACCTCCCATAACAACATAAATACAGAACAAATATGGTTAGCTGAGGAGGAATACATATACATACATAGGAATACATAGGAATAACAGACAACAGGAGACCTATTGGTCCATAACGAGGGTATATGTTGTACTGCATACTACTAACTATCAACTACATGTAGGAGGACAGTTGGAAAATGATACCATGTCCCTAAAGAAGATAGGAACATGGAAGTTTCGTAGTGAAGAATGATATGATATGAAATATGCTAGCTACAATTACCACTAACACTAATCGATCCGTAGGACTATAATATTAATTCGCAGGGCAATATCAAAACCCATTTCCTTTACGGTACGCGTCAAGTCTGTTTTTAAATGAAGCTATTGTACTGGCTTCGACAACATTTGCTGGTAATTTGTTCCATCGATCAACGACTCTAACATTGAAATAATTTTTACGGAGATCTGTGCTGCAACTTTGACCATTCAGTTTTAGACCGTTGTTTCTTGTTGTCACGTGAGGAGAAGGCTCGAATAGATTCTCTTGATTAATGACATCAAATCCTCTAACGATCTTAAAGGTTTCTATCAAGTCCCCACGGATTCTACGATCCTTTAAGGAAAACATATTATGTGTCCGCAGTTTCTCTTCATAAGATGAATTTCGCAGGGATGGAATTAGTTTGGTTGCTCTTATTTGAACTGATTCCAATTTGGCTTGATCTTTTACAAAACAAGGAGACCAGAATTGAACGGTGTATTCTAAGTGTGGCCTAACCAAAGACGTGTATAATCGTGTCATTACTTCCGGAGTTTTATGTTCAAAGTTGCGTTTGATGAAGCCCAACATTATATTCGCCTTTTTACTGGCAGCCAGGCAATGCGTACTGGTTTTAAGATCATTACTAATAATGACACCTAAATCCTGTTCCTGCTGTACTTCAGTTAACGATTTATTTTGCATTTGATAGTTATATATGAGATTATAGTTGCCTATATGCATTACTTTACATTTATCGGAATTGAATTTTAATAGCCATTTATCACTCCAATCTGATAGTTTGTCTAGATCACGTTGTAAGAGTTCGCAGTTTTCTCTAGTATATGCTCTACCGCCTAATTTGGTGTCATCTGCAAATTTCGATATTTTAGATACAGGTCGGCAGTCCAGATCATTGATATATATCAGAAAAAGAGTAGGACCCAAGACCGAGCCCTGTGGCACCCTACTAGTAACATCTAGCCAATCAGATGCTTCAACGTTTATTACAACTCGTTGTTTACGATTTGAGAGCCAATCTCCAATCCATGAAAATAACTGCTCTCTTAAGCCATGCGCCCTTAGCTTGGTCAAAAGTCACTTATGGGGAACTGTATCGAAGGCTTTCTGGAAGTCAAGGTATATTATATCCGAGGGAATATTAGGAGGGGAAGCAGGAGGAGAAGGAGGAGTTGGTAGCAGGTGAAAAGAAGAAGTGGAAGAAAAGGTGAATATTATGATAAAAATGAATTAATGATATTGGAAGAATGTGAGGAGGACGATGAAATTGAAAAAAGTAAATGATGAACAGGGAGGAAAATAACATGAAGAGACAAGCTCCGAAAGATTCATTATAGATAAGGAGGAAGAGGAAGAGAAAGACGAGGTTAGGAGGTACTAAGGATGAAGAATATGAGACAAAATGGACAAAACGATGAAATGATGGAGGGAGGATGCAAGTATATAAATAAAGAGAGGGGGCGAAGGAGAAGTACAAGAAGAAAAGGAGATAAGCAATGATTAATAACGGGAAAATAAGAAGTAGGCCAATAAGGGAGGAGGATCGTGTAATGCGTTAAAACGGGAAGGGTTTTTCCCCAAAAAAGGGGACACGGCGACGTTGGATAATTTCGGGGATATGGTAAAAGGGCAGGGGGGTTTCTCTCTCCCCTCCTCTCTCTCTCTTTTCCTCTCCCCCTTTTCTCTTTTCTCCCCTCTCTCCCCTTTTCTCTCTCTCTCTTCTCCTCTCTCTCTCTCCCCCAGGGTGAATGAAAAAATAGCCAAACCCATTTTCAAAAGATAACTAAAAGTTAAAATTATAAATATACACGAAAGCGCCCCCCATCCTAACCCCAACACACACACAACACACACAAACATGTACTGAAACTGTGGTGTACCCCTCCCCAAATTTAATCCCCAAAATTTTACTGTCTTAGCACTTCTTTCTCCCATTCTTTTTGACCTACGCCGACTAGGAAAGCTGTAAAGGGGAATTTTTTCCTACTAGTGTCCACCCCCTAAAAATCATTTTGTCTTTTTCCCTCTCTACTTTTAGGTGGGATATATGGAAAAAATTTCATGTATTACTCCGCGCTCCTTGACCGGGATAAATGGGGTTTAGCCCGCGTCTGCCTTTAAGAGAGAAGAGATCAGACGACACTCAACCCCGGAAAACTCATCCACTCATAGGTCACCTTTAAGGGCTTCTTTTTCGTGGGGGGCTCCCCCGTTGCCGCCCACGCCCAACATATTCCACGTTCCTGTTTTCCCAAATTCTGCTGAGAAATTATTCATATTCTGTCTACAAGTTGGTAATTATTCCCATCCCCATGCACGCATTTTTTAAAGGGGGACACTGGTAGACATACACAAAACCTCAGAAAAAGTTTTGGGCCCACACTACCCCTTTCTGACCCTCCCGCTCGTGCCAGGGCAAACCACAACGCGCTCCCAAACACGCCCGCCACCAAATCTCATCCAGGGGTTCCCGGGTTTTCCCTGCCTGCCTCTAATCATTTATATTCAAGTAAATTACCAACGGTCATTGTAAAACACACCCCCCAAAACACACACACACACACAAAAACACACACACACACACAAAACACACAAAAACCCCACACACACAACATACACCCCACACCCCCAAACACCCCACCCCACACAACACACCCCACGTACATACAAACCCCAAAAACCCTACACACACTCCCCTTCCCCATAACAAATAAATACAGAACAAAATAGGGTTTTGGGGTGAGGGGGAAAATAAATATACATACATAGGAATACAAGGAATAAAAAACAAAAGGGACCTATTGGTCCCTAAAAGGGGGGTTTTAAGGTTTTACTGCATACTACTAACTATCAAATACATGTAGGAGGACATTGGAAAAAAGATACCATGTCCCCCAAAGGGAAAATAGGGGAAAATGGGAAAATTTTCGTAGTGAAAAATGATTATATGAAATATGCTAGCACAATTACCACTAACATAAAGATCCGTAGGCTATAAATTTTAATTTGCAGGGCAAAATCAAAACCCTTTCCTTTACGGGGCGTCAAATTTTGTTTTTTAAAAGAAGCTATTGTACTGGCCCTTTGAAACATTTGCTGGGAATTTGGGTTTCCCTCGATCAAACCTCTAAAAATTGAAAATTTTTTACGGAGATCTGTGCTGCAACTTTGACCATTAAATTTTTTGACCGTTGTTTTTTTGTTGTCCCCGTAAAGGGGAAGGCTTTGAATAGATTCTCTTGATTTTTTTTGACATCAAATCCTCTAACGATCTTAAAGGTTTTATCAAGTCCCCCCGGATTCTACGATCCTTTAAGGGGGGAAAATATTTTTGTGTCCGCAGTTTTCTTCATAAGATGAATTTTGCCCGGGATGGGAATTAGTTTTTGGTTTTTCTTATTTTAACTGATTTCCAAATTTTTGGGTTGATCTTTTACAAAACCCGGAGACCCCGAAATTTAAGGTGTATTCTAAGTGTGGGCCCCAACCAAAAACGGTATAAACGTGGCATTACTTTTTGAGTTTTATGGGTTTAAAATTTCGTTTGATGAAAACCCAACATTATATTCCCCTTTTTTTTGGAGCCAGGCAATGCGTACTGGTTTTAAAAATCATTTCTAAAAAATGACACCTAAATCCTGTTCCTGTGTACTTAGTTAACGATTTATTTTGCATTGTAGTTATAATAAATTTTATAGTTGCCTTAGCATTACTTTACTTTTCGGAATTGAATTTTAATAGCCTTTATCAACCCCAATCTGATAGTTGTCTAGATCAGTTGTAAGAGTTCGCAGTTTTTCTCTAGTATATGCCAAACCCCCTTTTTTGGGCCATCTGAAAATTTCGATATTTTTAGATCAGGTCGGCAGTCCAGATTTTTGATATAATCAAAAAAGAGTGGGACCCAGACCGAGCCCTGTGGAAACCCTACTATAACATCTAGCCAATCAGATCCCAAACTTTTTACAACCCTTTTTGTTTAGATTTGAGACCCCCAAATCCCCAATCCAGAAAATAACTGCCTCTTAAGCCATGCCCCTTACTTGGTCAAAAAGTCATTTATGGGGAACTGTATCGAAGGCTTTTGGAAGTCAAGGTATATTATATCCGGGGGGAATATTGGGGGGGGAAGCAGGAGGGAAGGAGGAGTTGGTAGCGGTAAAAGAAGAGGGAAGAAAAGGTAAAATTATGATAAAAATGAATTTTAAAGATATTGGAAGAATGTGAGGGGACATGAAATTTTAAAAAAGTAAAAGATGAACAGGGAGGAAAAAAAATGAAAGACAAACTCCGAAGATTCATTTTAGATAAGGAGGAAGAGGGAAAGAAAGACGGGTTTTGGAGGTACTAAGGTGAGAATAGGGGAAAAAAATGGACAAACGATAAATGATGGGGGGGGGATGAAATAAATAAAGGAGGGGCGAAAGGGGAAATACAAAAAGAAAAGGAGATAAGCATGTTAAAAAACGGGGGAAAAAAAAGTAGGCCAATAAGGAGGAGGAGGTAATGCGTAAAACGTGACAAAAATGAGAAAGGACTGTAAGCATTAAACCTTTAGTCACTTCACCCTCTCTAAACTCACCTACCTTATATAGAGCCGCTCGGCCTGCGTGTTATGGCTGAGCGAGATCATTAACCCAGCCGTGTTGACAAGCGCCACCGTGTGTTGTGGATCCAAAACCCCCCCTGCCCATATGTAGCAAAACCCCCTTCCCTTCGACCTATAAGAATGGATGATAAAATGAAGAGTTTAAGAAAAAAGGATAGAAATATGACACACAAAAAGGAGTGTTGTGTCTTACTGTAGGATTACTGTAGGATAGTAAAGGATTGTAAATGCGAGGAATAGGATTATTAGTATAAAAAATTATATAATGGTGCGATAATTAGGGTATATAAATGGATGGTAAAATGAAGAGGTTAAGACAAAAATTTTAAGAAAAGACAAAAAAAAACGTTTGATGTTCTCTATAAAACTGAGGGGAGGGTTAAAAGAGGCAAAAGTAGGATATAAAATATACAAAGGGTTACATAATAGTGCAATAATTGGGTTAAATCCAGTAAAAAAAATGAGAAAAATGTTGCTGGTCCTGAGATAATAGGACAAAAATGTAGATGATTAGGATTTAATGTTAATCTGCTAGGGCCAAATATATGAGAAAAATAGGGCAAGTATGTTAGTTTTAGCATGTTTAAGGAAAATAAAAAGAATGGAAAATTGACGACACGGTAAACAAAAGTAAAATATGGAAGCTAAAAGAGATACGATGCTTAAGAATAGGAGATAAAAGAAGGAGAAGAGAGGAAGGCTCGAGAGAGGTATAGGGTGGGCAGTGGATAAAGAAGGCAGGTAAGGTAGTAAGGGAAGGTAAAGTGATGAGGGAAAAAAAGTAGGAAACGAGATATCTCTGTGAAATTAAGGGACAGAAGGTGAAACAAAAAAAAGTGTTGTTTTGAGAGAGCAAAAGAGATGAAAGATAGGAAAAAAAGTGTTAGTTGTAGAAGAGAAGAAGGGATAAGGGGGAATGCTGCTTATACTATTACTGCTTGTTACTGCTATTACTACTTCTATAATAATATAAGCGAAAGTGTGTCTGTCTGTCTATCTGTCTGTCTGTCTGTCTGTGTGTGTGTGTGGTATAGGTTCCGCCCCCCGTGGCGCAAACACCTCATATGGCACATTTTTGGAATCAGGTTGACCAGGGGAAGGTCATAAGCCCATTTATGAGATGATCCGATCACTTTTTTTTTTTTTTTTTTTTTTTTTTTTAGCAGCCTATTAGCGAGACTTGTGAAAACAAAAGTGGGTTGCGAGAATTGAGGAAGCCTTAATGTAGGGTGATGGGTAATGGGTGAGTGAATGGGTGGGGTGATGGGTAATGGGTGTGTGGGGTGATGGGTGAGTGAATGGGTGGGGGGTGATGGGTGATGGGTGAGGGAATAGGTGGGGGGTGATGGGTAATGGGTGAGTGAATGGGTGTGTGGTGATGGGTAATGGGTGAGTGAATGGGTGGGAGGTGATGGGTAATGGGTGAGTGAATGGGTGGGGGGTGATGGGTAATGGGTGAGTGAATGGGTGTGTGGTGATGGGTAATGGGTGAGTGAATGGGTGGGGGGTGATGGGTAATGGGTGAGTGAATGGGTGGGAGGTGATGGGTAATGGGTGATTGAATGGGTGGGGGGTGATGGGTAATGGGTGAGTGAATGGGTGGGGGGTGATGGGTAATGGGTGAGTGAATGGGTAGGGGGAATACATACATTTCTACATCCATGATTTCAGGAAAGTTAGAAGGGGCTATCTGGAGAGTCCATGTTTGGTGGGCCGAAGGCCCACCAAACATAGGTGGTGGGCCAAAGGCCCACCAATAGCCCTCCGCAGGAGCTAGCCAAAAAGTCCGCCCAGAGGGCGGCTTTGCGGCTAGTATAGTATAAATATGGGAAAGATACCAAGGAAATAATGATGCAAGTATAGAAAGGTCGATAGGATAATGGCAGGAGGCCGTTAAAATGATAAGAAGGGGGAACAAAAGGGGAAGAGAAGAAGGGAGAAACGGGTGATAAAGGAGTTAAATACGAAGATAACTAAAAGTTTCACTGAAAGGAAAGCAAAGAAATTAAAAACAAAGGTAGATGAAGATGAGACACTGAAGAGACATGACAGTGTTAGGTGACATAAATAGTATATAGAACGGTAAAAAAAGGAAAATCAAGAAAGAAAGAGACCAAGAGAGAGAGAGAGAGAGAGAGAGAGAGAGAGAGAGAGAGAGAGAGAGAGAGAGAGAGAGAGAGAGAGAGAGAGAGAGAGAGCGAGAGAGAGAGAGAGAGAGAGATATTGATATTGATATATTTATTGACCTCTTGTTATAATTGTTAAACAAATATATTTACAGTACATACAGTATATCTGAGGACCAGGTCCGTTGAGCCGAGGCTCTTGTACAGACCTGTGCTAGTATATATTTTAAACCTTAAGATGTCATATTTTATAGTCCTAAATAATTTATATAAATAAACATAAATCTAAATTCCCATATATAACCAACACATTAGTTTATACAGTAAACAAAATATACATAAGTAAACTCAAGGTGTGATTCTATAATAAATACTTACAAATGGGCAATTTGTTTATTTACAAATAATAATTATTTAGAAATATATTTAGAAAATAATTAAAGAAAAAAAACATGAAAAAAACTACAAGAAAAAGCAAGTTACATAATAGTGATATATCACTACTCTCCGAGTTTCACAAGAAAAAAAAAATATATATATATTCACAATCACCTAAATGTTAATATTCATTATATAGTTTTTGTTTTAATTTGTACTTGAAAGTGTTTAGTGGTACAATGCTCCTAAGATCTTGTGGCAGTTGGTTCCAATATCTAACACCTCTAACGGTGATGCCTTGCTGTGCATGGGATGTTCTACATAATGGGAGTCTCAGATCATGTGGTCGTCGACTGTCTGGATTATAAGAAGCTAATTGGAAGTCAGTGTCAGTTGTATGCGTATGGAGTGCCTTATGAACAAATATATTGGTTTGAAGGGCTATCACATCAGGCAATTTAAGTAATTTCAGATCTTTAAACAATGTGTTAGTGTGGGCATAACGGTGGCTGTGAGTCATAACACGTATCAATTTTTTTTGAGTAATGAAAAGACTATTGATGAAGGTTTTGAATGATCCTCCCCATATAGCTAAACAATATATAATGTGCGGATATGCTAATGTCAAATATATTTGTCTCAAGCAGTCAGTGGGTATATTATTACGTATTTTATGTACTACACCAGTGATTTTAGAAAGTTTAGTCTTAATTTCAAATATATGAGACTTCCATTTTAATTTGTCATCAATTATTACCCCTAAGAACTTGGACTCATGAACTTTATTTAGCCTAAGGTTATCAATATAAATATCAACATGTAATGGTTGCGTCAACAGGGGATGAGATATCATATAATGTGTTTTTGTGATATTTAAACTTAATTTGTTGCTTTTTATCCAATTTGAAACATTAAATAATTCTGTATTTAATATATTTTTGATGTTATTAAGATCTTGTCCCTGCAGAAAAATAGTTGTGTCGTCGGCAAAAGTAGGAATTTTAGCTTATCAGTACTACGTGTAATATCATTTATATAAAGTAAAAATAGGAGAGGGCCTAAAACAGAACCTTGCGGAACGCCGCAGCCAATATGCAGGTATGAGGATGGAGTAATATTAAAGACTGTTGTTACCCTTAGTCACCTCTAAAACATTTTCTATGGAGTGTTACCCTTAGTCACCCCTAAAGCATTTTCTGTGGAGTGATTGTGGTCCCGTTAATTAAGCGAGCATGTTGATGAGGTGGACAGCAGGTGGAGAGGGGCTCTCTTTTTGGTGGACAGCTTACTGTGAGGAGCTGGCTGTGGAGGCTCCGTGGATAGGCCACATGTTGTACTGAGAGTGGTATAAGCAAGGAGCTGCAGTGTGGTGAATTGTGGCTGAGGACGTAACATATATTTGTTGGCCTGACCGGGATCAAATTTTGATCTTGTGTGTGTGACCAGTGGACCACGTGGAGCCATAGCCTACCCTGCTACCCTGCCAACCCTGCGAACCCTGCAACCCTGCCACAGTGTCAACTCTGCCGGCTTACTATCTCTGCACTTCAGTACTGTGGTAAGCTCTGTACACTCCTATATTTATGATGGAGGGAAATGTGAGCAAGTTTATGGTTAATCGTGAGGTGCACTACCTATATCAGTGTACCAGGGAGGAGTTAAAGAAATTAGCATAGAAATTTGAAATAGAGTTGATATCTAGGCTCAAGGAGGATATGCAGAGAGAATTAGTGAAAGAATTAATAGACTTGGGTGTATTAAGTGAAGAGCAGGATGAAGATGAAAGAAAAAGGATGGGTGTGGAAGGAAAGAGCCTGGAGGAACAGGGGAGTGAAGTGATTGATAGTGAGCAAACATTATCACAGAGGCTGAGGTTGATGGAAATGGAAATCAGGTTGCAGAGAGAGAGAAATGTGGCAGTGAGGATAGAGGCAGAAGTTGAAAAAAGTAAGGCAGAGGTTGAAAGAGAGACAATTAGAACAGAGGCAGAGGTGCAAATAAAGAGAATGGAAGTAGACAGTGGTGGTCACAAGGGAAGATCAGATGATGGAAAAGTTCATTTTGTGCCAGAATTGGTGGAGGAGGAAGCAGAAAATTATTTTCTTCAATTTGAAAAGGTGGCAATATTGAGAGGTTGGCCTGAGAATGAATGAATGGGCTTTATTAGTACAGACAAAATTTAAAGGTAAAGCAAAAGAGGCTTTCAAGAAAATTAAGGATATTTTAGTTAATGCTCCCATATTGATTACTCCTGATTATGACAAGACATTTAAGCTGTATGTGGATGCCAGTGGTGAGGGAATTGGAGGAGTGTTGATGCAGGAAAAGGAAGGAGTTGATCATCCCATTGGATATTTCTCTAAAAAGTTATTGTTATACCAGAGGAATTATAGCACAATTGAGAAAGAGGCTTTGGCGTTGATTTTGAGTTTAAATCATTTTGATATATATGTAAAAGGGGCTGCGATGCCAGTGCAAGTGTTTACAGATCACAACCCCTTAGTTTTTGTAAATAGTATGAAAAATTCAAATCTAAGGTTGATGAGGTGGTGTCTACTGTTGCAGGAGTATGATTTAGTTGTTACCCATGTGAAAGGGAAGGATAATGTGATAGCAGACGCTCTTTCACGAGTTCATGTAAGCTGTGAGCCCTCTTAAGAGAGAACTCACATCTTTACTGGAAGGGGGGTGTTACCCCTAGTCACCCCTAAAACATTTTCTATGGAGTGTTACCCTTAGTCACCCCTAAAACATTTTCTGTGGAGTGATTGTTGTCCCGTTAATTAAGCGAGCGTGTTGATGAGGTGGACAGCAGGTGGAGCGGGGCTCTCTATTTGGGTGGACAGCTTACTGTGAGGAGCTGGCTGTGGAGGCTCCGTGGATAGGCCACATGTTGTACTGAGAGTGGTATAAGCAAGGAGCTGCAGTGTGGTGAATTGTGGCTGGGGACGTAACACTGTACATTGTTTCCTGCTGCTTAGGTAGCTTTTAAACCAGTAATATGCTGGACCACGAATGCCATAAAGCAATATTTTTTCTCATAAAATGGAGTGGGATACAGTGTCAAAAGCCTTAGACAAGTCACAAAAAACTGATATTTGGAACATATTATCTAGTGCATTGTACATATTTTGACAAAGTTGATGTATTGCTAGTTCTGTAGAAAATTTAGGACGAAAACCATACTGAGATTCTGATAATAATAAAAATTTGGTGAGATAATTCAGCAGTCTACTAGCTACAATTTTTTTTAAAACTTTGCTAAAACTAGGAAGGATTGAAATTTTTATGTAATTACTGTGGATTGATTTGTCACCTTTTTTATAAACCGGGATTACTCGAGCAACTTGGAGATGATTTGGGAAGCAGCCCTCTTTAAAAGATCTATTTATAATGTATTCAAGAAATGAAGAAATTTCGTTACTGCATTGTTTGATTATTTTAATGTTGATATCATCAAATCCTGGTGACGTTAATTTCAAGTTTTTGATGACATCGTTAATATCAAAAATTATTGTTGGTTGGAGAAAAAAAGAGAATGCAACAGATTCTGGTAAATAAGAAGTGAATTGGGTTGTAGGTGGCAAAATATTAGAAGCTAAACTGTTGGCAATATTGCAAAAATATTTATTAAACGACTCAGCTACATCATGATTGTTAGATTTTGATTCATCTTGAAATGTAAAGGAAACCGATAGTTTATTATCCTTTTTCCCCATTAATTTGTTTACTATTTCCCATGTTTTTTTAATGTTACCAGCGTTTTCTTTTAGTTTTGAATTAAGAAATTTTCTTTAGCTGCTCTTATTACTGAGGTTAATGTTTTAGATATATATATATATATATATATATAATTGATTTTCTTATTTGGTACATCTGATGTTTCAGGTGACAAAGACACTCGTCATACTTGGGGTTGTTTTATGCGCAACGTTTCGCCAAGGCACTTGGCATCATCAGGCTAAAAATAGTTAAAAAATTTAATTATTGTAATGCTAAAAAGCGACCATCTAAAAAATTAATTCTAAGAAACAATAAAATATTCCTATATTATCTAAAATTACTAACTATAAATAAAATATAGTTTTGTACTTAACGGACCTTGTGTGTATGCTGTCTGAGTTGGTAAGGACTGATGAACACTAGTTTTTCGTGGGTGACATTTCAGCTTGTGTGGGGCGATCGACCGAGATCGGGCAATCGAAACAGTGGTATCATTTGAGTATATGTAGTTGGTGTGAAATGACTTGGTTATTATGATCAAGGGACAAATGCTTGATGTGTATAGCTTCTAATAATTTGGTTCACTAGGGTATGTCTTGATAGGATACTAAAGTATTCTAGAAGGGTGATTAATCATGTGAGTGGAGCGATTGCGATTCGAAGGTGAAGTGGGTCGACTAGTACGTGAGTGAAATGACTTTTGCTCAGAAACCCAGGGTTAGATTCTTGTGTCTGCTCTAATAATTGCGTTAGGGCTAGAGCATTTGAATGATACTAGTTCAGAAATAAGGGTTGTGTAAATCTTGAATTTAAAGATTTCAATTAAGAAGACCTATACCTAACAGCCTTTTTTAACATAATTTCGAATCAAGTTTTTGCTGTACGTAGATCGTCGCGGAAATGAAGTTACCTTAGGCTTTGAGCTAAATTTTTGCACTACTGGCCCATTTGTTACCTTCGCAATCTAATCCGACTCACTTCAAATATAGACCCTTTTATGAATGACTTTTATATCCTTCGAATAAAAGCCTAGTGAACCAATACTTCGAGCTAACGACATCAGCATTACCCTTGCTTAATGACCATAATTTCACCAACTACATTCTCGACTCCACTTTTCACCTTCCGATCTCGGCGATCGCTCACACTCAAGAATGTCACCCTTTCTATGAAGACTTAGTATTCATCCAGGCCACACTACCAGTGACACCCAAATTATTAAGTAAGCTATCAATTAATTATTTGTCCTGATTTTAAATAACGAAGTTCTATTTTCCATCCAATTAATTTTTTAGATGTCCTTTTTCATTACAAATTGCCGATTCTCTGATTTTCGCCTGAACCAAGTGACTTGGCCAACGTTAGGTTCATTCACCCATAGCATGCTTTCACCCTGAAACATCAAGATTATATTAATATAATATATTTATTTACTATTAGTATTTAGATAATATAGAATATTTTATGTTTCTTAATATTAATTTTTTAGAGAGCGCTTTGAGATGAAAGAAAGAGAGTTTTACTTTTAGCCTGATGAGCAAGTGCCAGTTAGGCGAACGTTGGCAAAGAGACCAAGATGACGAGTGGTCACCGAAGATCAAGAATATATATATATAGTATAGTATGAATAATATGTTATAGTTAATGATAAGAGAAGAGAGAGAGAGAGAGAGAGAGAGAGAGAAGAGAGAGAGAGAGAGAGAGAGAGGGAGAGAGAGAGAGAGGAGGAGAGTGAGGTAAGAGAGAGTGCAGAGATAAGACTGTCTGTTAGTGCAGTACTTCCAAGCGTAAGATGGCCTGGTTTGATACATAAGAGGGCTGCATGAAAATCATGCCTGGCGGCTGTACTCATGCCCTCCAACTCATCCTAACAAGAAGCGCTACAGACATGCTTGTGCAGCCCTGAAAAAATCCAACAATGAGCTCAACGACGCTGGCAAGACGACCTCAAAACCAAGCTCAGTCGTCGTTCAGTGGGTAACAAGTCCTGATGGACCACACTTAAACAGCAACAAGGTCTGACACCAGACGACACCATACCTCCGCTATTCAAGTCTGACGGCACAGTGGCCATCAAGAACAAGGACAAGGCCGAAGTACTCGCGACATTTTTTTCCAACAAAATGAGAGTACCTGATCCTGAGCAATCCATCCCGGCTGTGCCCATCCTCACCAATGCCAGCCTGTCTAACCTCACTATAACTAGTGAGGAAGTTCGCCGACATTTAGTTCAGGTCGACACAAAGAAGGCCTTCGGCCCAGACAGCATCAGCCTTCATATCTTCAAGCGCTGCGCCTCTCAGCTAGCAACGTCCCTTGCTACTATCTTTCAGCACTGCTTCACTACTGGAAGGTGGCCCACCCTATGGAAGGGGGCCAGAGTGGTGGCAATACACAAGAAAGGCAAAATAACTGACCCCAAGAACTATAGACCCATCTCCCTTCTATCAGTTCTTGGCAAGACGCTGGAAGCTATGATAGCCGACAAGATATCGTCTTTCTTCACATAACACCACCTTCTTAACATCAAGCAATTTGGCTTCCGAGCGAACAGGTCAGCGGCAGACCTATTGCTCCATCTGTCCACCACATGGCATAAGCGTCTTGACCAAGGAAAGGCCACATACGTCATTGCCCTGACATTGCGGGAGCATTTGACAGGGTCTGGCATCACGGCCTCATCACCAAACTGAACAGTTTGGGTGTCAGCGGTCATCTGCTACTCCTACTGCAAGACTACCTGCGGGACAGATTTCTCAAAGTGGCGGTGAACGGTCAAACCTCAGAGGAACACCCGATCTTTGCCAGCGTCCCACAGGGCAGTATGCTCGGCCCTCTCCACTGGAATGTATACTTCAATTACTTGCTCCAGCTCATCCCAGAGGCACATGCGTATGCCGATGACTGCACCCTGACATTCCCCTGCGACAGTGTGGTGATCACCGCACGACTATCGCTCACATAAACCAGGTCCTCCAAACCGTAATCTCATGGGGTCGTCGATGGCAGGTGGATCTCGCTCCAGAGAAAACCCAGGCGATGCTCATCTCCCGACGACAACGTCCTCCTGATACTCCCATCCCTACCATCTTACTGGGTGGGAGGCCGGTGCCCCTGCAGACGTCCCTCTTTATACCTGGGGTGGAAGTGAACAGCGTCCTGACCTTCACCGACCACATCCGAACCATTGCAAGGAAAGCCGCCTGAAAACTCAGCTGTGTCCGGCGTGTCTCACACCGTTTTGACTCCCAAGGGATCACCACCCTATACGCAGTACAAGTCCGCTCCCTTATGGAGTACGCACCTCTCACGTGGTCTTCCTGTCCACCTTCGTACCTGAGCATTTTTGACAAGGTACAGGCGCGAGCACAACTGTTAATACGTCTGAAGGCTCTGCCGAACCAGCTTCTCCCTCCTCTGCAACCCTTGCAGCAGCGTCACGACGTAGCAGGACTGTGTGTCGTTTACAAGACACACAATCAGCATGTCCCGTACCTGGCTGCTCTCCGACAACCCTGGGCAAGACCACACGGCCACATCACACGAGCTGCTGCTACCAGGGACCATCAACTCATCGTCCCTTTTGCCAGGACCGAGACCTATCTTTGCTCCTTCCTTCCACGCTACACAAGAATGTGGAACCTCATGGTACAGTAGACACAGCTTCACTCTATCTCGTCACTCCAGACCTTCAGGAGTGCTGTGAACGCTTGGATAAAGCAGCCATAGTATTAAGCACCTACCTGTAAACCCTATGACGCTTAAGGTCAACTATGTCTATACATAAATTATTAGTAGTGAAATACAAATGTAAAATGAGAATAGCAACACATCATGTTGTCCAGGTACATGTAAATTCAATTAGTATTGGAATCGTGAAATAGAAAAATAGAAAATTAGAATAGTAATCCATGCATCTATGTTAAGCTAGGAATAATCTACACATTCCTGAAAAGTCAGAGATAGTTTTCAGTAGTCCAGCTGAAGCTTCTGACTGTAAAACCTATAGGAATTCAACATAAGTACTTTTTTTTTTTTTGCAACTGCAGCAAGAGAGAGATGGGTAGAAGACAGAAGAGAGTCACGGAGAAGACGGGAGAGAGAGAGAGAGAAGCAGAGAGAGAGAGATGTAGAGAGAGACGAGAGAGAGAGAGAGAGAGCGCTTAGCAGGAGAGAAGCGAGAGCGATTTTCATCGAGAGCGAGAGCTAGAGCGGAGAGAGAGATAGAGAAGAGAGAAGAGAGAGTAGAGAGTCGACAGAGAGAGAGAGAGAAGAGTGGAGAGAGGAAGAGAGAGAGAGAGAGACATGAAAGCTAGAGAGAGAAGAGAGGAGAAGAGAGATGAGAGAGAGAGAGAGAGAGAGAGTAAGAGAGAAGAGAAGATAGTGCAGAGTAGAGAAGTAAGAGTGAGAGAGAGAGGAGAGAGAAAGAAGAGAAGAGAGAAGAGAGAGAGATGAGAGAGAGGAGAGAGAGAGACATCGAAAGAGAGAGAGAGAGAGAGGAGAGACTTGAGAGAGAGAGGAAGTAGAGAGAAGAGAGAGAGTAGATGAAGAGAAGAGAGAGAGAGAGAGAGAGAGAGGAGAGAGAGAGAGAGAGAGAGGAGCGAGAGAGAGAGAGAGAGAGAGAGAGAGAGAGAGAGGAGAGAAGAGAGAGGAGAGAGGAGAGAGGAGAAGAGAGCCTTCTGCTGGGCTCAATTTGGCGTCGCTCTTGGCGGGCCTCAGTGACGCATCTGTTCCTGCTGGCAGAACTGTGAGTCTGAACAAAGGTTTTTCACCCTCTGTGCATTTGATGCATCCCTAGGGATGACTTTCTCATCTTTGGTCATTGCATTGTTGTCAAACTTTCATGAAATTCAATTCAATGTTCACGCTCTACACCTTGGAAGAAAATGTCCACTGAAAAATAAAGCAAAATGTGTCCCTAAATTTTGTGAACAGCTATGTGTTAGGAGCGAGATCGTAGTATAATGCATAGGATACTCTGAAATACAGTTCAAATTAGTTTGATCCCTTTCGTTTTGACAAACATATAACACGCACACATACACACACATACACACACACACACACACACACACACACACACACACACACACACACACACTCACTTACTGATTCACTCTCTCTCTCTCTCTCTCTCTCTCTCTCTCTCTCTCTCTCTCTCTCAATTATCTCATTTATATCATTATCATATTACTCTATTATATCTATCTATTTTATTCTCATATACTCATCTATTTTATATATATATATATATATATATATATATATATATATAATTACTTTCATGTGTTTATTATCTGTTCACTCGTGATGCTTTAAGTGATACTGCTATACCCAGAGAGCCAAACCCGATTTTTTCCAAAATTCGTCCCGGTGTGCTGTAAAAGGTTGGCTTATGCAAATCACATCTACAGGTGTCTAGGAACAATTTTTAGAGGGCCAACCCAGAGAAAAAGCTGCTGGAAAATGTTGGGAGGTCAAAAACTAATACAACCACATAGGTTCGAAAATCGTAGTTTTTGTCCCTATACACTTTATCTACTCACGTTTTCAATGCAAAAGATTGCTCTCAATTCTGTTTTAACTACAAGCTAATGTAAATTATTGGCATATTGTGTATTTAGTTACTTAGGTCTTGACAAATAACCATATAATTTGAAATCAAACATTTTTATTCTAGTATACGTAGTCAAATAAACATCTGAAGTTAACATTACATCTCGATATAATGATTATCTGTGACAGTTATGCTTATGAGAAAAGCAACAAAATTAATGGTTGTACAACACTTAATAAATCTCGTTAAAATAATGGCAGAATAATTATAATACTGTCACATGGAATAGATCATGTACATTAACTGTCAATATCAGAGTCACTGCTGTCTACGTCCAGTGTAACAATGCACTTTATACGACTACATTTTCTTTCTGATCCCTGGCAACGGCAGCCAATGTAGCAAGGAATGCCTTTTTCGCTGCAGGAACAGTTTCTGTTGCAGCCTTTCAGACAGCAACACAAGATATTCTTGGACATTTGATCTGGCCATGCTGGTAATGTGGATGGTACTGGCAAAAAGCTTGTTTTCTACTAGTGACCAGCCCAAATTAGGAAATGGTTACAAATTTGGTTGTGGGATATGTGCTGTTTTGTCAAGTATTGTACCAGTGCTGCCTGTTTCACATGCAACAGAAATGCGTCTTCAGTTGGGGGTAGAAGTTTCAAAAGTGTGGACTTATTGTTTAAGAATTTATGTACTCTTAAGTTTCCCAGTGCAGAGCCTTTAAAGTCATCATCCTTCTTTGTGCGCACAGCTACCAGCAGTTCTCTGGCTTGCTGAATGACGTCTGTCGTTACGGTGCCTTGATAATTCACATCTGCTTCTCCAAAGTCCTCATGAGCTGAAATTTCTACTTCTTTGCTACACCTCAGCCATGTCTTTTTACTGGTGAAGAAAGGGAAGCTGGTGATGTCACGTCCACTCAGGCTGTGGATGAAGGGAAGGGATTTGCACTGTGCTGGGCCCAAACTACTTGCCATCTGATGAATCGAGAGGTAGTTGAATTGTGTGGTGCGCACCCACATATCAGGCAGTTCTTTAAGGAGTGTAGAAGTATAGTACACACATGAAACGATGACATCTGTGTCATTTGCATAAATGACTACACGTTTAGATCCCTCTATATGAAAGCTGTAGATGGAATGTAGTGATTATGTGATTTGCTGCGTGTTTGGTTGTAAAGATCGTAAGCTGTGGCAATGCCTAGTGGTGTTGGTATTCCAGTTACATGGTGCAAGATTTGCTGAGACAGTACTAGTGACTTTTGCTTAATTGTTGGATTAACCGTCGCCAGGTCCTGTAGGTCATCAAACTGCTGCAGTTCTCATTTGTCAGAGAGAAGTGTGACAACAAAATTGAAGACAGACTGTGGGACAACCTTTTCTGCAGCTTCAAATGATACTTCTTGTGATTGGTAGTGCATCTGTTCTTTCTTGTAAGTTTTTATATCATTTCTCAATAAACCTGCTGCATGCTGCATGGTTTGCTGCTTTTCATCTACAGACGACTGTGCTTCCAAAATTCTTAATTTCTCAAAGGCATCACCCAGTGGGATGGATGATGAACAGATGAAGCCCGATCCTGATGTCTGGTCAATTACTGTGACTCCCTTACCAAACCTCTGTTGCAGTTTCCCTTACAGTTTTGTAGAATGATAAGTGGATGCTGTTTTGACACCAACATCACGAAAGATTTCTCTGTATCTATTTCCTAGTGTTTGAATTAGAAATCCACACTTCTCCTCGAACAATGGAGCCTCCAGTTCCTCTATCAGACGGTCAAAAGCCAAGTCATACATTGCCTGATTAGGTGATCTACCTTTACTGATCCGTGTAGCTCTAAAAGCGTTCATGCATGGTTTGTGGTAGCAAATATAATTTGCTACCATGTCATGCCCTTGGTCAATCAGTCTGTAAAGGATATCTCGCCTGACCAACTGTTTGGCCTTGTCATGTATTGCTTGCTGGCTTAGTTTGGTTGATACCTTACTGGTTGGTTTCTTTCCCTGGTGCCATGTTTTGTTGCATATGACACAGTTGTTTTTTGCATCAAATGCTGGAGCATATTTCCTACTTTTGATTGGTGATTCCAGTGATGATGCGCTGCTTGAAGATTGACTAGCACTGCAGGTGGGAGCTGGTTAATCTCCAAGACGTTTTTTCTTAGCTAAGATGTAACTCTTTTTGAGGGTATACCAGTTCCGACTCTTTTTATGCCACTTAGGAGATTCGTCTGTGGTCCATGCTTCATTTCTTACTGCATCTTTAAGCATTGAGTACGTTTTATCTTGCCGAGCATTCATAGCAGCAAGGAACTTTGGTACAGAAGTAGTCTGAATGTTCATCAGTTCTACCTCAGACGAGTCTTGGCATATGACACACCTAGAGTAATCCACAGACTCTCTCATCCTTTTTGACGGGTTGAGAGACACTGTTCCTGCTGCTCCTCTTTTCACTCCTTTGCTTATCTTGTTTTTCAGAAGCCTGTAACAAATAAAATAAAAAAGCACATTACTACCACCGCCACTATAGTACAAAACAAAAGATATAGAAAAACTGATAAAAATGAGTCAGACCCAACAACTACATTTTCTTCATCTGTTCCCGTGAACGTTCAGTGTTAGATAGAAAAGGACCAAAATGATAAAGGATTTGTTTTTCAGCATTAACTCAATAGATAATAACCATTCAACTCACATGCAGTCATGCACCATCGAAAACAATAAGAAACACCACTATTGCTTCAGTTGTTTTCCCTCCTTTGCTCGGCATAGAAACCTGTAAGAAATAAAAAAGCGCATGCTGTAACTACCCACCACCACTATAGCACAAAACAGAAGTCATAGGAAACAGAAAATAACGAATGACAAATCAACAACTACATTTTGATCTTCTGTTCCAATGCTTAGCATAAAATAATCATAATTACACTGAAATTGAAGTTTTCAGCGTAAGCTAAATGCATTGACCACGAAGCTCACATGCACACCTAGAAACACTGAACAATACTAGAAATACATGCTCTGAATCATCATTGCAGAGAACATCACTACTAAGGTCCGAGTTAGTGCCGGTGTGGCTGGAATTATCGATTATTTTGTTTTTGGGCTGGTAAAAATTTCCAGCAACTTTTTCAGAAGGTTGGCCCTCTAGATCATGATCCTAGGTATATGTAGATTGGGTTTTTGTAGGCCAAACTTATACAGCACGCCGGGACCGATTTTTTCACTTGGCTACCTGGGTACTACTAACAACGATGATAATGATAACAACTATGATAATAATGTTGCAAAATATCTTTCTTGTTTCCTATAAAAGCAATTCAAGGAAGTAAACTTACCGTGTGTATAAAAATGACACAATATAAAATGAAAAAACGTTTAATATTTTTATATACATATTAGCTAATTTTTCATGTTCATTTTTATCATATACAGAGTCAATGAAAAATGTAGCGTCTTTTCAAGTTGTTAAAAGGTGCTGGAGAAAATAAACGTACTTTCCACATTCTTTTGGTCACCCCGCGTTCGTGCCTTCTCTCCCCTTCCCTGAGCACCTCTTCTATCCTTCCCTCCTACGTCTATTTCTCGTCTCCCATCTCTCATTGCCGCGGCTATACTTGGGGTTCACTATAATATATAATTTTATATATATATTAATTATATATATATATATATATAAAAAATATATATATATATATATATATATATCATTATAATATATTATATATAAAAAAAATATATATATATATATATATATATATATATATATATAATATATATATATATATATTATATATATATATATATATATATATATATATATATCCATGGAAAGGTTTCAATAAAGATTAGTATCAAGTTGGGCGTAATAAATTGGGGATTACTTGCAGTGTTGTGATATAAAGTAAGGTGCTAATATAACACTGCCACGCGACAACAGTGCGTGGTGACGCCCCGAGGCGGCGATTACCAGGCAGGACCATTAGAGGTGAATGAGCGAGAATCATCGTCTCAATAATGACATTCTTTGTTGATGTTATCGTGTGTAACACCGAACACACCACACCACACACACACACACACACACACACACACACACACACACACACACACAAACACGTTGATAACTCATAGACACAGATAAAATAGTGTGCGAGTAACATTTCACAAACTATTTTCATAGTAACATTATTTGAGAGAGCTGAGAAATTGAGAGGATAGTGAGCAGCAGAGAGGGAGAGAGAGAATAGAGGAGAGAGAGAGAGAGAGAGAGAGAGTAGAGAGAACGAGAGAAGAGATCAGAAGAGGCGAAAAGAGAAATTGAATTAAATACAAAATCTTTATTCTCTCTTTCTTTATCTACTCTAAATGCAAGTGCTGAATGGTCATTAAGGCATCTCACTACTTCTCATACAATATTTAATTATCCTTTTCATCATCATCCTCACTACACGTTACAGGCAGTGAATGCCGATCCTCCCATTGACGAAACCGCACCCTCTCTTGACGAGGTCAGAGAGGCTGTAGCAAAGTTGAGGGTAGAAAGGCAGCTGGTGTTTGTAATAGCAGTACGGAACACCTCAAAACTGGGGGTGAGGCCATGATCCGCGGGTTGCATGCGGTCCTGACTGCCTTGTGGCAATCAGTACCATTCCTCCTGACTGGAAAAGGGGGCTGGTCGTCCCTATCTTTAAGGGGAAAGGGAACCGTCAGGACTGCAACAATTACCGCGGTATTAACACTGCTCAGCGTGCCAGGCAAAGTGCTTGCCCATCTATTGTTAACACGGATCCGCATTCATCTGTTGAAGCATCAGAGTCCTCATAGTCTGGGTTCACGACTGGTAAGTCAACAATGACCGTATCCTAGCGCCTTGTGTCCTGATGGAACGGCGACGAGAGTTTCGACACGGGAAGTTAATCGGCCGATTCTTTAAACGTGGACTTCGGCTAACCTAAGACTAACCGCGGCTTTAGACAGGCATTTCCGTTTTCTAAACATTTTCTGGGGGGGATTAGTCTTAAGTTGGTCTAAAACTAACGAGAATAGTATTGGAAATGTTAGACACCCAGGACCCTGTCCAACACTTGAGTCTAATGATATTTACGATACTATGCAAATGCCATGCTAAGACAAATTAGCGGTATTGTCAATATTCATGTTTGGCAAAATATGAGCGTATACATGCTCCTACTGCAGATTATGAAGCATCTGAAATATTTTTTTAAAGACCGCGTTTGGCGCCCTACGAAATCGGTTTGTTTATCTCTCCTCGCCCGCGCCGAGTCCAGACTATCAGCAATATAATAGTCACTCACTTATACGACTATACAGCAGCACTTGCTTTTAATTAATGGAAACAGAGGAGACATTTATTCTCTTTTTGGTCATAATAGTCTAGTCTACGCTAACACGGTTCCTTACATCCCTCTACGGGGAGGCCACGGACAGAAGTCTCTCATTTCCACACATCTATCCACCTCGGCAGGGATGCTCGAAAATCCCTCATAAGGGACAACTTACGAGTGTATTATGGCTACAATAACCTTACGAGGGTGGGCTGAGGGAGATGCCCGTACCGAGCCGTCACCGGCCTCTTCGGAAATCGTCCCGCGGACGCTTATTTAACCTAAATAACTCTACAAAACTTAACACAAACCTATCATAAACCTTACCTAACCTAAACCAGACCTAACATAACTTAACCTAAACCTAAAAACTATGTTTGTCGGTGTTGAGCTAAGATCGGCTGATTTCCGAAATAGGGCCGATTTTAGCTCACTATCGCCAGAATGTTACGATAAATACATAGCTGCCACATTAGCCTTTCAGCGTAATATTCTCCCACTGATTACTACAGAGACGTACCCAGGGTATCCTTGATGCGCTGATCATAGGTTCGAGTCTTGCGTGCCCGAAATTAGTATCTATAGACCACTGCTGGCCCGCGCCGTACGTATGCCGTATCCGTGGCCCTGGCGGTACTCTGTTATAGTGGACGAGAACTGCGCGTTCGCTCTTTAGGTCAGAACAAGACACACGGGGGGCTAACACCTCACTGTGAACACCGTGACACTTGTGTGCAAGGATAGTATAACTTTATAATATCCTTGCTTTGTGTGTATACGTGCGTGTGTACTAGTAGTCCAGTCAATCTAGCTGATTTTTGGCAGAACCTCAAACAAATTGCTAACAAAGGTTTTAACTTGGATATTGGGCATGATAACCTCTCTTCGGATAAAAAAAAGTTTACCAAATTAACCTTGCCGAAAGGGGTCAACGGCCGCCATCTGTAAAATCCAACGGGAAGATCTCCGACCCGCCGCCACAAACGGTTTTTCCTCCTCTTATCCATAATAATTAAGCTAGGTCAATAATTTTTTTACACCAAATGCATGACTATGTACTGCCATTACCATACAATTTTCATCAAAATTGGTACAGTAGTTTTTGTGCAAAAAATTAAAACCGATAAAGGGGTCAACGGCCGCCATCATTTGGCAAGCACTCTACCAGCTTTATTCCTTTATCCTCATCTCTGTATTTCCTTTAATATTTTCTCCACTTTCTGTCCACTCTCTTTTTCTTATATTTCTGCTGTGAAATAGTCTTTCAGACTAAACAGCGTCAACTTCATTACTCACTCATTATTTTTGGCATGATTATTGAACATACACAGGGATGCCAGGCAAACTAATTATGACACAACCAGCAATGACAGTGTTTGAATCCGCAGTTCATACATTTAATTTAAGAGGCCAACGATAGGTGGAATTCTTTTCTCTTTTGTCCAAATTGGACCTTAAAATAAAAAAATAATTAATTAAATATAGCTATGATGTAGCTATAATTTGACTTTGGCATTAGAATATCTTGGGAATTCCCTAGTCCTGGTATTTTACAATACCAGCGTAAATGTTGTAGTTAAAATGAATAGTTAGTGTAGTATAATTAAATATATCTACTTTATATAAATATATAGCCTGCTTTTCTAATCTTATAGTTATCCTTTTAATTTGTTATTAGGATCTAATATTCTGTTATATTCTAATTTCAGGTTGCCAAACTGAAGTACCGATAATTATGGATGCTGACAAGTGTGCTATTTGCAACAATGAACTGTCCAGTAATGAAGAAACATTCATCGTCAGCCAAAAGGGAATCGATTCCATTAACAGAGCTTCTGAACAACGTGGAGAGAAGATCATAATTCAGATTGGTCAACGTCTTCACAAGAAATGCAGACAGCGTTGGATCAACCCCAAATACATAGAAATTGACCGTAAAAACAGGTCCACCCATGATGAAATGCCATCCCGTGTAAGCCGCCTTTGTGTGTATTTAACTTTAAGGAAACATTGTCTTTTTTGTGGTTCTGGAGCAAAATCTGATAGAAAGAAAGAGGTTTGATGTTTCCCATGTAGAAACTATTGAGTTTAAGGACAGAGTGTTAAAAGTTTGTGAGAAAGTCCCGAAAAAATGATGGCTGGGCATCCACTGTTAAAGGTTGAATGGGTTCTGTAGTGTGACCTGGTTTCAGAAGAAGCACTTTATCACAGAACATGTTTTGCAAACTTGATTCCAATAAAACAATTCCCAAGGCATTCTCTTCTGCTGATTCTTCTAAGAAACAAAACCTTGGTAGACCAGAGGATTCAGAGAGAAAGCAGGCATTTCTGGAAGTTGCTAAATATTTGCAGCAAAATGACGAGGAGCAACTTACCATTGTCGATCTTGTTAAAAAAAATGGAGGAAATTCTCGAGGACACTGGCTTTGAACCATACAGTGTCTCATACATGAAATCTCGATTGCTAGAACATTTCAAAGACGAAATCATTGTGACTGAAATTAATGGGAAACATAATGTTGTTACCTTCTTAAGTACAGCAAAATGTTATTCTCCATAAATTCTATGCACAGAGCCGCTCAACAGACAATTCAGAATCAGAGGCCATTAGAATCATAGAGACGGCAGCCAAGCTTATCAAGAATGACATTAAAGCTATCCAGACAAGTTCAGAATATTACCCGTCTAAGAATGATCTTGAACAGGATGCGATTCTTGAATTTGTTCCTAAAACATTGTTGATCTTTCTCAGGAAGATATTTGCAGGCAAAGACAATGATTTGAAACTTGCATCAGTTGGTCAAGCGATAATGCAGGCTGCTAGACCCAGAGTTCTCCTTGCACCTTTGCAGTTTGGTTTAGCAGTGGAAATGCATGACCAATTTGGATCGAGGTTCTTAATTGACACTCTGAATAAACATGGCTTCTCTTCATCTTACTCGGAAGTCCAGAAATTCGAAAGCAGTGCTGCTCTTGTTCATGGCGCTGAAACTCTCTCCCTGTTGAAACTGAATTTGTGCAGTTCGTAGCTGATAATGTGGACCATAATGTGAGGAGTATTGATGGATTCAACACATTCCACGGTATGGGCATCATAGCATCTTTTACGCCGCGGAAAGTTAAAGCAAAACCAGTTCCAAGGATTCAGGTCCTTTCAGAAGATATATAAGGGTTGGAAGGATCAACATCAACTACCTGATTCACAGCACACCAACAAACCACCAGTGACATTATAAGAGCTCCAGGCCAAGAAAGTTGTCGATTCCACTGCAAATGTTGACATCCTTTGGGAGGTTTCACTAATTTTACATCCGTCCAGACCCGCATGGTCAGGCCTTATGCAGTCAGTGCACAAAGGAACATATCCTGGGAAATCAGCCATAGTTTTTTTTGCCAATGATCGACATGGACCCTGGTAACCCAACCTGCGTGTACTCAACGTTATGTTACATTAGTGATTTAGCAGGAAAAACAACATAACACTAATTCTAACATTCGATCAGCCACTTTGGTACAAAGCAATGATGATAGTCGAGTCACAGCCTAGTTCCAGTCCCCTGAAATCATTTGTCTTGCGACTTGGTGGGCTCCATACACAGATGAGCTTGCTGGGGTCAATTGGTCATTTGATGACAGGTTCTGGATTGCAAGAACTTTTTGAACTTGTGTATGCTGAAACACAGTCAAGCACATGAAAGTGGCAAAGCAATTGCAAGAGCCATTCGTGCTCACTTCTTAGTTGATGCTGCTCTGAATGCTATTTTGTTAGCGAAAGCCTATGATTTGCCATTTCACATGTCACTGAGGATGATCAACCCAACACTGATGCAGAAGAGTCATTTCCTCAAAATGAAGACCTGAAGGAAGCTCAGGGGCTATTGAAAGGTCTCCTTGATGGGACTGAGACATTGGATAATGTTCTGTCATCAGAGTCTGTGACCAGATTGACAAGAGAATCAACCATGTGAAGGATGCAATGGCTGACCAGCGAACAGCAAATTGTGGATTCAATACTTGATATGGTGAAGATCCTGCAATTATTATCAAGGCAGAGCGCACCGGGAACTGGGAATTGCACCTTGACGCTGTAGGAAAATGCTGCCAATATTCGCTGCAGCAGGACACATCCTATATGCAAAGTCGGCCTACTTGTACTTGCAGCAAATGGAGGGGCTGCCGACAAGCCATCCTGAAGTGTACCAGAAATTTTCTGAAGGATTCCATGTGATTAGACGGAGTGATCGATACTGGGCTGGCTTGTCGACGGATCTGGTTATTGAGCAGGTGCTAATGAGAAGCATGAAGACGTCTGGAGGTCTTACTCATGGCAGAGGAATGGACGAAATTCAAGCGATTAGTTTGGACTGCTATCACTGCCAGCGTGTGCTGAAATCAAGTTTACAATGCAAGAACTAGCAGGCATTCGTTATGGCACTAGTGACCAGCACCAGGAGGCTACTTCAGCAAGAAAAGAGCGAGATGTGAGGGATACAATGGAAGCTCGTGCGTTTCTCCAGACATATGACCCTTTCACGGAAGATCCGTCCATTCACAGCATTTCAAGTGGAGTAACTGGAGACAAAAGGTGAATGTGGACAAAGCAAACTCCATAGGAGAGACAATCATAGCTTCAATGGTTGGAAAAAATGTCCACGAGTACACTTTTAAAAGAAAGGATCAGGCAATTACACTTGGGTCAAAAGTTTCGCTCAGCAAGATTGAAGCAGTTGAGACTGATCCACAACTCCTATTCCAGAGACTGTGTGGCTATCTACCAATGAACCCTCAACTCAGCAGCAGCAAGAACATTTCCAGTATGAGCTTTGTGGTTACCCCACCTGCACTTTTTAATTCTTTCGGACTGCCGCGAGAGGCAAAGAAACCGGCTTTGGCAGACGCAATATGGAACTGACTTCCCCTGTACAATCAGGTCCACAGTCTTCAGATCCACAGTATCTCTTAGATGGTGGAGCACTACTTCAACGCCTCCCATGGCAAAAAGGTCACACATTTGATGAGATCTGTGCCCGATACCGCAGATATGTCACAACTGATATGGAAAAGCATGCATTGTCTTTGATGGATATGAAAGTGGTCCATCCATTAAAGACGCGACTCACCGACGCCGAGCAGGGGCTCTGTTGGTGTTAGGTGTTACTGACCCCTAAAATGGTGTTCAAAATTAAAAAAGGATGTTTTTCCTAGCTAATCAGAAAACAAACAATTGTTCATCACTTGCTGGGAAAGAGTTTGGAGGAAGCAGGTTGTAAAGTAGTCCATGCATCTGGAGACGCTGACGTATTGATTGTGAAGACTGCTCTAGAACTGGCACAGACAGGAGAAACCATTTTGATAGCAGATGACACTGACCTATTGGTCCTTCTATGTTATCATGCCAATAGAGATGACGGTTTACAATATCTACTTCACGCCACAACCAAAGGCTAGTGCAAAAAGTGTGAAAGTCTGGAACATCAAAGAGATGAGGAAATCTTTGGGAGATGTGGTTTGTTCCAACATTCTTTTCATCCATGCACTACTGGGTTGTGATTGTACATCCGTGTTCATGGAATGGGAAGGCAGCGTCCCTTCGAAAGGTGATGAACAATAGAAACTTCCTCAAACTGGCAGAAGTGTTTGGCAAGGATAGCAGTTCAGAAGAGGTTATTGAAGCTGGGGAGAAGGCTTTAGTGTGCCTGTACAATGGTAATGATGAGGAAACATCATCATCTCCGACTGAGGCGCTTTAAGGAAAAGGTTGTAAAAAGCTCAAAGTATGTTGAGGCCAAAATCATTGCCACCAACAAGAGCAGCTACGAAATTCCACAGCCTTCGAGTTTACTTCCAAATTCAGGAATGGAAAGGTAGAAACCAGCTAAAACCTGACGAGTGGTGGATGGAACTTTCAGATGGTAAATTACAACCAATCATGACTGACTTGCCAGCTGGTCCTGTAAATTTGTTGGCTATAATTAGGTGTAACTGTACTTCAGGTGTAGTACAGCAAGATGCAGTTGCAGGAAACATGGCATTCACTGTTCAAACTTGTGTGGTGATTGCAAAGGCCTCCACTGCACCACTCACCACAGCCAGATCTTGATGATGATGAAATTACCTGTGACTAGTTCTTGACAAGAAATGTTCTTTGGTCCGTTCATGAACCTGTTCTGTGGTGGTTATGCAAGAGCCTTGCCCCAGCATTCGACCAACTGACCATTCTATTATTGTAAGTTGTACTTATTTTGGACCTATTTTTTTTATGAATGTCAGGAATTAATGTGAAATTGTTGCCTTGAAAAAGGCTACTTAGTCTGTTTTTGTACCCTTTTATATCATATTTGTATAAGAAATAAAAAAAGCATGAAAACAATGGCAGGGGCTAGTCATTTTCTGGTGTTAGTTTATTGTTAAGCATATAGCTACCTATCATTACAATTTAAAACACCAAGAAAATGTCAAGCTGGCTTGGGGTGGGCCCTGTGTGGGTTTTCATGCAAAAAATATTTTTTTATTTCTAATTTATCGGTTTTAATTTTTTTGCACAAAAACTACTGTACCAATTTTGATGAAAATTGTATGGTAATGGCAGTACATAGTCATGCATTGGGTGTAAAAAAGTTATTGACCTAGCTTAATTATTATGGATAAGAGGAGGAAAAAACCGTTTGTGGCGGCGGGTCGGATCTTCCCCGTTGGATTTTACAGATGGCGGCCGTTGACCCTTTCGGCAAGGTTAATTCTGGTAAACTTTTTTTTATCCGAAAGAGAGGTTATTCATGCCCAATATACAAGTTAAAAACCTTTGTTAGCAATTTGTTTGAGGTTCAGCCACATTTTGACTAGACTATAGTACGTCAGACATTTGATACCACCACCACCACCGGATCATTATAGCGGCCAAACTTGTATGATGAACTATACGTTTTGATTCAAGAAGTCGACCTATATATGTATTTAATATATAGGTTTGCCCTGATATGAATTTCAACTATCAAACTATCAACTATCAACTAGTGATTAAGGCATCATTAGTTGTGCAACTAAATAATAACTATAACATGACCATGACAATCTTTACTCCCAATAATGGGAAGAGCTTGAAGATCAAGGAAAGTGGGTAAAAAAGTGAATAAATGAAGAATATAGGTTCATATATGGTATGGTGTGTTTTGTTGTTCTCGGTAGCAGGGGCGCGGAACAATGACTCTTCCGCTCTCCGTCCCCCAATATATGATCTCCCTGGTTCAGGGCTGCCAACCCAGCGCAGTCGTGGATCAACATAAGACCATGTTAGCTCTCGTGCTGGCCTTCTAAAGCACGCTTTTTGGGCATTGGTATACTTAGTCTAACATGGAAGCCCCACTTTAGACTCTCCTTACCCCTGTTTAAAAAAGCCCCGAATGTGTTGATTTCTGGGCATTATGTCCCTTTTTTTCACTATTATTTTTCATGCCCCTTTTCTGTGTTGTTCGTGGGGGCCGTATTTTTCTTTTTCAGGGGGGGGGAGGAATGTAAGGAAAAAAGTTTTTTAGTAAATTTTTTAATATGTGGATATTCTGGCAACCGCTGGCGTGCGTTTGGAGAGTTTTTGTCTGGGGGCCGCCAGGTCCCCCCGCTGGGCGCGCCCGCCGACCAAATTCCCACTTCCACCAACATTTAAAAGCGGAGCTCTCACCCCCCCCTCGGGCCACCTCCCCCCACGTGGCGATAACCTTGGTACTTTTCAACCTCCCGCCCCGCCGGCTTCCACTGGGGGCCCTTCCCACCGCTTCGGGTTCCTGCATTACCTTTTTCAAAAACTTTTCCGGTAAACAGTGTTGGTCCTGGTGAGCTGATTCTTTCTCCTTTTGACCGTTTCTCCCCAGGGGTTTTCCCAGGACTGCATCGCAGCTTCCCTCGTGGCTTCCTGACGTGCATCGCAGAGTATCCTGTCTTATGCCGCTTCCCCACGTGACCTTCCTGCTCTGCTTCGCTGTGTCTGCCTGCGCCTACCCTGCCGTCTTCCGATGGTATGTCAAGCCTTATCGGCAGTCTGATGCCTAAACCACGCCGGTAACAGGAAGTTCGACGGAATGCGTTTTCGACGACACCGTCGATACTTCCAACTTAGTGCAACGTCGAACCTTCCAAGACATTGCCGTCGAACCCTCTCATTCATTCCCTTCATAATATTTTAGATCTTTCATCATGCGGAGTTTAACATATCGTTGATAAAAATGAAATACCTATTTGTAAAAAATTTTTAACATTTACACTTAAAAATAAAATTGATATTAATGTAAAACGTACTAGTATATACATAGCAATATAAGGATAATGACCGGGGGTGTTGAGTCTGATTTAAAAAATTACGACTGACTCGACTCCTGGAACTTTAAGGTGAAAAGTTTATTGAAAATTTTTTAAACCATGAAATTAAATGAAATAAAATTCTTATTAACACAAAACATTTTGTTTTAAATTCTATAGAATTAAAATCAATCTTAGGGGACGACCCCTCCTGTGCTAAAGGATGATGATGAGGACAATAGATATGAATAGAGTAAATAAATAAATGAATAAATAAAAAATGTCTGTCAGGATTCCCAGGTTTCCCCACAAACTGAGGTGCCGTTTTCTTGTGTCTAACTGTGACCACAGGAGGGCACTGCCTTAGCCTGAGGATGAAGCCGCACAAACAGTACTGTTGTTCATTGTTTATTAGTCTTTATCGCTAATTGATTTGATTAAATACAATATTAATGATAGGCAAGCTAAGTTTGATAGGTGTTACCACGTTAGGGTGGGAAACAACGAAGATATAGGGGGATCTTGCCTGTATATGCTTTTCACTTTAATTTTGGTGGGCAATGATCTAGTAACTTTGTATTTTATATTTTCTCAATGACAAAATACCTTTAGGTTTTACTCTATGATAGACATACTGGAAGTTTCGACGGTGCCGTCGAAACCTCCATTTTCTACCGTCGAAAGTGCATTCCGTCGAAACTTCCTGTAATCACCACGCCGCCCTCCTTCGTCGCCTGCTACCTCCCATGCTGTCTACTTTGACGTCGCTTCCTGCTGTGGCGCCCCGTATCTTCACCTGGTTCGTCCCTTCTGCTGCGCCTTCGTCAAGTGTTCCAGCCCATCGACGCCCGACGCCCTCGTCATCGCGCCCGCGACAACTCCAGTTTCGTTAGCGTGTGATTCAATGTGCGTTTCTTAACGCGTTCCTTTTAGGCCTCGGACAGTTGGGAGTGCCTTATTTGTGATTCAGTGTTATTTAGTGCGTTCATGTGGTCTCTTGGACAGTTGGGAGAGCCTTTTTAGTATTCGGTGCTCTAACGCGTTCATGAAGGCCTCATGGACATTTGTAAGAGCCTTTGCTGTGCATATTATAATTTTTTTTTTTTATTCTCCCCGCCACTCACAACATAGCGAGTTCTGTGCCACCCCACCCGCCCACCGCCCGCGTGGTCACCAACCTCACCCCCCTCCCCAAGCACCCCCCTTTTCTCCCTGTATCGGCTCTCGTGGTCAGTCCCTCCCTCACCCCCCCCCCCCTATCCCCTCACCCCCGCCATACTGCACCCTCGGCTCTGTCTACCTGAGTCACGTGGGTCGGCGATTATCCCTCCCGCCTACCCCGCCGCCCACACGAAGTCGGTTGCCCTCCTGCATCGCCCATAGCCGCCCCCAGATGATGGATTGAACGCCCCACCTGATATATATGTTTTTGCTTGCCGTGTCATTCTTTATCTTTTGTGACTTTCTGGTTTCTGCATTTCCTTCCCAACCTTTCTGCTTCTATTTGCATGTTTGGTTAATTTTCTACTCATGATTTTCAGCTGCATGCATTGCACTCTGTGCCCGCTCTGTAATCTTTCTTACCCCACTTTCCTCTGTGGTTTGGTATATATTTTTAGTTTTTGTTGCACGTATTTTTTTTTGTTTTGTGCTAGCACGTGGCTCATTTTAGATTTTCTGTCACTTATCTTTTGTGGTTTTTTTATCTTTTCCGCTTACTGTTGTGGCATGATCTACCTTATACTTTTATTTAGCTTCCTTGTTGCACGCATTTATATATCTGTGTTCGCGACTGGCTTCTTGTTATTTCACTTCTTATTGTGATTAGTAGTTATCTGCATTCTTCTCCACCTCGAATATCTTGTGGTATGGTATTGCTTGTGCTCCTTTTGTAGTTTCTTTTACACGCATTTTCCTTGTGCTCGTAATTGGCTCATTTTTGTTGTCCGTCACTTTTCTTGTGATTAACATTTCCTTTCCTTGTTTATCAGTGTCATTAACTTCAGCCGGCTTTCTTGCTTGTGTGGCTCACTTCTTTGCACGTCACTTAGCGTTTGTGATTCTGCTTATTGTTTTGCTTCTACCTGTGGTTTTGCTCCCTTTACTTCCTTATATATGTATTGTGTGTGCACTTTATTATCTCTTTTTGGTGTTGCAATTCAAATTATTTGCTATCTATGTTTCCTATCTGGCAACGATGTACCATATAACCCCATTACGCATTCTCTTCGGGTCGTCAGAGAAAGTTGGATCCTTCGTGGCGTTGGTAAGAGGTGGGATGGAGGTTCATTTGATTGTATAACAAGGGGTGGAGTCTTGTGGTGAAATAATGGGAGAATTAGCGTCGTGTGTTTGAGACAAAAAAACAAATGTAGGTGTGTTCAGTTGTAGTTAGAAATGAAAGAAGGGGGGACAGGGGATCGAGGGTATAGTAAAGAGGTACGAAATGAGCGACGCAGCAGGCTAAAACAAATGATTGTGATGGTGTGAAAAGGGGGCTAAAGGGAAGGGTACTAGTGGCTACACTTTATGTCTATGCGTAGTATTTTCCTTATTCAAATTACGTGTAGGGATTCTTTCCCAACGGCAAGTATGGCCTGACTGTATGGTTTTTTTTCTCACTCTCCCAATGCGTCGGCGTATTGTCTTCCTTCGTTTTCAGTTGTTATTTGTTCTTATTTCCTTGTTGATCGTAGTGATTGATGGTGTTGGTTCAGTGAGTGCGTTAAGTATAGGATAATGGGTCCCTTGAGTATCATCTGGTTTGGGACAGGTAGTGTTGAAGAGAGTGTAATGATGGTGAGGGAAATGATAATCAAAATAATATAGAAAGGGGTCAGATATGGAGGCTCTAAGTGGCGGGGTTAGAGTTGCCACAAAAGTGGATAAGAAGTACGTAGTTGTGTAGAGTTAAATGTGTCACGAGAGCGTTATAGGGAAGCGTTAGGCAGCGGGTGGGGATTAGTTTTGATGCGGGGAAGATAGGAACAAGGGCAAAGGGTTGTATTTGTACCGGTGAGGGCAGGGATTCCTGAGGAAGGCCGCAGAGGGCTTTTGGATGGGGTTATCGCTGGTCCAAGGGGGAAAGGAACGAGGGTGAGGGAGTTGGAGCAGTCGTGATAGGAGTACAGGGAAGGTGGGCGGTGGGGGGGCGAGGATCCTGGTCGGGGGTTCATCAGCAGCCCGGCCTCGGATGCTCCCCAACCTCAGCCTCACAAACGGACGGGCCGCGCAGCTTCAATACTCCCGAAATAAAACACGCAATACTGCAAGAGAACTCTCCGACAAAAAAAAGAAATACACACACGCACTCATATTAGCGTACTGGTTATATATTTATGTGTTAATCTATACTAAGATAGGATGTCTGAGTGTCTTGTAGCGGATGCTGAGTGCTGACACCTTTTCCTGAGGTAGACACCTCGCCCTGGTTCCAGACTACACACACAAGTTGTATGTGTGTGTCATCTCAGCGCTCTGCCCAAGGATGATGACGCTGACGAGAGTGCAACAGGCCTGAGAGACATGTCCACCGGAACCTGAGTTTCCGGCCTCCTTTCCTTATATGCGGCAGACGCAGCGGAGAGGAGACAGACAGACAGAACACAGAGAACGACAGGAGACGCGTTAGCCTTGCGCTCCTACTCACGACGACACCTTTTCATGTGTGTCTGTGTGTACCTCACACCTGGGGGTGTGGAGTACCTTGTCACGTCATTAACTGTTCCTGGCTCTGTCTATTAGACATTAGTTTCATTGGCCGTTACTTAACGAACAGCGTGACATTATTAATGTATAAACCTTCACAGTGTACATATATATATATATATATATATATATATATATATATATATATATATATATATATAAATTATATATCGTTTGTAGTATATTGTCTTACTCGAATCCTTTGGCACTAAAGAATACTTATAAATTACGTAAGAACCGCTCGACCACGTTTAGCCCATACATACCACTTTATTTGACGTGTACCTCTGGGCAACGAAGCAAGTTACCAGCCCGTCAAGAGCTCGTCATCCGGCAATCACCCCTTGCAGGTTAGTCAACCAGTATCAACATGGAGTGAACCCGTTATCCGTAAAATAACCATACTAAGAAGGGTAACACTCACTCACTCAACGTGAGTTATTTTTTCCCCTTCATTTTGTTCTACCTGCCACCAACAGCAGCAGCAAGAAAACACCACGAGCCGGAGCGGCGAACCCAGCACCAACCATGTTTTCCGACAAGAACTCAGGCATATTACCCTTGAAATTATGGATCACCGCCGCCAGCTACCCACCGATTTTCTGCAGGAAGGCGGCGTAGTTGTTTTTGCACGAAGGGGGTCCGTAGGGCGTGCCTCCAGAAGGGCGAGATGAAGGTGCTCCGCGTCCATTGGTCTTCCAGGTCCCCGTAGAGCCCTGCGAGCGCCGCCACGCGTCCCGTTAGTGGCATCGTGACGGAGACTCTCCTCCAACGAGGGCCACTGCCTCCCCCACTCGTCCCTGCTTCCTGTAGGGGAGGATCACAAAGGAAGGGCTGAAGGGATGGAGTTTTTATGTGATGAAAACTGAGTTGAGTTGGGGAGGAGGAGGAAGGAAGGAGGAAGAAGGCTAAGGGAGGAGGTGGCAGGTAAGGTTGTGACGTGACTAATGGAAGAATAAAGGGAGGAAAGGAAAGGGGAGTTGAAGGAAAAATTGATGAGAAATAAAACATGAATGCAAAAAGAAATGTCATTTCTAGCATTTTTTTTTCCCTCATTATATTTGTAACTCTTCTTTTTTCTCTCCTTCTTCCTCCTCTTTTGCTTTCACCTTTTTTCACAGCCAGGAAGTCGCCTTATTTTTCATGATGACGGTGGAGTGCAGTGGATGCCTCCTGGGCCGGTGAATTTGTGGGCGAAATGACACGACAGGAGGTGGGAAAATGTTGTGCAGGGGGCTGACAGGCCTGGAGGGCGTGAGTGAGGGAGACAAGGAACGAAGGTCACGGGAAATTAGGGTGAGTGAATTTGATAACAAGGTGAAGGCGACGATAAGGAAGAGGAAAAAGGCCCGGGGACATGTTGGCGGAAAAAGGCAATGAGGTTGAGGAATCAATACAAACAAAAAAAAAATAGTGAAATATGAGAAATGAGAGGTGGTGATGAGGTGACGTTGAAGGTTACAAGGTGAGAATAAGATAATTAAAATGAGGAGAGGCGGAGCGAAAGCAAAATATGAAATGAGTAAAACGCGAGCATGAAGACAAAACAAGGAAATTGGAGATGAACAGAACAAGCAGGCCGAGGGGAAAAAAAGACAAGGACGGCGTGTGATGAAGCGACCGTGTGCAAGAGATGAAAAGGCAAAATACAAAAAATGAGAGGTATGTACGTACTTCCTGAGGGTGGCAAGGTTGTAGTAGGGGTGTGCATGAGTGGATGGGGTCGCAGCGCCAGACGGAAGTGTTTCTCAGCCTCAGCAGCGTCGAAGAGTTTAAAGTGCCCAGGTTATTATGCGCTGAGGAGTGAGTGGGCCCCCAACCTGAAGGGAAGACAAGGAAAAGGAAGAAGGGATCAGGTGAGAAGAGGAAGAAGGGATCAGTGAAGGTCAGTTGTAGGAGTAGAGAGAAGGAGGAGAAACGATGAGTGGACACTGAGAAGTGGTGGGTAAGTGGGAATGCATTTGGGAAAAGTGGATTAGGAAGATTTGGAGAATCGGTGGAAGGTTTATAGGGAGAGGGTTAGGAAAACCGATCTTGTATGCAGTGCAAGAATGAAGGAAACAGAGAGTAAGTATTGAAGAAGGAAAGAAAGAAGAATGAATACTAGTATTGAAAGGAAATGAAATTGAAAATTTAAATGAAAACATAGGTATTAGTTAGAAAAATAATGGAAAGAGCAAGCGAGCAGGTCAGATTGAGTGGGAGAAAAGTGAAGTAAGTGGAGAGAAATTGGAAGAAGGAAAATAGAAGGGCAAGGGAGGGTTAGTTGTAACAAAAGTGAAGCGAACGAGGTAAAGGGATTTTAGGGGAAGTAAAAGAAGGGAGGTAGATGGAAACAGTGGAAGGAGAAATGGAGAAAAATAATAGATTGAATATGACACTGGAAAGAAGATAATGTAGGGGAGAAGGAAGCTAGAGGACAATCAGGAGAGAGAAGGGTTTGATAAATGGTTAAACTGAGCAATAAGTTCGTAGAAACTAAGAAAGGTTGAATATCAGTAAGAACAATAAGTGAAGAAAAATAGAATAATTGGCAATGAGTGAGAAGTAAAGTAAATGAATAAAAAGAGAAATAACAGGGTGATTATAAGGTAAGAGCTAATGACGTGCGTGTGTTAAAGAGAAAAGGTTATCATTGATTTGATTGGCTCATATTACTTAGGGGAGATGATTACTGATGTTGTGTGTTGTGTGAGGGGAACACTTCGTGTTCCTGCTCTTGAAAATAAAAAGTTGTGTGTGTGGGTGTGGAGAGAAGAGAGAGAGAGAGAGGAGAAAAGAGGAGAGAGAGAGGAGAGAGAGAGAGAGAGAGAGAGCGAGAGGAGCGAGCGAGCGAGAGGAGAGAGAGAGAGAGAGAAAAGGGGAGAGAGAGAGAGAGAGAGAGAGAAGAGAGAGAGAGAAGAGAGAGAGAGATTTGTTTTTTTTGGTTTTTCAATTTATTACGCTAAAGAGCGAAAGCCGAGTACATAAAATATTCCCAAAACATTAAAAATTAAATTAAATTCGGGACACACGGGGGGAAACCCCGTCATACATCAGAGGCGGACTCAAAATTATTGCTTCGTTCTCGAGGGCACGCGTTGTAGGGCAAGGAAAGGATTACCCCACCAAAAGTGTGGGTGGTACTAAACGACCCCAAAAATTACTATCCTTTTGGAGGAAGTCGCACACAGCGAGAAAGGGCTGTCCCTGAGCGCATGCCCCTGACAGGGGGACACTCGAGGAGGGGGCTAAAGATTTTGGCTCTGGGGCGATCACAAGTTGCAGGAGGAAAGTGAGGAAGTCCCCGCCTCAGAGACCTCCACACAGGTCGGTACCCCAGCCGAATGGGGGCAGCACAATGTTGTGTCTGCAGCCAGACCCGTCGGCGATACTTGGGAGGGGTTAAGCCGGAATGGTCATAATGCTGTATAGACAACCTGACCCGCTCAGCGTTCGTGGGGTTTGGAGTGGGGGGAAAGAGCGGCCGAGTGTATCAACGTTTGAACGGGGGGGAGGGTGTAGCACCATCAGGCAGAGCGGCTGCAGGCAGTTTTGGCAGGAGACCCCCCCCCCCTTGTCGTTGGCTCTTTTTCCAACATGGGAAGGAATCAAAAAAACCTTAAGTTGAGAAGTCACGAGCTGCGACTAACTAAAAGCAAAATCTGTTTCAAGGCAACGGTGTGGGGGTTTGGGAATAAATGGCTAAAGGGCAGACTGAGATCACACATGACCACACCTTTCAGACCCCTTTGAAAAGGGGAGATGACACCCGCAAGAGTCCCTGAAAACTCGCAGTAGTAGAGCGGGACTTTGGGGGTAGTCTGGGGGGCCCCCAGCTCCCCCCGGTCCCCACGTCGAGTGAGTAGACACGGCCCCCCGCGCTCCCATTTGGTGCAGGAGCCGTCCGTAGGATGGGGACGGCAGGGACGGGGGAGGACACTGCGGCAAGTGCTCCAGAGCCAGTTGCTTCTGGAGGAGTGGGGGGGGCTCCCTTGGAAGGGGAGTGAAGGAAAACTTGGGGCGGGGGAATCCTCCAGGAGGAGGACCATATCCATTTCAGCCAGGGAACTTTAAGATCAAGTCGCAGCAGGGTGGAGCAACTGTGTTACGAGGGCGGACGGGGGGGGACAAACGGGGTCGGGGGGGCAGGGTAACGAGGTTCTCAGACAGAAAATAATGTGGAAAAAGGGGGGGAGAGGGGAGGACTTGACGGAAGGATGGACTTGGCGTGAATTCTTAAACAAGGGGGGGGAGATCGGCTCCCCAACATGTTGACTATTTGGTGGGCAGGACACCCAAGAATTACCTCATCACTCTTTTCTAAAAATTTTTCTAAAGGGGCTAAAGAGGGCTTTGGGAGCTGACAGAGGGCAGGGGAAGGGGGTCTATAACTGATCGTAGAAAGGGAATGTAAGGGTCCCCGCCACAGGAATAGAGATCCGGCAGCATTGTTTTTTTAAACCATTTGAAGGGTGAAGCGGCTGTACCGGTGTAGGGGTCTCGACGTGGGATGAACGCGCGCCGCGCACGATGGCTGGGGTGATCCGCAAGGCCTCCCGGGACAAGTACTGGTGCACAGCGGGATAAAAAAATTTTCCCAAAAGTGAAAACAGGAAGTGTTTTGGGGGTTTCCGGGAGAAAAAATTTTACTTTCTCAGGGGGGAGAAGACCCAAGCGGGAAAAGATCGTAGAATGATGAAGGAAGAGGCGAAGATCTGCAGGAGAGTTGGAATGAACAATTTCACGCGTGCAGGGAAAAGTCGCCCCCGGAATGTCGGGAGAGTGAGTAAGGGTGCACGAGGGCATAAAAAAGGGAAAGGACTTTAAAACCCACCTTGCAGTACCAAGCTCGAATTCTTGGGGAGCTGCAGCCCCCCCTTTAAAAACCAACCGAGGGGTTCTGTTACGGAGGGGAACCCAAAGGGTCCCCCTCAGGAATTCCCCTTTTACACCAAAAATTCCACCACTGATCGAGGATAACCTCTCTGTTGGCAACATCAAATGCACTCTTTAGGTCAAGAAAAGCTAGCACCTGGTGGGGAAGGGGGGTATCCGATCCATCAGACAAAGGTGCGTCTTCTCTGTGGCGGAAAACCATACAGACTGGGAGATAACTTGTCCTCCACCGAAACATGAGAGGGGGAGGAAAAATACGCTCGAGCACCTTAAGAAGCAGGAAGTGATGAAATTGGTCTACTTATCATGCCAGGTTTGGGGATCGGGACAATTGGCTGGAGGTCCAGGGATGAGGACTGTCCCAAGCGGGAAACAAAGATTGTAAAACTGCAGCAAAGGGGTTGTCAGGGACCTTTTAGGAGTAAGCGAAGGACCGGGTAAGTAAACCCTCATCCCCGGGGGGTGATGCCCTTTCCCCGGGGGGAGAGCTCGTCGCAGTTCATCCTCAGTGATCAGCACGGGGTCTCCTCTCCGTCCGCAATACGCAGCCCTCAAAAGGGGAGTGCGAAATTTCGTGAAGAGAGGCCTCTTGAAAATTTGGGGGGGAAGGTTGCGGGTTTTGGTTGTTCAGACCGGGACACAAAAACCTGTGCGTCTCAGCTGGGCTGTGGGGGGGAAGCGCTGGGGGTTTCCTCTTGATAAAACCCCGTTTTTTCAGGTGCCACATGGGAAGAGAGAGAGAGAAAGAGAGAGAGAGAGAGAGAACACAGGAAAAAAAAGAATACAAGCTCACAAACAATTTGTTCCTTAATAAAAAGCACAAAAAATCCGGGGTTTTAAATTTTAAAAGTTTTCTCTGATTTCATTTTTTCATAGAGCTAATTAAAAAACGTAGATGCATGTTTTTGTTCAAATTCCCTGTGGAGTCTTTTAATGTCAGACACAATTTGCTTTTATATGGTATTTTTTTTGGAAGCTCTACTTAATGACTCCTTAATGATAGTGAGCGATTTTATTGTGCAACAAGTGAAAGATTTGTTTCAGGGTGTGCCCGCAAGTTTGTCGTCACGAAGGGAAATGCAACGATAATTATAAAAAAAAACTTCACGAAACAGCGATGGAAAAAAATTGCGACATTTAAGTAAATTATAATGATCAGAATGGACGACTGTTATAAAAATGCAATATAAGTTTTGTTCTTTAAGCATCAATTTGCTTGATCGTGTTCTTTACAGTATTACGTGAAAATTGCGTGTGACTCATTGACACACTGTTGGCAGGCTCAGTTATACATTTGGACACTTTCCTGTCGACTTTACTGTGCACGAAAAGGTTTATGAATTCCTATAAATTTTTCATTCGAGTACAAAAATCATGTTTTTCTTTCTTCAAGTTTTAGAAATATGTTTCAGTGGAGCATGTACACTTTTTTCTATTCATGCGTATTTCATCACGCACCCGCTATAAAAATGCACGTTTGTTTTTAGTTTACAAGCGTAAAGAAACAAAATAAATGCGACACAGATCCATCTTATCCGCGAGATTTCTTCCTAAGCAGCCGCAGAACGCCAATTAAAGTTTCACGAAAAACAAATTTGTTTGTAATGAGAAGAAGCCAGATTTGGATCTGACCTTCTTCCTTCTTTCATTAATTTATCAACAAATTAAAGTTACTTATAACTAACAAAACTAATTAAACCAGCGAGACCTTCTGATGCATTGCTCGACACTCTTCCTGCAGATTAGAGAATGCGTTTGAAGAAAATGTGAACAAATAGCACAACAAAATGACATATTGATCACATAATTTTTGTATACGCTTTAATTTGCAGTGACATAAGTAAAGGTGCTAGATAATAGGTTTATTATATTTTTTTTTACATTTCGGCCCATAGCGCCTGTAAACAGTGACCTCCATGGCTTGGATGGTAGGCCCTGGAGGTTTACTTGAGGGCTGTGATGGTTGGGCCTCGCCCGTGCTGGTGCAGTCAGGATTTATATAGTGGCGCCTGTGATAAGAGGCTCATGCCACCCCCTGTGTCCTCCAATGCACTCGCCGTCGAAGGTAGAGTTAGTGTTCAACATGTAGGTATTCACATAGTAACTAAGAACTCTGGTACTCTGGGTAATCGTATGCCACTCGACGGTTGTCGAAAGATTTTGGCTCCTGGCGGGATTCGAACTCGGTATACCGCGATTGCCAGTTTTAGACGATAACCACACGGCCACCGCCTCCACTTAACAGTAGCACTAACAGTGGTATAAATGTTGTTATTATTAGTAGAAAATGGTGTAATGGTAGTGATATAAGCAGTGATATTGCTAATAATAGTGGTATTAGTAAAAGTAGCAGTAGTAGTTATGGTAGTTTTTAGTTCTTATTCTAGTTGCATGTTCTTGATTATGATGATATTGTTGTCGTTTCAAAATACTGTATTGCTACTTGGTGCTGTGCTGTACTAATGAATGGCTGTAATGTGTGCTTGAAAATGAGATAAAAAATACAAGTACAGAAAACTGGTCATCAGATTATGTATGTTTGTATAAGGCTTAATTACTATTAGTATAAGTTCATGTACACTTAAATCACGGGGACAATGAATAACACTGGTCGACACCAAAAATGGTTCTGAGTTCATTGGGGTGGGTTGGAAAGCATTTTCCCCTGCTGATTTCAAAAATGGCATTGCTTTTTCTCTAGCACGTATAGTTTTTGAAATATCGGCATTTTAAATTTTAATAGCTATTATAATTATATACGTAGATATAATTATATAAGTAATCAAAAAAACAACCCCCCAACTTTAAATTTATATTTTAAATCAAAATTTAAAATTTTGGGTGTTGCCTGCGGTTTTATTAGGACCTAATGAAACATATATGGCAAAAAATATATTTAAATTATGTTCCAAATATATCGAAAATGTCCCACACCCTTGGAAATATCCAAAAAATATCCCCAAAATCACAGAAAATTTTTAAATTTTAAAATTATATAGCCCCAAAGCCCCCCCTCCGGGGGGGACTTTTTTTTTGGGGGGGTTTTGGCCCCCAAGGGGTTTGGGGTGGGTTTTGGGCCCAAAAACCGGGTTTGGGGGGGCCCCCAACCCAAAACGGGATTAAAGGTTTACCCCCCTTTCCCTCCCCCTTTCCTAAATTTCACTAAAATTATTACCCCCCCCCATTCACTCCCCCCATTAACCCTCCCCCCCCACCCTTTCCACTCCCCCTTAAACCATCACCCCCCCCCATTAAACTCCCCCCATTACCCACACCCCCCCCTATTCCCTCACCCATCACCCATCCCCCCAAACCCCCATCACCCCCCCCCCCCCTTTTCACTCACCCATCACCCCACCCCCTTTTACCCTTTCCCCCCAAACCCATTTCACCCCCTTTACCCATCACCCTCCCATAAAGGGTTTTCCTAAAATTCTCGAAAAACCCACTTTTTTTCACAAATTATCGTAAAGGCGGGAAAAAAAAAAAAAAAAAAGGGGATCGGTTTCTTTCCATAATTGGGTTTAAAACCCTTTCCCCCTTTGGGGTAAAAACCCGGGTTTTCCAAAAAAATGTGCCATATGAGGTGTTTTGCCCCCACAGGGGGCGGAACCTAAAACCAGACACACCACACACACACACACAACAGACACATTTTCCCCTTATTTTTTTACCATTACCCATCACCCCCCCCCTTTTCCCTCAAAACCCCCATCCCCCAAAATCACCCCCCCCCCCTTTTAATTTCACCCATCCCCCCAAACCCCCCTTTAAAAAAAAACCCCAAAACACCCCCCCCATTAATCACCCTTTACCCATCACCCACATCAAGGTTTCCTAAATTCCGCAACCCTTTTTTTTTTTTCCCCAATTATCGCAATAGGTTTACAAAAAAAAAAAAAAAAAAAAAAAATGATGGATATCTCAAATTGGGTTTAAAAACCCTTTCCCCCTGGCAACCGGGTTTTCCAAAAAAATGGGCCATATGGGGTTTTTGCGCCACGGGGGGCGGAAAAACCAAAACCCAACACACACACAAACCCCACCACACACACAACAGACAGACAGAAAAACCCCTTTTGGCTTAAAATTTTTTATAGTTACCCACCCACCCCCCTATTCCCTCACCCATCACCCATCCCCCCCCAACCCCAAATTCACCCCCACCCATTAAATCACCCATCCCCCCCAAAAACCCATTACCCATCCCCCCACCCATTCACCCCACCCATTCCCCATCCCCCTACATAAAGGTTTCCCTAAATTTCTCGAAAAACCTACTTTTTTTTTCACAATTCCGCAATGGGTGCTAAAAAAAAGAAAAAAAAAAAAAGTTGATGGGAAATCATCTCATAAGTGGGCTTAGGGACCCCCCCGGGGGGGTTAAAACCCCGGATTAAAAAAATGTCCCAATAGGGGGTTGTTTGCGCCACGGGGGGCGGAACCTATACCACACACACACACACACACACACACACACACCACACACACCCCCAAAACACACCCCAACCAGACAGACCATTTTCGTTTTAAAAAATATAATATAATATATATATTTTTATTAAAAATAATTTATATTTAAAATATATTATTTTAATATAATATATATATATATTATATATTTATTTTGGAACACAACTTGGGAAAATTTTTTTTTGGAAAAAGATCGCTAGTTCGAAAAAAACAGTCGGGATCTGGGACTGTTCTTCAAAAGGGAACAGTCAAGATCGAAATTGGAAAAAAAATTTATACATTGATAAAAACTATACCTAAAACACAAAAGACTCACCCTGCTCCATATCCATCAGAAGTGTTTCTGTATTTTGCTCTTTCGTTTGTAGGAGCAGCTACTTTCACGTTGTAGCTTTCCAGAAAATTTTTCCCCATCATTTTGGGGGACTGAATCGCCTTGGTATCGGGTTTCCCCTGGTGGAAGTCCTGGTGGAAAAGTTCCCCCTGCTCATCAATGACCGCGCCAAGATTATTGGGAAGGGAAACAAAATGTGAATGGGAAAAAAAAAAGGATTTGAGTGCCAAACCAAAACCCAAGCCCCCATGGTAAAATCTTCAACATTCATTTACAAGTTCCTCATAATTCGACGCTCGAAAATTACCTAGGTAGTTCTTTAAACAGCCAAAAAACTCTTCCAAACAGCTTTTTTCCCGGGCATTTGGCTTTTACAAAAATATAAACATTTTAGTAGTTAAAAGAATTTGGGGGCCATTTAAAAAAAAACCCGCCTTTACTTTTTGGGTTTATATTTCAGTGGTTTAAACTTTGCCCAACAAATCTGAAAGCCAGACCCTTTTGATCCTGGCCTTCACAAAAAAATTTTTATTAAAACCCCAAATTTAATTGGGAATGGAGGTAAAATACACCTTTTTTATTTTCAAAAAAAGAGGGGTTTTTAAATACAGTTTAACCTGCCAGGTGGGGTCTTTCGGGGCCCGGGGTGGCCCTTTCCTTTTTTTTGAATGTTTTCTGTCCGCTCTAGAGTCCCACAAACAAAGAAAACCCCATGTGCTTAGTGTTTTAAACCAACTTTTGGAGTCCTAGAAGCAAGGAGATTTCCTTCAGGGTCCCCCCACCAAAATTCCCAAAGATGTTCTTTATATTTAACAGCAGATAACAAAGCTTCATAGTTTCATAAGGGTTTTACTAAATTTTATGGCCATTTGGGGAATTTGGGAAAAATCGGGAAACTTTTTCCTTTATGCAGAAAAAACGGGCCCTTTTGCGTGTTTTTTCCTGAATTTTTGAAAAAGCCGCCCCCTCAATCTTATCATAAAATGTGAGACTCACAAAGTAGTTCCATGAGTGTGTTAAAAACAAAGCAGTAACAGAGCGTGTTCCCTCTTTAAGAAGCTTTGAAAGTTCTTTATGTCTTTCGACGAAAAGGGGTGATGAGAACTCCTTCTTGTAGCAAATTTCCCTTCCTTGAGGGCGGGAAATTTCCCAAAGGGCTTACTTTTTTCTTTTGGGGGAGATCTAGGCCCCCAGCAAGGGGGCTGTGCATTTTTTTGACTGATGGGAATTTGGGCTCTCGTTGTCTGCCTTTTTTGAAAGTTGTATCCCTGGGATTATCCTCCTCGTTCCCAAAAATTTATTCCGTTATTTGCACTTTCAAAATTTGGGAAAATTTTAAATGGGAGATCAGGAACCCCTTTTTGGCACAGGCCGATGGGAGAAGGTTTTCGTCAGGATACCCGATTTTAGCTCGGGGTTTTTATGAATATTTCCCCCCTTTTTGTTAGTGAGGGGGAGAAGTAGCAGTCAGTACCCTTTACCTTTGTTCCCCGCCCAAAAAACCCTTGGGGGGGCCGAAGCCATGCCCCGATGGCCGTTTTTTGGCCACCCCATCCCCTTCATTCAAGTGGTTTCCCCACAGGGGTTGCATGCTTTTCGTGAGGGGCCCAATTTTTATCTTGGGTCACCCCAACGGCATTTAAAATAAAGCAGATAAGCTGCTTTTAAAATTCTTGGGAAGAGGTTTTTCAAGGCCCGTCAAAGGGGGAAAAATTCCACATAGTAAACAAAAAATGTCCCATGCATTCACCCCAGGTTTCGGCGCTCCAAACACAGCCCGGACCAAAGGGACTATATACGGAAACCAACTAAAAATTTGGACCCCCCTTTAAAACAAAAAACATTTATATTGCTAAGAAAAATAAAAAAGTTTAAAAATATGTAAATAGCTGTACGTCAGAGGGAAAAAATTACTACACAAGCCTGCAACCCCTCGCCCAAAACGCCCCCCCCCCCGGGACCCCTCCCCTTTCCCACTGCAAAAACCACACACTCAAAAAACCCGCCCCTCCCTAAATAGGTTGAAAAAGAAAAAAATTAAGAGTTTAAAATGAAAAAATTGGTGAACCTATTTTTCTGCATGATTTTACCATATTTTTTCACGAATTGCGTCTGGTTCTCAAAAACTGGACGTGATAGAGTTAATTGAACATCAGATTCGAGTTCAGCAGGGTCGATTTACCTATAATCAGCTTCATTTAGTCCAGAACCATATCTTCGATTTTTTTTTGTCGACCAGTGTAATCGGTTGGGAAATCGTTTAGACGTTGTGAATATCTCTCTCTCTCTCTCTCTCTCTCTCTCTCTCTCTCTCTCTCTCTCTCTCTCTCTCTCGCTCTCTCTCTCTCTCTCTCTCTCTCTCTCTCTCTTTTCCACGTAATCTTCGGAGCGAATGAAAGCCTTTTGTTTGAATTCTTATGAAAAGTCATAAAAAGAGGAGAAAAATAGGTTTTGTTGAAAAGGTGATTATAATAGTAAAAGGTCGGCTGCTCTTTCTATTAATTCAATTTGAAAATTTCTTATTTCCTGAGAGGTTAGGAAATGATAAAAATGACAATACAATGATAATGATAATAATAATGATAATAATAGTAACAAAGATGATTATGATAATAATAATAAAAACTAATAACTATAAAAATAATAATTATAATCATAATAATAATAATTGTTATAATTATAATAATACTAATAATGATAACAATAATAATGATATTAATAATAATAATAATAATAATAATAATAATAATAATAATAATAATAGTAATAATAATAATAATTATGATAATAATAATAATAGTTATAATAATAATAATAATAATAATAATAATAACAACATTGCTAGAATTTTGTACACACGAAATATGGCGTATACATAAAAAAAAGAGAAAAAAAGATGGACTCTTTGTTACTGTTAAAAGTAATAAATATCCACGTAATAATAAAGTAAATAAAATAAAGTTAATAAATATAGTTAATAAAATATAAATAATATCCTCATAAAAGCGATTTTTTACAATCCTTTCTTGTTGCTTTTTCTCGCTCACTAAGACACAAACAATATGGGACACGCTCTATATATTTCAGCATCAACAACAGTAAAGACCACAAAGGGATAAAATATGTTGTGATGTATACTGTTTGTCCCACTAGAGTCCCTGGGTTCGACTCTAGGTTTGTATAGGTAGCTCAACATTCATCAATATTCTCATTTACTTTGTCTATATGAATGTCTTTTTTTCTTACTTTTTAATTTTTTTTTAATATTTTTTATATTTATGCCTATAGCGCCTGTAGGCAGTGACTTCCAGGGCTCGGATGGTAGGCCCTGGAGGCTGACTTGAGGGCTGTAATGGTTGGCCCTCACC
>JACEEZ010019838.1:132500-155000 GCA_016584305.1 Chionoecetes opilio | reverse complement strand
ACCTGGAGTAGTCGATGGCAGGTCAGCCTGGCCCCTGACAAAACCCAGGCTCTGCTTATCTCCCGCAGGCAAGACATCACCAACCTGCCTGCACCGGACTTACGGCTTGAGGGCAGATCACTCCCCCTTCAGAGATCCATCTCCATCCTTGGGGTGGAGTTTGACGCGGGACTGACCTTCACCAGTCATGCCAGGAGAGTAGCTAAAAACTCGGCCTGGAGACTCAGCTGTGTCCGGCGCATCTCCCACCTTCTAGATGCCAAGGGGGTTGAGGTTATATACAAGGCTCAGATACGTCCCCTAATGGAATACTCCCCCCTAGCATGGTCTTCCTGCCCGCCCTCTTACTTGGCCACACTAGACCGCATCCAGAGAAGAGCCCATCGACCAGTTAGCGATAAACGTCCCCACCACGCGCCTGACTCCTTCCAACCCCTCCAGAAGCGCAGGGATGTGGCAGGTTTATGTGTCATGTACAAGGCACTAAATCTCCACACGCCCCACCTGGCAGCCATCAAGCTCCCCAGGCCCCCGCCGCCCCTTCACTCCACCCGTGTCGCCCCACACAGACAGGAGCAAGTGACTGTGCCCTTCTCCAGGACAGAGCACCACCTACGTTCTATCTTACCCCGCTACGGCCGTCTGTGGAACCAGTTAGTTCACCAAACTGACCACCACCACGCCTCGCTACAAGACTTTAAGCGGGGGGTGAACAGCTGGTTGATGGCCTAATTTATTATTAAATATAAAATGTCTTTTTTATATTATATGTAGCTATAGATAGCTCTAGTGTAAAACCTAGAGCTTTAGCTATAATAACACCAAATGTACTAACAGTTTAAATAAAAAATAAATAAAAAAAAGTGAGAGAGAGAGGAGAGAGAGAGAGAGAGAGAGAGAGAGAGAGAGGAGAGAGAGAGAGAAGAGAGAGAGGAGAGAGAGAGAGAGAGAGAGAGAGAGAGAGAGAGAGAGAGAGAGAGAGAGAGAGAGAGAGAGAGAGAGAGAGAGAAAGCAAAACTTGTACCAGTACTACTATTACTACTATTATTGTCGCAATAAGTTTTTGTTCAATAAAATAATAGCAAAGAAAATTTACAGAAATACACAGTTACTATCGTTATTATCAGTATAATAGTATTACTCCTGGAATTACTATTAGTCATTGCTCATGATTATCATTATTATTTTTATCCTTACTATCATTAGATGAATTACATGATAGTGGTATGAAGAAAACAATCGTAAGAAAGAATTACAGTAACGCAAAAAGAAGGATCATTTACATATATAGTAGTAGTATCAATAATAATATCAGTAGTAGTAGTAATAATTGTAGTAGTAATAGTAAAGATAGTGGTGAAGTTATAGCATAACGATGACAAAAAAAATAATATTCATCATAACAATGTCAACAAAAACTGCTATGATTTTCAACTTGAGTAACAAGAAGAATAACAACAATAGCAACGGCAACAAAAATACCATCATGCCATTCATGCCTGCCCTGCCCGATACCACCACCACCACCACCACCCAAAACACCACCACTACCCAAAACACCACCACCACCCAAAACACCCCCCCCCCAAAACACCACCACCACCCAAAACACCACCACCACCCAAAACACCACCACCACCCAAAACACCACAACCACCACCACCACGCAAAACACCACCACCACCACCACCCAAAACACCACCACCCAAAACACCACCACCACCACCCAAAACACCACCACCACCACCATCACCCCAAACATCACCACCACCACACAAAAAACCACCACCACCACGACACCAACGTAAACAAGCCAACACACCCATATAAAAAAACAATAAATATGATAAAAAATAAAAATATTTAAATAAAAATAATAAAAATAATAAAAATAAAAAAACATTGCTAGAATTTTGTACAACGAAATAGGCGTATAATAAAAAAAAGAGAAAAAAAGTGGACTTTTTGTTACTGTTAAAAAGTAATAATATAAACGTAAAATAAAGAAATAAAATAAAGTTAAAAAATAATTTAAAAAAAATATAAAAAATATCTCATAAAAGGTTTTTTTTAAATCCTTTCTGTTGCTTTTCTCGCTCACTAAGACACAAAAATATGGGACACGCCTATATATTCACATCAAAAACAGAAAAGACCAAAAAGGGAAAAATATGTTGTGTGTATACTGTTTTCCCCTAGAGTCCCGGGTTCGACTCTAGGTTTGTATAGGTATCAACTTCAAAATTTTTCCTTTTTATTTTGTCTATATGAATGTTTTTTTTTCTTACTTTTTTTTTTTTTTTAATTTTTTTTATATTTTAGCCATGCCTGTAGGAGTGATTTCCCAGGGCTCGGATGGTGGCCCCTGGAGGCTGATTGGGGCTGTAAGGGTTTTGGCCCTCACCTGGTAAAGCGGCGGATTTTTTAGTGTGCTTGCTCATCCCGCCCCCCATGACCCCGTGCATCGCAATCGAAGGTAAGTTATGGGAGCATGTGGGTGTTTCGGCTATCGATTTTGCATATATATTTAATTGGATTTATGGGTCTCACCGGGATCAAACCCGGGGTTTCGAGAACGCCACTCGGTGCGCAAGCACTTTGCTCCCGCCCCAAACTACCTGTGTTGTTTTGGGTGTTGTGTGTTTGGTGGTGTGTGTGTGTGTGGTGTGGTTTGTGTGTGTGTGTGTTTTGGGCTTCTCCCTGTCTGTCTGTCTTTTTCTTAGTAGGGGGTGTGTGTGTGTGTGCGTCTGCCTTCTGTCTGTCTTTTTTATCTGTATGTATGGTGTGTGTGTGGTGTGTGTGTGGTTGTGTTTTGGGTGTGTGTGGTGTGTGTGTGTTTTTTGTGTGGGTGGTGTGGTGTGGTGTGTGTGTGTGTGTGAATGGTGCGAAAGTAAAATCTTCCAACACAATAAAATACGAGTAGAAGCATAAAACCACACACACACACACACCACACACACACCCAACACACACACACACACACACACACATACACCCCAAAATTTTTTCACCATACCCGGAAATGAAAAGGGAAGGGTGAAGAACAAAAGATGGGAAGAATAGAAAAAATGGACATAAAAAGTAGGAGAAATAGGGAAAAAATACTTATAATAAGGTGGGAACTTGTGTGTGTGGGGTTGTGTGTGTGCGTGTGCGTGGTGTGTGTGTGTGTGTGTGGATGTGTGTGTGTTGCGTAGGGTTGTTTTTGTGGTATGCGTGGTGTGGCAGAGGACGAAGGGAAAAAAACCAAATTTTATGATTCGGGGAAATATGGATGCAGAGATAAGGGGAGGGGAAGGGGGGGAGACAGAGTGCAATGTGATCTGGAAAAAACAGTGGGTGAATCAATTAAAAATTTGAATATAAAGGGAAAAGTAAAAAAAAACACCACAAAAGAAAATAGGAAAAAACAAAAAAAATAAGAAAAAGTAAAAGAGAACAAATCGAAAAAAAGTTGACTTCCCAAACTATGAAAATATCGTAAAAAAAAACAAATGCACAGGGAAACACACACCACACCACAAAAAAAAAAAGAAAAGCATGGGGCCCAGAGAGTACGGTATACGAATACCAATCTCATTGGGGGCATACGGGGGGGGCGCGTCGCCTCGCCCCCCGGGACGAACCCCGGGGGGTAACCACGCGCATTTCCCATGCAGGCCCCTTTCCCACCCCCAAGCGCTCTCGACAAAAAAATCAGTTTGCCCCAGCCACGACTTGGGGGCCCCCCTTGGCCTTTCCAAGCTGGATTGTCCTTACGTAAAACCCCGTTTGGGAAGGATCGGTTTCAGGGTAGCGGCCACATGCCCATATAGCCGAAGTTGGCGCTGACGGATTTATGAGGAATAGGCCTCGATTCAGTCTCACGGTGCAATCGCTGATTTGACACTAATCACCCCAGCGTACCCTGATTTGCGAAGACACTTTTACCAAAGGCTTTGTTCGCCCTTTTCAAGCCTTTTTAGTTCCATGTTAAAAACCCATGAGTAAGACGGGGCCCAAAAGCGCTTGAAGATCCTCGAAATTTTTGCCCTCCTGCCAGGTACCGAAAACCCCAAATACTCCCGGAGCGAGTCCATAAACCGTGGGGCTAGCCCAATCCCCCGTAAACTTTTGACGTGCCCCCGTCATTATGGACCGTACTAAGTATGTAAAATTTTTCCCAAGATCTCATGCCCTCCCCGCCCCAGAACAGACTGTACTGTTTCATCTAGTAAGCCCCAAAACACCGGACCTTGGTCTTGGCCAGGAGCCCCTCAAGCCCCAAAGGTTTCCCCTCCTTGTGCAGCGCCTCGAGAGCCATCACCGGGACCTCCAGCGACCATCAAAGATTATGCATCATGGAAAAAAAAAGATCAGTGATTTTGGTGTGCAGACGGATGCCCCAATCTTTTTGATCTACAACCTTGTCCAATACCAGTCCATACAAACGTTGAAATGTGAGGGGGAAAGGGACCCCCCTTTGCCTCACCCCTGTATTACGGGAAAGAAGGGGAAACATGCCCCACACTTACAGCATCTCAGTCCCAGATACAGACAGAGAGAGAAAAGGGAGAGAGGAGAGAGAGAGAAAGAGAGGAGAGAGAAGAGAGAGAGAGGAGACGAAGAGCGAGAGCGAGAGCGAGAGAAGAGAGGAAAAGGAAGAGAGAGAGAGAGGGAGGAGAGAGAAAAAGAGAGGAGAGAAAAGGGGGAAAGGGGAAGAGAGAGAGAGAGGAGAGAAAGAAGAAACCCCCACCGGAGTAGTCGATGGCAGGTCAGCCGGGCCCCCCTGACAAAACCCCAGGCTCTGCTTATCTCCCGCGGCAAACATCCCCAACCCTCCCTGCACCGGACTTAGGTTTGAGGCAGATCACCCCCCCTTCAGAGATCCATCTCCATCCTTGGGGTGGAGTTTGAGGGGATGACCTTCACCAGTATCCCAGGAGAGTATTAAAATGGGCCTGGAGACTCAGTGTGTCCGGCGCATCTCCCACCTTCTAGATCCCAAAGGGGGGTTGAGGTTTATAAAAGGGCCAGTACGCCCCCAAGGGAAATCCCCCCCCCTAGCATGGTCTTCCGCCCCCTTTTATTTGGCCACACTAGACCGCATCCAGAGAAGAGCCCATCGCCCCAGTTAGCGTAAACCCCCCCACCACGCCCCGACCCCTTCCAACCCTCCGAAGCGCGGGGATGTGGCAGGTTTAGTGTAGTCAAGGCCAAAACCCCACACGCCCCCTGGCACCCATAAAGCTCCCCACCCCCCCGCCGCCCCTTCACCCCCACCCGTGTCGCCCCACAAACAGGAGCAAGTGATGGCCCTTCTCCAGGACAGGCACCACCTACGTTCTATTTCCCCCCGCTACGGCCGTCTGTGGAACCATTTATTTCCCAAAAAAATGCCCACCCCCACCCCTCGCTAAAACTTTAAGCGGGGGTGAACACTGTTGATGGCCTAATTTATTATTAAAAAAAAAATGTCTTTTTAATTAAGTGCTATAGATACTCTAGTGAAAACCTAGAGTTTTAGCTAAAAATAACCCAAATTACAAACGTTTAAAAAAAAAATAAAAAAAAAAAAAGTGAGAAGAGAGGAGAGAGAGAGAGGGGAAGAGAGAGAGAGAGAGAGAGAAAAAGAGAAGAGAGGGGGGGAGAGAGAGAGAGAGGAGAGAGAAGAGGGGGAGAGAGAGAGAGAGAAAAGGGAGGGGGAAGAGAGAGAGAAAAAAGAAAAAAACTTTTTACCAGACTATATTATTTTAATTATTGTCGAAATAAGTTTTTGTTCAAAAAAAATACAAAAAAAATTTACGAAATAACAGTTACATCGTTTTTATCGTATAATAGTTTTACTCTGGAATTACTATTAGTCATTCTCATGTTTTATCATTATTATTTTTATCCTTACTATCTTAGATAAAATTACATGATAGGGGTTGAGAAAACAATCAAAAGAAAGAATTACGTAACGCAAAAAAAAGGATTTTACATATATAGTAGTAGTAAAATAAAATATCAGTAGTAGAGTAAAAATTGTAGTAGTATAAAAGATAGTGGTGAATTTATAGCATACGATGACAAAAAAATAATATTCATATAACAAGTCAACAAAAACCTATGATTTTCAACTGAGTAACAAAAGAATAACAACAATAGCAAAGGGCCCAAAAAAAAATACCTCATCCCATTTGCTCCCTGCCCGATCCCACCACCCCCACCACCCCCCAAAAAACCCCCCACTCCCAAAAAACACCACCACCCCCCAAAAACCCCCCCCCCCCCAAAAAACCCACCCCACCCAAAACCCCACCACCCCCAAAACCCACCACCCCCCAAAACACCAAAAACCACCACCACCCCGAAAAACCCACCACCACCACCACCAAAACCCACCCCCACCCCCACCCCCCAAAAAACCCACCACCACCACCACCACCCCACCACCAAAAAACACCCCCCACCACCCCCATCACCAAAAACCACCACCCCCACAAAAAAAAAACCACCACCACCACGACAAAACTAAAAACCCAAACACCCATATAAAAAAAACAAAAATCCCAGGACAAAAAATGCCACACATTTTGCTGAAAATTAAGTCCCCCCCCAAATTTAAACAAAACAAATACAACAACAACGTAGAAAATTGAAAATATAGCGAAAGAAAATCAAACTGAAAAAAAAATCCTGAAACAGAAAGGATATTAAAGACGAAAAAGAGTGGAAGAAAACGAGGCTGACAAAGCTTAGGGGGGGAAATGTTGTGCAAAAGGTTTTAAAAAAAATGGAAAAAAAAAATGAAAATAATCAGGGAAACTTTATACAAAAGGTTTTTTGTCGTTGTCTTTTGATACGAGTTTTTGATGCTACTTGGTTTTTGGGTCTTTTGTTGTTTTTCCTTTGTTGTGTTTAGTACTGTTATAGTTATATATTCCTGTTATTGTTGTGCTGTGTTTTTTTAAAAAAGGGTTCCATAATGCTCAGTGGCACTGCACGGGCCCACTACCCTTGGGGACAAGACCCTAACCGGGGGAGTGGTGAAAGTGAGGGTGATGAGGGTTTTGTGGTGGTGGTAGTAATGTACTGAGTTTGAGGGTGGTGGTGGAATTTAATGGTTTTGGTTGGTGATGGTGGTTCTGGATTTGGGGATGTTTTTATCAGGAAAAGGACCCAAATAATTAGAAGTTTTAGCATGGTAAAAAGTCAAAAATCTAAAATACTGATCATTTAACATCAACAAACCCCACAAAACCACTAACACACACCCCCACACACACACACCCCACACACACACACAAAATACACACACACAGACACACACACAACACACACACACACACACAAAACACAACACCACACACACACCACACAAAACCACACCCAAACATACACACCACACACAACACACATCAAAAACATGCACACACTTAGAAAACGAGGAAAGGGGGAGGGGGAGGAGGAGGAAGAGAGCTTTCATAACAAGAACTCAAAAAAGGGTACAACTCAATAAAAGAGGGGTGAGAAAAAGAGAGAAAAAGAGGTAAAACCTTTCTTCACTTTCCCAATCAAAAGTTAGAGAGCAGTAGTAGCTCAGTAGCAGCAAATTTTATTCTTAAGGGGAGGCGGTGGGCCGAGTGGTTAGCGTATTTTAGTGGTGAGCTCGATGTACTGATTTCGAAACCGCCGGGGGAACTCGTTCGCCTTTTTTAATGAGGGCGAAAAAAGCTGGGAGGCGAAGTCCCAAGTTTAAGTCCCCAAAGAAGCAATGTTAAATATTCGTAGAGTGGCCGAGGAACCCCCATGCGCATACCCTTTTTTCGACTACGACTACAAGTCGGGGGAGGGGGCACTTTGGGGGCAGCATGAGCCTGACTGAGGATTCCCCAAAATCACATAAAAAAAGGATCTTCACCTTAGAGCACAGTTGACTAAGAAACCAGCCTGCGCCACCAAAGGGCGAGGCCAACCATCACACCCCAAAGTGCAGGGCCCAAACCACTGAGGTCCAAAAACCAAACAAAATTTTTTGGGGGCTAAGGCTCCCAAAGTAAAAAAAAAAAAAAGCAGTAAAAACCCCCTCCCCCACAACACTCTCTGGCCCCTTTTCCTTTTCGAACAACTTTTTATCCCCGTTTTTTATCAGGTTAATTTCAAGTTTTGGTTTACTCTTTCTTTAAAATCGGGGAGGGGAAAAGAGAGAGAGGAGAGAGAGAGAGAGAGAGGGGAGAGAGAGAGAAGAGAGAGAGGGGAGAGGGGAGGGGAGAGAGAGAGGGGAGAGAGAGAAGAGAGAGAGAAGAGAGAGGGGGAGAGAGAGGAGAGAGAGAGAGAGAGATATGTAAAAGGGTATGTTATAGTGTGTGATAAAAAGTGAATGTGACGGCGTCTATGTGACCCTGCCCAACAAAAACCCTGGAGCACCCTTCTCGTCAATGATGTAGATACCAGGTTCGCACATCCCACGTTTCTCTCTTGAAGTCCAGAAGAAATATGTGCCCAAACCAGATCCCCACCCCCAAGCCCCCTTTAAAGCCTTGGTTTGTTACCAAGTAGGATGGTGCTGAGGGAAAAAAATCGTGCCTGGCGGGTCTACTACGCCTCCAACCCCCCTAACAAGGAGGCTACAGAAAGCTTTGCAGCAATGAAAAAACCAACAATGGGCTCAACGACGTGGCAAGACGACCTCAAAAAAAAAGTCATGGTGTTGGGGTAAAAGTCCTGGGGACCACACTTAACAGCAAAAAGGGCTGACAAATGAGACACCAAATCCGCATTCAAGTCTGACGCACAGTGGGCCCCCAGAAAAGGCAAAGGCCCCAGGACTCGCGACATTTTTTTAAAAAAAAAGACGTCCTGATACCCCCGCGATCCATCCCCGGGTGTGCCCACCTAACCCAAAGCCGCCTTTCTAACCTCCTATAGAATGGGAAGTTCGCCGACATTTATTCGGTCGACACAGGGACCTGGGCCCCAAAAACATTAGCCTTATATCCCAAGCGCGCGCCTTCGCTACAACGCCCCCCTTTCACAAACTTTTCCACTGCCTCACTACTGGAAGGGGCCCACCCCGTGGAAGGCTGCCAAGTGGGGGCAATACATAAGAAAGGAAAAAGAACTGACCCCAAGAACTAGAGACCCCTCTCCCCTTTTATCTTCTTTGCAAGACGCTGGAAGCTATAATTGCCGGAAAGAATGTCTTTTCACACACACCCCTTCTTAACACAAAGCAATTTTGGGTTCCGAGCAAAAAGGGAGCGGCCGACCCATTGCTCCATCTGTCCACCACATGGCATAAGCGTCTGACCAAAGAAAGGACACAACGTCATTTCCCTTTACATTTCGGGAGCATTTTACAGGGGTGGGATCACGGTCCAAAACCAAAATAACAGTTTTTGGGGGGCCACGGCATTTCTGCCTATACAAGACTACCCCGGGACAGATTTTTCGGTGGTGGGGGACGGTCAAACCCAGAGGAGCACCCGATTTTGCCAGCGTCCCACATGGCAGTGTGCTCGGCCCTCTCCTCTGGATGTATCTTCAATGATTTGCTACAGCTCACCAGAGGGGACATGATATGCCGATGCTGCACCCTTAATTCCCCGCGAAGTGGTGACACCGCACGCTGTCGCTCCATAAAACAGGTCCCACAAAAAGTCATTAGGGGGGGCGTCGATGGAATGGATTAGCTTCAGAGAAAAAACCCGGCGATGCTCTCTCCGACGACAAAGTCCTCCTGAACTCCATCCCTACCCTCTTTCTGGGTGGTAGGTGGTGCCCCTTTAGACTCCATCTCCTACTTGGGGGGGGAGGTGAAAAACGTCCCCGACCTCACCGACCACATCCCAACCATCGAAAAGGGAAAACCCCCTGGAAACTTAGCTGTGTCCGGGGTGTCTCACACCTTCTTTTATCCCAAGTGATCACACCCTTTTTAAAGCAGCTCACCCCCTTCCTTTTGGGTACACCCCTCCACGTGGTCTTCCGGCCCCCCTTCGTACCTGAGCCCTTTTTGAAGGTAAAGGCCGAGCCCCCCGGTTAATCGTTGATGTCTGCGGACCCGCTTCTCCCTCCCTGCAACCCTTTCAGCAGGGGTCGCGACGTAGCAGGTCTGTGCGTCGTTACAAAACACACAAAAGATGTCCCGCACCTGGTGTCCCGACGCCCCGGGGAAGAACACACGGGACCCACACGAATGCTGCTACAGGGGCCATCCCCCTGATCGTCCCCTTTTTCCAGGCGGAGACCCCTCTGCGTTTCCTTCCTTCCCAGCTACACTAGAAAGTGGGAACCCCCTGGTACAGCAGACACAGCTTCACTCTACTCGTCACTCCAACCTTCAAGGTTCTGTGAACGCTTGGGTAAAGCAGCCATAGTTTAAATCCTACTGTAAAATGTAAAAATGCTTAAATTCAATATGTATATTAAAATTATATGTAGTAGGGGAAATAAAAGTAAAAATTTGAATAGAACACATGTACATGTAAAATTTATTTTAAAAGTGAAAAAAATGAATAGAGAAATAAAAAAATTTAATAGTAAAACCCCGTATGTATGTTAAGCTAGGAATAAAAAAAACCACATTCCTTAAGTCAAAGAAAGTTTCAGTGGCCGTGAAGCCCCGACTGTAAAAACCCCATAAAATAAAGTTATAAAAAAAAAAAAAAAGAAGAAGAGGAGAGAGAGAGAGAGAGGAAGAGAGGAAGAGAGAGAGAGAGAGAAAGGGGGAGAGGAGAGAGGAGAGAGAGAGAGAGAGAGAGAGAGAGAGAGAGAGAGAGAATAAAAAACAAAGAAAGAAAAATGATACTACAATATATATTCGGAAGAAAAAAAATGTACTTTTTCGACAGAGTGAACGATATAAAATACCCCAAAAAAAAACAAATAAAAAATAAAAAATATAAAAAACATTTAAACAAAACGAAAACACACACCCCACACCACACACACACACAACAAAACACACACACACACAAAAACTCACCCGATGGGCCCCCTGGTAAGTTTCTTTGCCAGGTGTGTGTTGCCCAAACTTTGTAGGTTTGCAAAGTTTTTAATGCATCTTTGGGGTTGTGGGGTAGCGTCCTTTAAACCCCCCTGGGGGGAGAGGAGGAAAAAGGGGGAGATTAGGGGGGAGGAGGGGGAGGAGGGGGGGAGGAGGAGGAGAGGAGGAGGGGAGGAGGAGGGGAGGAGGAAGAGGAGGAGGGGGGCAGGAGGAGGAGGGGGGAGGAGGCGGAGGAGGAGGAGGGAGGTGGAGGAGGGGAATACAAAGGAATACAAAGGAAACACAAACAGCAAAAGACCCATGGGCCCCTTTCAAGAGTTTGCTTTAATACCACATAACAGATAATAAGAGAAAAGGATAGGAAGTAGAAAGGGTCCCCCCACCCACCCCCTCCCCCCAGCCGAAGTGGCGGAAAAGAATGAACCCGCAATATAGAAAAACTGCATGGAATTGAGGAAAGTTGAAAGCTTAATCTATGGGTAACACTCTATTTTTTTTTGGGGAGGGTTTTGGCTTTATAGATAGGTCAGTTTTGTGTGTTTGTAATGGGGTGAAAACAGTGTAGGGTTAAGGGGTGGTGCGCAGCCTTGCCTGGGGCTTTTGGGGGGGGGGCAGCAGTCAATCAGGCCCCCGTCCCTTCAATCCACGCGGATTGTGTACTTTCCAGTAGGACGCCCGTAACCAATGCCCCCTGCAGCGTGACCCCCGGTACCTAAAACCCGATGGTGGTCCAAATGTGGACCCTAAGAACCCCAGCCGTCACAGTAGGAGTAGTAGTGGTAACCGTTAATCGGGGCTATCGGTTGTTTGAGGTCTAATGTGTGTTGGTGTAGGCTCAGTGTGGAAGTTCAGGGTGGGCGGCAGCTTTCCCGGCGCTTTCTTTGGGGGGCAGCAGTCAAACAGCCCCAGCTCGTTTCAATCCACTGCGGTATGCCTTTCCAAATGGGCGCCGTGCACTTTAATGCCCCCCGAACAGTGACCCCGTATATAAATCCGATGGGGTCACTAACTGACAGGGCCCTTACTGAACCACAGCCCGTCACAGGTCAAAAGTTGTAGTAGTGACCGTTTACTCGGGGCTGTCTGAGACGTGTGGGAGGGGTTGTGTAGACGCGACTCGCAATCATTTTACGCAATTTACGCAATCATTTACGAGGAGGAGGAGGAGGAGGAAAAGGAAGAGGAGGAGGAGGAGGAGGAGGTTATGGAGGAGGTTAGGGAGCAGCAGGGTGAAAGGGTGAAAGATGTAAGTAAGTAAGGATGAAATAAGATAAATGAATAAGGACAGGAAGAGAGAAAGAAAAAGTAGAAAGAAAGAAGAGATAGAGACATGGACAAAATAAGGAAGATAAGCATGGATAAAAGAAGAGAAGACAGAGGGAATGGATTCAATGAAAGAGGACAGAAGGAATAGAGTGACCCAAGAAAAGACGGAAATAATGAGGATGAAAAGAGAGAAGATTATTGATATATATATTATCATAAATACAAATAGTTTTCTTAATATATTCATTTCAAGCTAAAATATTTAGATACATATTTTTTGGGGAATGGGATCCATGAGCACAAACTTATAGTGACGTCTTTTTCATTGTTAATTCAGTACACGCGCACACACACACACACACACACACACACACACACACAAACACACACACACACACACACATACACACACTGTAATTGTATTTATTACTCCTGTTATATTCTCAAGCACTTTGTCGAATGTAGTTATCCTCAGTTTTGGTTAATGTATCTATGTATGTAACTTTATTTAGGGAAATAATCATTCAGCTAGTCTAAGTTTCCACGCCCTCTAACAATACAGTAAAAAAATAGATATGTCCGTCATGGAGCTTCGGCTCGATGGACCGTGGCTAATGTATATGAAATTTGTACATACTTTACAACATTATCTTATTATTAGCAATAAACGTTTACTTACTTACTTACTTACACACACACAAACACACACAACACCGCATCGATGGTCAGGGTGATAGTGTGCTGGCCTGCCATTCTGTGGTAGCCGGTTCGAATACTCACTGCTCCTGGGGATTTTCACTGACAAAATCGGGCGGTTACTGTCCCCCTTGAGCAGGGGGGATGGGGATTGTGTGGTGTGTGAGGTCCCAGCAATCCCCAAAGATCGGTAATAATGAGCTCCAAGCTCGCACCGGAAGGGTGAAACTGACGATCGTGAGTCCGACTCGCGTGGACAAGACCATGGGTATAAATAACACACACACACACACACACACACACACACACACACACACACACACACACACACACACACACACACACACATACATACACACACACACATACACACACCTGAAACTCATGCCCTTTGATGCTCATGCCATCTCCTGAAACTCATGCCCTTTATATTTCTGCCCGTAATCATGCCAAATCTTTAATTTAACTTACCCAAACTCTTTCATTCATAGAAAATGTCAAAATCTTTCTTAACCAAAATCCTCTCGTGACCTCTGGCATCTAGCTAATAACATCTCTAACAGTTTTTCCTCTTCATCTTTCCCTCCTATGCTTCACCCAGATGACTCCACAGCTGTCTCATATTTTCTAAAGGTGAACTCTTCGCTCAAACTTTTGTTGAAAATTACATTGTGGTAAATGGAGGGCTTGTTCCTCTTCCTCCACCCTCTGACTACATAATGCCTGATAATTAGATCCTTCGTAATGATGTATTCTTTGCCCTTTCTGGCCTAAATCTTCGGAAGGCCAGAAAGGTCCTGACAGAGTCCCACCTATTGTTCTCAAAAACTGTGCTTCTGTGCTTGCACCCTGCCCGGTCTAACTTTTCCGTCATTTTTTATCTACTTCCACCTTTCCTTCTTACTGGAAGATAGCTCACATCCAACCTGTTCCTAAGAAGGGTGACCGTTCTAATCATTCAAACTACCGTCCTATAGCTTTGACTTCAACAGACCCTTTCCCTGTTTATACTTTCTTAGCCTGCCTTTATAAAGATTTTGAGTCTATACTTAATAAGAAGATTCTTAAGCATCTATCTGCTCACAATCTTCTATCTGATCGTCAGTACGGTTTTCGTAAAGGCGATCTACTGGCGATCGTCTAGCTTTCCTAACTGAATCTTGGTCATCCTCCATTAGGGGTTTCGGTGAAACTTTTGCTGTTGCCCTTGACATATCAAAAGCTTTTCATAGAGTCTGGCACAAATCTTTGATTTCCAAACTACCCTCATACAGTTTCTATCTTTCTCTCTGTACCTTCATCTGAATTTTTTTTTCTTCAAACCATTCTATTACAACTACTGTAGACGGACATTGTTTTTCTCCTAAGTCTATCAATAGTGGTATTCCTCAGTTTTCTGTCCTACCACCTACTCTCTTTCTATTATTCATTAATGATCTTCGAAGTCTAACTCAAAGCCCTATCTACGCCTACGCTGATGATTCTACCCTGCATTTTTCAACGTCTTTATTAAACATCCAACTCAACAGGAACTAAGTGATTCACGGGAGAGATGCTACCGAGCGCCTAACTTCTGATCTTTCTATAATTTCGTATAGGGGCAAAACAAGCCTTGTTTTTTCCAATGGCTCAAAAACCCAATTTCTTAACCTATCTAATCGACAAAAAGATACCTACCAGATAACTATCCCCTCTTCTTCAAACACACTAAACTATTTCCTTCTATAATTAATATTCTTGGACTGCCCTTAACTATAAATCTGAACTGGAAATCTCACATCTCATCTCTTGTTAAAACAACTTCTAAGAAGTTAGGTGTCCTGTGCCGTCTGCGTCCATTTTTTTAACCCTCCCAGTTGCTTGGTCTCTACAGGGGCCTTATCCGCCCATGTATAAAGTATGTCTCACATGTTTGGGGGTGATCCACTCATACAGCTCTCCTAAACAGGGTTGAGTCAAAAGCTTTTCGTCTCATGAACTCCCCACCTCTGACTGTCTGTCTTCAATATTTGAACCACCGCCGCAATGTTGCTTCTCTTGCTATCTTCTACCGTTATTTTCATGCTCACTGTTCTTCTGAACTTGTTAACTGCATGCCTCACCCCCTCTCGCGCCCTCGTTGCACAAGACATTCTACTAATTCTCATCCCTATTTTGTCCATCTTCCTAATGCACGAGTTAATCAGTATCTTTACTCTTTCATCCCTTTCTCTGGTAAACTCTGGAACTCTCTTTCTGTTTCTATTTTTCCACTTTCCTACGACTTAAACCTTTTCAAGAGAGGAGTGACAAAACACCTCCTGAACTAAATTGGCCCACCCCCTTTCCTTATTATTTTACTGTCTTCTTTATAGGGACTGGTAACTAAGCGGACTTTGTGTTACCTCATTTGTGTGTGTCCTTGGCCAGCCCTTTGTGATGTAAGAAAAAAAAAACTATCACTGTCCTTTTCTCTGTCTTTCTGTCTGTCTGTATGTCTCTCTCTCTCTCTCTTTTTTTTTTCTCTCTCTCTCTCTCTCTCTCTCTCTCCTCTCTCTCTCTCTCTCTCTCATGCAAAAGGGGAGTTGATAACGGGTGACCTTTGCAATTTCCCGCGCCTGGTAACTCACCTGGTCACCTAACACATACCGGCTCGGGACCACCTGCCACCCACCCAGACACACACTATCAACAATGAAACACAACACACGCCGCGCAAAGGGCACATCCATAACCTTGACAACCTTTACCTTGCTGATCAAATACCCTAAAGAAAAGAAAACACCAGCGACATGATAATCTACACATTTATTGCCCATATAAATATGTATTTTTACTCTGTACGTCTCTGTATGCCTATGTGTCTCCATGTTTCCTCTATTTCTATGTGTCTGTATTTATCTCTCTGATTTACCACTCCATCCACCGCTGCTTCTAGGCACTCAGTCTCCCTCAGATCCTTCTAATCTTTCCCAATCCCGGCATACTCACATGAAGAGCGTCTCCCTCGTCTCCCAGTCCCTGTTGCGTTGAAGGGTTCTGCAGGAGAATACCGCCAGTAGTAGTAGGTGGCAGGGCGCCGTCAGTCTGCCTGCCCTTGACAGTCCCACGGCCACCAGTAAAGCGTAACCGAGACTGCAGAAGGAGGAGAAAAAGGATAATGAAGTGATGACGATGGTGATGCTGAGGGCCAGGAGTAAGAAGTAAGGGATAAAAGGAAAAGGAGCACACTAAAATAAAAAGAACAACGTAAAAAAGAAGGAGGGAGTGATAACGAGATAACGTAGATTATATTAAGAGAAAGAGAGAAGAAGATAAGGAGAGAGAAGAGGAGGAAGAGAACACCATCCATGCCTCCTGGTCACTTCCTACCCCACGTGCAACTTATTAAGAGAACAGCATGAAAAGGTGTGGAATATTGGCAGGCAGCGAGAACGATGGAATACTGCGTTCATGTGCCTTTCCTACTCTGCTTCTCACACTCTCTCTCTCTCTCTCTCTCTCTCTCTCTCTCTCTCTCTCTCTCTCTCTCTCTCTCTCTCTCCCTCTCTCTCGCTGTTTCTCTCTCTCTCATTGAATTGATGTTGAATAAGAAAATGATAGCGTGACACATCATTTTCCTCATAGCGTGCCAGTGAGAAAGTCAGAATGAGAGAGAAAGAGAGGGACACAGAGAGAGAGAGAGAGAGAGAGAGAGAGAGAGAGGAGAGAGAGAGAGAGAGAGAGAGAGAGAGAGAGAGGAGAGAGAGAGAGAGAGAGAGAGAACTCACACACACACACACACACCTGCCTGAACGGCTTGATGGGTTAGTGAGTCCCGCGCCATTCTGTAGACAGGTGTTCAATCCCCAGCCCCGTTCGTTCACGGGGATTTTCCCACTAAAAAATTCGGGCGGTTACTGTCCCCCTTTAGCAAGTGGATGGGCGTGTGGTATGTGAGGTCCCAGCATTATCCAGAGATCGGTAATAATGAGCTCCATGCTCTCACCGGGAGGGTGAAACTGGCGATCGCAAGCCAGCTCGCGTGGACAAGATCATGGGTGAATGAATGACACACGCGCACACACACACACACACACACATACACACATACACACACACACACACGCACACACACACACACACACACACACACTGACAGAAAGAAGAACACAATAATAAACTCCTGTTGCCGTTCTGTAGCCTCAATATTGCTGTTCAATCGCCCCTTCCATCAACAAGGACACCCATTCCTCTCCCTCACCCATCATCAACGCTACCCATTCTTCGGCCGCTAAAGGCCTATCCAGACGAACTGGCCTGATCGGCGGGCATGCCGATCACGATTTCAGTCAATTTTTTTTTCTCTCTCTCTCTCTCTCTCTGTCTCTCTCTCTCTTTATCTTTCTCTCTCTCTCTCTCTCTCTCTCTCTCTCTCTCTCTCTCTCTCTCTTTTTGTTTTGTTCATAAAAAGAAAGAGTAAGTGTGTAAGGATTGGTAGCTGAATATTGTCAAAGAAGGTGAGTATTTTGTGAAGAAAAAGACCACCCCCAAAAAAAGTGCATGCCGCAAGTGCTCTCTCCCCGAGCGCCATCGCGGTCTCCCCGACTACCACCCATCAATCACTATCTACAGGATACCCCCCCCCCCCCCCCGCCGCTGTAAATACTCCTACAATCATGGCAGAGCACAGGGCCATCAAAAGACGGGATCTTTCTGTATATTGCCCTCAGCGATAGTGTGGCGTGTGTGGCAGAGCAGCAACACAATCAGCTCTCTACGTAAGGTGTGAAGGTAGTATTAACTGCCCCAACAGCTGCCACACCTCATGGCTCGGTGACCTGGACGCTTACACGTCAGAGGACACTCAGCAGCTGCGTAAGGTAAACAATATAGAAGACTGTGTAATCTACCTTAGTGAAAACCCTGACATGGAGCCACCTCCCGCACCTCTTACTACATAGTGGTAATGGAGGTACCGAGGATGAAAGGCAACACCTGATGGAGCTGGAAAAAGAATAACTCTTTTCCTCTGTTCTACACCTCCAAAAACAGGTGACGAAAAACAATAACATAATTCAGTCACTCAAACTGCAGTGGGACTGGATTATCAACAAGAAGACACACCTGGTGGAGCTTTTTGAGCTTATCGACGCCCTCACAGACGCAAGAGAACCTGATGCAAGGATCTCCGCCCCCTCCATCGCAACCACAGATACTCCATTCTCCATAGAGAAGACCTGGGAAACGGCGTGGGCCTCCTCGGACCACTGGATACAATGGTGGCAGTCTGGGAAGCCCAGGCCTCTCAGACATGCAACAGGCCCCACCGCTAACGCAGGCATAGCCACCATTACATCACCGCCAGACAATACCATCACAGATCTTCCCTCTCGGAACAACAACGGCAACAGAAACGACAACAACGGTGATAGTAGCAAAAACAGCGGTAACAACACCACAGCTACCATCACCGCCACAAACAGCAATAACAGCAGCAGTAATAGAAGTATAAACAACAGCAAAAGTAATAGCAGCAGAAACAACAACAACAACAGCAGTAATAGCAGCAGAAACAACAACAACAGCAATAACAAGAAGAAGAGACGCACCCAGCAATGGTCAGGACTTAACCCGATCATGCAAGGTGCGCGCCCCACCCCACCCCACCTGCGTGGCCTGACTCATCCACAGCCCTCAGATATCAATGGTACCCCAGATATGAGGAAAGGCCTCGCTGCGATTACTGCTTCCGCCTCGGATATACAACTGAGTTATGTTACAAGCGCTCTGCAGACCTTCGGCAGAATATGATGTTTTGGAGGGTTCTGACAGTAGGCTGGGGAAACGAACAACCACTATACCCGCAGTTGCCCTTTCAGGATCCCCTCCAGCCCCCCAGCTGCCAACCACAACCCAGACAACACTACGGCTGGGACGCCCCCTCATGGCATGGCAGACAATAACACGTATCGCGCCGCCAGCACAACCCACTGCCAAGCTAACGGGAGGCGGAGAGGGAATAAGCACCTCAGCTGTCACCTGACTGTGGTGTCAGCTAATGTGACGGACTCCGCACAAACATCGGTGACCTGACCCATAGCTTTGTCCTGCACCACCGTGCTGACATTGTTGCCGTGACTGAGACATGGCTTACCGGTGAGGTGGAGCCGACATTTGGCAAGATCCTGGGATACTCTAATTGGGTCAGAAAGACCGGGAAAATATAATAGGTGGAGGCGTGGCTACCTGCTTTAAGCATGGCCTCCAAATACAGGAGCTTGATGTAGTGCTGCCTCACCTGACAGAGGCACTATTCTTCAGGGTGGTACTGGCAGACAACACTGGTTTCCTTCTCTGTGTCATGTACCCAGGCAAGTACGTTTTCCTGACGGAGGAGCTCGATACCCTCCTCTTGCGTCACAAGTGCTCGCACGTGATGATACTGGGGGACCTGAACTTCCATCTGGAGCAGAAAATCTACGACAACCTCCTCATGGTGCAGGGCCTGGTAAACCACGTATCATTCCCTACACATGAGCGGGGAGGGTTGCTAGACCCTGTGCTATCTGACCTCCCCGAGACCAGCATCATCTGCCAGCAGCTGGGGTCGGTGAGGAGCTCAGATCATTATGCCGTATTAGCACAGGTCGAGCTAAATATGGCGAGGGAGGACGCTGTCCCGCGCACTATCTGGCTCTGGGAGAGTGCAGACTGGTCATCCATAAAACATACCATGGACCATATGGACTGGTAGGCCCTCTTGGTAGGGAGATGCTGAGGCCAAGGCACGTGCCCTCACCTCTAAGATCCTTGCTCTCTAGCAGCAGCATATCCCCAGGCGGAAGTACCTCACCAGGCCCGGTGATCCCGCCTGGTTTGGCTACCGATACAGGGTTGCTGCCGAGGCTAAACATGCAGCCAAGATGAGGTACAAGCGACACCCGTCACACCAAACAAGGCTATACATCGGGAGGCGTGCATGCGGATGACAGATACCTGCAAATGGGCGAGGAGTCAACAGAGAGAGGACCTGAGGCAAAAACTTTGTGGCCCATGAGTTGGCAACAAGACCTGGTGGAGTGTGGTCAAGGAACAGCAGGGGATGAGTCACCGTGACGCTGTTCCTCCACTCACCAGGCCAGACGGATCAACCGCCACGAGCAGTAAGGATAAGACCTCTCTCTCGCTGATTTATTTACCAAGAAAATGATGAGTGATGACCCGGGAAGATCTCCACCTCACCTGCCTCAGGAGACTGACCGCACTGTTACCTCTGTTCTGGTGAAGTCAGAGCAGGTTGAGCGGCTGATCAGTGCGGTGGATGTGTGTAAAGCCACCGGCCCGGATGAAGTTAGCCCACGGCTCCTCAAACACTGCGCCAAGGAGCTGTCAATTCCTCTCTCTACTGTCTTCAAGTCATGCCTGAGGGAAAACCTTTAGCCCTCAATATGGAAGGAGGCGCGTGTGGTTCCGGTCCACAAGAAAAACTCGAGGTCAGAGCCCAGCAATTACAGGCCCATCTCCTTACTCTCTGTGGTGGGCAAGGTACTGGAGCAAATAGTGGCTATAGAAATATGTCAACACCTGAGTATGAACAATCTCCTCTCAAACAGACAGTTTGGCTTCAGACCCGGCCGTTCCACTACAGACCTCTTCATGCTTCTCTCCAAAGACTGGCAGGATACCCTAGATGAACGCCTGGATACACTTGTGGTGGCCCTGGATATTGCTGAAGCCTTTGATAGGGTCTGAAACACGTGACTTATTGAAAAGCTTCGCGCAAAAGGTATCCAGGGTGACCTACTATTGCTGCTCAAGGATTACCTCCAGGGAAGGACCCTTCAGGTGGTTATCAACGGGCAGTCATCACGGCCTTCCCCCATACAAGCCTCAGTTCCACAGGGTTCAGTGCTGGGCCCAATCCTGTGGAACATTTACATCGATAACCTCCTCCGGCAGCTACCAACAGCGGCAGCATATGCTGACGACTGCACACTTTCCCGCTCTTACTGCCGCCCCGACAGCCAGCGCGCCGTCAGTGAGCTGAACAGGCAGTTCAGACTGGTGGAGGAGTGGGGAGAGTCGTGGCAAATCAGCTTTGCTTCGGATAAGACACAAGCGATGGTCATCTCACGGTCCCCAGCTGCCTCTCAAGCCGTCTGAGGACGATTGTGTTTTGGAGGCATAACAGTGCCGCTCCAGGATCACATTAAGATTCTGGGAGTGTCTGTGGACCGTGGTGCGCTTCGATCACCACGTTGCTGCTGCTGTCTACCAGGTCTCTCTGCCTGTGTCTGTCCTGCGAAGGGTGGCGGGAAGCCTCGACTCACGAGGCATCCTCACATTGTACAAGGCCCAGATACGGCTGTGTATGGAGTATGGTGCCTTGTCATGGGTGTCGAGTGCAGCCACCCACTTGCAGAGACTTGATGCAGTACAGCGACGTGCCCTTCGACTGGTGGGGATAGAGGGACCAACAGTCGTGTCCTGGCGTGACACCGCTGGAAACACCGCCGGGAGTGTCAACGTGGTGGTGTGTCACAAAGCTCAGGTGTAGGAGGGGCCCTCACCTCAGCTCGCTCAGGCTTCCTCCACGTGCTGTGCAGAGATGGTCGAGGATACACCCTTGAGTGCGTTGCTGAAAGGTGCCGCGATCACACTCGAGGCAGCATCAGCGCACCTACACAGCCAGGACATCGCGGCTGTGGAACATGTTCGCGGCAGCCACACCTGACGTACAAAATATGTCCACACACCAAGTGAAATTGGCTGCCCACATGGTGGCGTGAAACGTAAACGTCTCCGCTAGTGATGTGATGACACTGACACTTAAGAATATTTTAGTAAATTTAGCATGAAATATTCTCTGTATATATTGTATATTTTTGTATGTTATGACCTTATTGTATAACTCTTTTTATGTATAGGCTTTTGAAATATTTGCACATACAACGTGTAACTTTAAGCCATATTGTAATCTTTGTTTAAAAAAAAGAAGAAAAAAAGGATACCCTCACACAAACACACATATAGGGCTAAATGCAAGAATGCTCGTCAAATCTCGGCAGGTGGAGATTCCCGACCGTCGTATCTCCACCGGTAGGATAGTAAAAAAATGCCCGGCCAGTGGAGATTTGGGCAGTCGTACCAGCACAAGCGAGTCCAAGCGGCATCAGTATTTTGACTGTTTTACACCTATCTAATTCCTTTTACTAGCCTAATTTATCATTTCTGCCATTAAAATAATTCTTTGTTAGTGTTCGCCACTTATCTGAGGCGTTGATGTAGAAAAAATGGGCCTGAGTGATGCTTGTGAGTACATTTGAACGACGACATTTGACTCGCCACAAAGCAATATGGCTGACCACCTCCACCACGCCGCTCTCCCTCGTCACCACTTATCACAATATAAGGCCTCCTGCACCTAATTTTACCTTAATTATCACACGTGTGCATTCACAGTGTATGCATGTCACTCTCGGTTATGTTGAAAACTCGCCTGTAATGGTTTGGGAATAAATATGATGGACTAAGGACAGAGGACAAGGCATGGACAACGCAACCAATGGAGCAACGCAACCAGTGGAACGCAACGGGTTGAGTGT
>JACEEZ010019838.1:120000-130000 GCA_016584305.1 Chionoecetes opilio | reverse complement strand
GCCCTCAGCTTCAAAATCTGGGTCACGGCGAACCTGCGGTCGTCCTCACTCTGACTCGTCATCAGCGAGAGGACACATTCTGAGTGTGCGAACCATGCTCCTGTCCGCACATAGAAGGTCATAGCTGTTTGGACCTTCTTGGGGTGCGACCTCATCACTCTGAGCTGCGTGAGGATGTGCTTGGGGCCGTCCTCTAGTCTGTGGTGAACCTTGATGTCGTAGTAGAGTTTGAAGTACACCTGCAGGCAGTACTTGACTAGGATTTCCAGGGTCTTCAGTTCTTTGCCAGTCAGTCCATGCTTTCTGGTCCACATGTACTACACGAGCGACTGGGCTGTGGTGAGCCATCTGGAGTGGGACACCTTGCCACACTTGATCTCCTGCAGCTCGGACGGGAGAACGCCCCGCTTCACAGCCTGGACCAGCTGGTAGGAGACCTGCTGGTCAGTGGACATGTTGACCAGGATATACTCCGGTATCTCCGTGAGATCTTCACCGCCTGGCACTCCTCTGAACTCTGCGTTGTACTGCTTCTCATTCACGCTGGACAGCAGACTGCACACTGGACCCGTGAAGCCAGTGTCAGATGAGGTAGGCCCGTCGATGCTGGTGATAAGGTGGCACAGGGGCAACTCGTTTGTGTGCAACACGCATATACTCCAGAAGAGCTTGCGTCCCAGCATCTTCTCCAAATGGGCGTGAGTACCATCCTTCCACCCCGTGTTGGCCCTAGTTGAGTCACCTTGCAGTACGATCAGTGAGTCGGTGGAGTCGTATGTCACCAGCAGATCATAGAGCCTAAGCCACCTTGAACGCAGGCTTCTCAGGTGGCACCGGGTCCTCTGGTACAAAGTGCCAAAGGTACCTTCCAGATGGCTCCTCTGTCACTGACACATGCTCCTCCCTGATCAACCTTGGGTGCAGTTTCCCATAGCTGTCGGGCACCATCGCCCTGGTCTTGTCCTTCCTCCCATCGTAACCCAATCCAACTATTTTCGTACCCTGGTTAGGGTACGCCGTATAACAAAAAAAAAATTTCTCAACTTTGGCATGCCAATTTCCTATGTAAAATGGAATCCTAAGACGATTTTATCTGCATCCATTTATGCATTTGAGCAATTCTTACTATGCAAAATTGCACTTTAAGCTATGTTTTGCATATAAATATAAAAGTCCATTTTTGCATAGCAAGAAGTGCTCAAACCAAAAAGTTGAAGAGGCCAAACCACCCTTAAAATTCAATTTTACATAAGAAACACCCTGCCAAATTTGAAATAATCTATATTTCACTTTTCATTGGACCTACGGCGTACCCTAGTGTATGTGTCTGTGTGTGTGTGTGTGGTGTGGTGTGTGTGTGTGTGGGTTTTGGGGTATGTGTGTGTGTGTGTGTGTGTGTGTGTGTGTGTGTGTGGTGTGTGTGTGTGTGTGTGTGTGTGTGTGTGTACACACTATGATTAATAATAAATGGTCTATGTCACAGTGAAAAAGGTGCTAAACAAAAAATAACACAGAATAACATGATGACTATGTCCACAAATAAACAGGTAAAACAAAATATATTTGAATGATAATAATGATCGCATTGATATTAATGGAAATAAACATATTAATATTTTTATCATGGTTATTATTATTATTATTATTACGACCTCACATTTAATTGATATTTTAATATGATGCATTGAAAACAGCACAACTGCGACTTAGTCTGGCTAATATGACATAACTGGAATTATAAACTGAATGGACCATAACAACTGAAAAATGGAAAAATGCCACTGTGATTCAGTTAAGTATCAACAACAATGACATTAGTAATCATGCTAAAAATAGCAATAATAATAACAATTTTATTAATAATAATAATGCTAGTAATAATAGTAATATCATACTACTACTACTAAGATAATATTAGAATATTAATGATAATATATTGTTGATAATGCTGCGAATACTCTAGTGTACCAGTGAGGGCTGACATGATACAATGCCTCCAGGATAAAGTGCGCCGCTTGAACGAACAATCAGGGCGCTAACCAACACACAATTCATTACCTTCCAAATAAATCATAGCAAATTGAATAAAACCATCACCATCATCACAATCCTTTTTAACATCTTTCTTCATGGCACAACAGTACAGGGTGTAACACGAGTCTCTGCAAATATTGACACAGGTGAAAGAAAATTGCATTCTAAGCAGAAAATATTATATACACCTAGGCTTTTTGAAACTTCCTTTAGACGTGATGAAGTGAGAAAAATTACCGCGGCCAGTAATTTCACAATGGCAGGCGACGTATGGAGGTATGCAGTGTGTACTCGCGGGTGTCACTCGGTTAAATTTTGAGTTATTTAATCATTATGTTTACTAGTAATGGAACATTACATTATCATATAATAACAATATTGGTATTAATGGACATGTTATTTACCAAATAAGCAGTACATGAAAACAGCAGGGCTGTAATAAACAATACTGTAAAAGGCTAAGTGGCATCGTGTCGGGGCGGGGTAGGAAGGAGGGACTAGGCTGCGAGGCTGCCCGTCAGCTGTGTCACGTGTCAGAGTCACGTGTTACATCCTTCCCCGCCTCAACACGATGCCACTTAAGGCTGTGTCACACGAGCGATATTTTCCGGCATCTTTTGGTATTTTGCTACCAAAAGATGCCCGTAGTGGTGGCAAAAAGTGCGCGTGTTGTCACACGACGTTTCGGCTACGAGCATCTTCCTACCAGAGTAGCTAAGATCTTATTATTCTATCTTAGCTACTCTACTTCTACTGGCATCTATAAAATGTCCTTCCCACTTCACATTTCCCTTGATACGAGCATCTTCCTACCAGAGTAGCTAAGATCTTATTCTTCTATCTTAGCTACTCTGCTTCTACTGGCATCTATAAAATGTCCTTCCCTCTTCACATTTCCCTTGATAACCATAAATAATCCTTACTTGAATTCCTAAATCAAGTAAAAATAACACACTTATCATAATATATTATCCCCGTTTCTATAGTAAAAACACACGCAGCCTATTAAATTTCTGTTTTTATCAACATTTTCCGTCATAATCTATCATCAACAACTCAAAACTTAACTATATATCTAAATAATGCGTTAAAAATATATAAATAACACGCATGTACCATATCATACACGTGTCATGTAATATAGAGTAAAAACCTATTTATTTCTCCTACCCTACTCTACCAAACACTTTATTTTCCTCCTCTCATCTTTAATTTTCTCCTCTCATCTACACCATATTACTATTACTATACAAAATTATACAGCTATATTCCCTATATAGAACACTTATTTTCTTTAAACATATCACATAGAGATGCTACAACATCTCTTGACTACCCAAGATTGGTAATTTTTCTTTCTTTCATTGAAATGTGTAGTTCGTACAAGTCTTGCGTGGCGTCGGCTGCTCCGAGATGTAAACAAAAATGCCAGTACTGGTGGCAAAAGAACGAACATGCGCGACTCCGCGTTTGCTACCAAAAGATGCCGGTATCAGGCATCAAATGGTAGCAAAATACCGAAAGATGCCGGAAAATATCGCTCGTGTGACACTGCCTTAAGTGGCATCTTGTTGAGGCGGGGATGCAGCAAAATGGCTCGAGTAAAAATCAAAGCCGGGACTCCTAATCAAGATAAGAAGCTCAAACTTCTAGGCTTACTCGCAAACAATGGAATATATGCTTCCAATCTGCTAGATGCCAGAGATGGATTCATCATCAGCAGCAGCGAGGACACGGAAACAGACAAGATCTTCCAGAAAAAATGCTCCTCAGAGCTGCTCATCCACAACTTCACTCCAGTTCTCCCACCAAACCTGCGGGCAAAAAGAACAATCCTTCTTAAAAACATCCCTACACACATAACAGACCACAACAACGAGGAAATACACACTTAGAATGCCTGGTCAAATGAAGACATTGACAACAACTTCAAATTCCCCAATAACCCACTAGTCAAAATCACTTTCAAGTCAACAACATCAGCCCAAACTGCACTCGACAAAGGCCTCTTGATGTTCAACGTGAGGGTACCACCACACCAGATAACACAAGAGGAATACATCAACATAAACACGTGTATGATATGCTACAAACATGATGATCATGTCACAAACAAGTGCCCGCAAAACAAAGACCATAAAGTATGCTCTGAATGTAGCGAAACTGGTCATCTATGGTTTCAATGTAACACACCTACAAAGAAATGCCTCAACTGTGATGGAGAACACCGCACGCCTGCTTTTAAATGCCTCGCCGCGAAATTAATAAGACAGGACTAAATCAAACAACTGAGGGCAAATAAAAATAAGCCATACAACGTACGTCATTGCACAACAACCACAACAACCATCCGTCAACACCCAAGTACAAATCTCATCTGACATGACTGCACAAATTACGACTTGCATGATACATGCTCATCTTATTAATATTGCCAAACCTGGATCATACCAGAATGAACTCAATAAAATGCTAACCCTCAACGGTCTTCCGACTAAAATAGCCCCTGATGATCCCCCATCTCAGCAAATTTTCAACCTTCCTGTAGCAACACCAACAACGACAATCCAAACGGAGTCCGAAGCAGAGGAAAAGTCTGTCTATGAGGAAGAAACCTCAGATGAGGAAGTAGAGCAACACCAAGCCCAAAGCATAACGGAGGAAGTAGAAACCCAAGAAGAGCAGGTCAGAAAAACATACCACATAAGAGCTTCCATGTCACATGACAATCACCAGCAAGTGACACAACCACACAAATTAAAAGAACACAGAAACACACACAACAAAGACACACGCAAGCAAGAGGCGGGACCGCGCAGGGACAATCACCAACACATGACAACCACAAACCCAAAGAGAAGACAATAACACACAAAACAAAGACACACGAAAACAAGAAGCAGGCTCACGCAAACAGAACACGAAGAACACTCACAATCACGGAAACGCTGAACATAGTACAACATAACGTACACCACTGGACGACAAAAAAATTTGGTTTAATCAACGCCTATAGAAAAATAAACGCTGACATTATACCCATTAACAGTCACGGCATCACAAACGACGCCACACTCAAGATACACGGTTACACAGTGCACAAGAAAAACTACACAAACTCAATTTATGACGGTACAGCAATAGCCGTAAAACTCACAATAACACACAACATTTTTGACAACTTCATTTCAGACATGTTGGCAATAGACATCAAAACTAACACTGGAAAAATTATCATAGCAACCCTATACCAACCTCCCAACAGACAATACATCCCAATCCCAGACTTCATTAAGATATTTCAGAGAAATCAACCGGTATACATGCTAACGGACCTAAATGCCAACCATCTTACCTTAGGTTACAGACACACAAACACAAAAGGCAGACAAATACACCACCTCATCGGTAACAGGACATTACAGCACATAGGCCCATACTTTCCAACATACCAATGCACACAATACGGCAACAACACCTGACATAATTTTATCAAATTACAAAATATATCACAACATCCACATTACACAAGGACCCCTAACAACCAGTGACCATTTTCCAATTATAATGAAAATATGTACCAAACCCATCCAAACAGCAAGCACTTCACGTCTCAGCTTCAAACCAGCAGACTGGGACGGGTTTCAAGGGGAAATAACAAACAAAATTGATGTTAATGAACAACATGATAATAATACCCTAGAAGAAATAGACGAAGGAATTCAGAAATGGTACGACACAATCCTCCAAGCAGCACAAAACCACATACCCACAACACACAACCGTACACTTCCAACACCTTTTTACAACCAAAACACACATAACATAATCATACAGTACAACGCTATAAGACAACACTCAATCACATACGGGTGGGACATACACCTATACAGATGATATAAACAACTTCAATACACATTACAAGATGCCCTTACAGAAGACAGTAACACATACTGGAACAGCGTAATGACAGAAACTGCTGCAACCTACCAAGACTCATCCACTTTCTGGAGAATAAAAAAAAATCTCACAGGGAACAACAATCCGGAACCACACTACTTACTCAACAATAACAACGAAAACATTTACACATCACGAGACAAGGAGACACTTCACAGACAAGTCTGGGAGGAAGTTTTTACAGTAGACAATATAAACGACGATGAAGACCCTAACGACAACACAGAAGACACAGTATGACAATTTTTGGATAACAATACACATAGAACCACACCATATCCTACATCTGACACCACACTCGACTACACAACAAGAGAAATAACAACTGCAGAAATTCAAGGTACCATTAAATCTTTGAAAAACACATGTCCTGGTCAAAGTGGCATAAACAAAACGCTACTCAAACACCTACCAGATAATGCGATAATCAAACTATGTCACATATAATTCAACACTATCCGCAGGATATTTCCCCGACATGTGGAAACAATCAACGATCAGGTAAATCCTAAGACAGGGCAAGAATTCACATCGTGCATTAAATTACAGGCCCATCTCATTATTAGAAGTACCTTGAAAGATTTTCGAACGCATTATAAACAAAAGACTACGACAACACCTCAATGACAATAACTTATATAATATGCACCAATACGGTTTTCGCCAATGCAGAGGAACTACCGAAGCCATTGCACTTACTATAACAGAACAGATAGCTAAAAACAAAGCAGACAATGGACAATGTCACTTAGTACTACGAGATATCACAAAAGCATTTGACAAGGTTTGGCACCTTGGCCTACAATACAAAATACTGCAATTACAACTCCCAACAATACTAGAAAAACTACTCTGTGATTTTTTAGATGACAGAGAGGCAAAAATTTAAATAAGCACACACCTAGGTGGCCGTATTAAACTACGCTGCGGCGTGCCTCAGGGTACTGTATTATCTCCGACGCTATTCATCACATACACCAGAGACATACCAGACCCAATACAGGGCACAAACATATCATACGCAGACGACATCACTCAAATAATACACTACCCGGGAAAATCAAAGGAAATGCTCAACCGAATAACGGCGAGAGAAGTCAGCCGCATAAACAAATACGAACGACAAAGGAAAATGGATACAAATACATAAAAATTCACAGTTATAAGACTGGGAGCAAAGGCCAAAGAAGAAGTACTCATCGAGGAAGAAATGCTTGACACCCAAATGAAAGACAAAACACTCGGTCTCACAATTAACAACAGAGGATATATACAACACATAAGAGACAGACATCACAAGTCCTTTGGAGCTCTAACACGACTATTCCGATTAGAAGTATGCCTATCAAGTTAAAACACATCAAGTCAAAGCACTGGTCCTACCAATCTTGGACTACCCACCTATCCCAACATTATCAATGAGCAAAAACACAAATTAGCAAACTACAAATAACACAAAACAAAGCCCTCAGATTTGCTACAGAACAGAGATACCCATACACACTCAACACACAAGAAATACATGAATTAACAAAAACAGAACCGATTAACATAAGACTCTACAATAGAGCCGAAAACATATGGAAGAAACTTGAGATGAAGAGATTCCTCTACTAATAACACTAAAACAAGGACAAGAAAATATCAGAAAATACAATATGAATTTCACTACTACACTAATAACAATTGAAACTATACCAAAACCACAATATAATTAAAAACGTAACATGATTAGCTAGATATACACATAAAATACATGCAAACACCTATTAAAAAACAATGCATACAAACTTTAAACATATATCACAAGACACAGCAAGGTGGACTGCCCACCAACTATGTACTTCTACTGTCTTTCATATTTTCCATCTGCTTTCCCTTCCACTCTCTCTCTCGCTCCTCTAACTTTCCTATAAAAAAAAATAATAATAATAATAAAAAACAAAAAGGAGAAGGATGTAGCACATGACTCTGACACGTGGTGACGTGACACAGCTGACGGGCAGCCTCGCAGCCTAGTCCCTTCTTCCTACCCCGCCCCAACACGATGCCACCTAGCCTTTTACAGTATTGTTTATTACAGCCCTGCGGTTTTCATTTAAAACTTATTTGGTAAATTACATTTCCATTAAAGCCAATTGTGTTGTTATAAGATAATGTAATGTTCCATTACTAGTAAACATAATGACTAAATAATTCAAAATTTCACCGAGTGACAACCGCGAGTACACACTGCATACCTTCTTACGTCGCCTGCCATTGTGAAATTACTGGCCGCGTTAATATTTCTCACTTCATCTCAAATCTAAAGGAAGCTTCAAAAAGCCTATGTGTTTATAATATTTTCTGCTTAGAACAAAATGTTATTTCACCTGTATCAATATTAGCAGAAACTCGTGTTACACCCTGTATTATTCGATACTAAATGCAATTAGGTACTTGTAATTCATTTATTTTTATCGTTTCCATTTCAACGAGCATAATATATTATGTTATCCTAATCTGTAAGGTTGTTAGTTGTGCATAATTCCCGTCAATGTTCGCTGTTATCCTAGTTTTTTTTGTAATTTTTTCGTTGTTATTGGAATTGTTGTCGTTATCGCGCTGATTCTTTTCATCTTCCTCAACCTGCGCATCTCTATTACAGTTTTCACGGCGGTATTTATGGAAAAGTGGTTGTGCATTTGTGTTTGAAAAAGGGACTGTTGTTACTGTTATCAAAGACACTCTACAACAAGATACCTCACTCGCGGTCCCTCCAATGCAATTTCTGTTATCCGTCGACGGTGACGCCGCCGTGCGGCAGGTGTTAAGCCTGTCTGCTGGCCCATTCACTTGCTGCATATGACCAAAGAATATTCACTTAAGCTCTTCGCCATTTAAAACTTTGCTAGTCAACTTTTAACAGAAAACATATCAATAGAAGCTTAATTTTATTAGCTTTCCATTGATATATTTTGTTTTCTGTTAAATGAATGACCACCTTGCATACATTAGTGTTAACTAAATAAATAACATAATCAATCAGGTAGTTTTCCCGATTGATGATGTTATTTATTTACTTATATATTTCGTTTACTGATAAATGAATTAGCACCATGCATAAATTAGCGTTAACTAAATAAATAACATCATCAATCGGGAAAATTATCCGATTGATGATTTTGTTTATTTAGTTAACGGTAATTTATGCATGGTGGTAATGCATTTTATTAGAAAAACGAAATATATCAATGGAAAGCTAATAAAATTGCGCTTCTATTGATATGTTTCACGTTAAATGTTGACTCGCAAAGTTTTAAATGGCGAAGAGCTGAAGTGAATATTAAGTTCATGCATACTTCTTCAGTCTTGTAATAGCATTTCTTTAGCGTGTTTTACTGTTTTTTATTTGATAATATTATAGAACAAACATTTACGAAGATAACAGTGTATCATATATACTGATAAACCATAGTCTATATGATAGTCATATGCAGCAAGTGAATGGGCCAGCAAACTGGTTAACACCTGCCACACGGCGGCGGTCGATCTCACGCGCACCACATGGCACCCCGGAGTGAGGTATCTTGTTTTAGAATCTTTGTTGTTGTTATTATAGTCTATTCACTTAAGGGGGGCGGCTGGTCAAAAATAGGTAAAAAAACAAAACTAATAAAATTCCTGGAGCTGCGTACGGCAATCAACAGTCTGAATGTGGAGTATTTCATCAAAATTCGCTTTAGTTTTGCAGTTATGGAAAATTACCCCCCCCCCCCCATGGCTGGTCAAAAATTGGAACAAAACTAAAAAATGTAATAAAATTCCTGGAGCTGCATTTCGCAATCAACAGTCTGAATCTGGAGTATTACTTCAAAATTCGCCTTAGTTTCGTAGTTATGGGGATTTGCCCCCCCACCCGTCATGCGGGGGACCAGGAGCCTGAAGACAGAGGATTATTTGCCTGGGCATCAACATATATGATTCAATAAGAAGAAATATTATTCTTCATGTTATAAATACTCAT
>JACEEZ010019838.1:110000-115000 GCA_016584305.1 Chionoecetes opilio | reverse complement strand
CTCATCTCTCCCTCTTCTCATCCCTCTTATTCCTCCCAGTTCTCTTTCTCTAATCCAGTTCTTCCTTTTACCACTTTCCTTTATTACATCCTCCTCAGTCCACACTTGCCTCATCACCTCGTACGAAGGCCAGAAACAATAATGCTGTGGAATAAGTCTGTTGCGTCCCTTCATTTCAGTTTCTCATGGCAACCACAACCGGGTCCCGGCCTGGTGAGGTTTCTATTTAGTTTTGAAAATAACTTTTCATCATTTTCGCTTGCATTTGCGAGGCTTTCATGCGGATCCGGGGGAAAAAATGGAAACAAAGAAACGAGATATTAAATTGCACTTCTGCGAAAATAGCTTTTATATTCTCACAGGGCAGAACATACAATCGAGTTCCATCTGCAATTCGAAGCCCCCCTCCTCCCCCTTACCCCCCCATTATAATAAGGGTAACGTCACTGCTCTCACATACTCCCTCACAAACAGGCGACACACACACACACACACACACACACACACACACACACACACACACACACACACACACACACACACACACACACACACACACACACACACACTCACACATACACACACACACACACACACACACACACACACACACACACACACGCACATACTCACACACACACACCATGCACACACATTACCTGCAAACATACACATCTCGCAATAATTTCATCACTCCAAAAAACTAATTTCCCAAAATGTCCTAAGATCCTCCTCATCACAACCACAACATCACCACCACAGCATCACAATCACATCACCAGCACAACATCTCCAGCACACGACAGCGTCTACATCACCACCACAGCTCTCCCACCCAACCTCACACCATCTTGACCTACCTGGGGATGTAGAGGATTCTTTCCGCCACCACAAAACCGACGGTGAAAAAGAGGTTGGTGGCGGGGAGGAAGGGGAGGACCAGAAGGGATACAGCCAGCAGGACAGTTTTCCCCTCGCGTCCCTGGAAAAATAGGAAGGGGAGAAAGAGGGGTAATGAGCCAAATATCACGAAATATGTATACATATCATATAGATGAGAGCCTGAGGGAGATTTAAATTTTTTAAATGCAAAAATGGATGATAGAAAATTATGAGGGGTGAACTGATGGTTAAATGGAGGCTGAAAATAAAATGAGAATAATGGTAAACTGTCAACAATGACTGAAAAAAAATAATGGGGATCAAACAATTAAAAACTCTGGCGGGCTGAAAAAAGTTTATATATATATATATATATTATATATTATATATATATATATATATATATATATATATATATATATATATATATATATATATATATATATAATTTAATTATATACAGTTTAAAAATGTATAAACATCGAAAAAGTAAACACGAATAAAATAGATTTTTTTACTAATGATTTTTTATGCCTAAAGCATATATGCAGATAACATAGTGTACTAAATGCACAAATAAAAAATCATCAAATACATTATGGGATGACAATCAATCAACCAATTATTGGGGGCATACGCCGGGGGGCGCGTCGCCTCGCCCACCCTACGACACCGCTCCTGGGGGTCACTACGCGCGATTCCCCATGCAGGCTCCCTTCCCATTCCAATCAACTATCGACAAGTAGCATCAACTTGCCCCAGCCACGAGCCTTGTGGTCACCCCCTTGGCCTCCTTCACGCCAGAATGTCTCGTACATATACAACACTATGGAAAGGATCGGTTTCAGGGTAGCGTGCCACCCACATGCCCATATAGCAGAAGTTGGCGCTGACGGAATATGCAGGTAATAGGCCTCGATTCAGTCTCACGGTGCAATCGCTGATTAGACACGTAATCATCCAAGCGATACCCCATGATTCTGCGAAGGCACTTATCACCAAAGGCATCGATTCGCCTCTTCAAGTCGCTATTTAGCTATTTCCATGTGCTCTCAAACCTTGGATAATTCAGGTATCACAAGCCACTGAAGAAGCCCGACTTGGATCTTTGACAGGTACCGAACAAACGCCAAACGCGGCTGATGCGTTTATACATAAAACTGGGACTATGAAATTTCATTCGACATAAAGAAATTATTTCGACGCGAGGCTGGCGACAAATTCTGGGACTGCGAGTACAATATGAAAACTTCCACACCAATGGTCCCCCACTCCCGCAACAGACGCTGCTTTACAGTCACACCATAACCTCCTGGACCTGATCTTACCATGAGACCTCATTCACAGGTATGCTGTCACTCTCGTTGGTTGAAAACTCTCCTGTACATGGTCTGGGAAGAAATACGATGGAATAGTGGAGAGCGAGATGAAGGGGGGATGTGCAAGTTGTCGGGAAACAGCTGACATTCCTCCACCCCTGAGCTCGACGCGTCGCGTCGTATTTTTTATTCTTGTATACCAAAAACCGACACAACGGGTGGGGAAAATTTTTGAATATGGCCCTTAGTGTCCATGTCTCACAACCTTAGAGTAGACAGGGATCACAAGCCCTTGAAGAACCGATCTTTGTCCCCCTGCATAGGTACCGACAACGCCAAATACTCGTGCTGAGCGAGTCCATAACACCGTGGGCTATACCAATCCGCCGTAAGACTTTTTGACGCGACCCGCCATCATTTTGGACTGCGCTACCAAGGTATGTAAAACTTTCCAAGATCTCAATGTCCTCGCCGCACGCATTAACAGACAGTACTGCTTTATCTAGTAAATCTCCAAACACCTGGACCTTGGTCTTGAGCCAGGAGACCTCAAGTCCCAAAGGCTTTGCCTCCTCGTGCAGTGCCTCAAGAGCTATCACCAGGATCTCCAGTGACTCAGCAAAGATTAATCTTGGTGTTACCGAGAGATGCTCCACAATCACTTTGATCTACAACTTTGCCCAATACCCAGTCCAAATAAGTGTTGAAAAGTGATGGGGCAAGGACCCACCCTTGCTTCACTCCTGTATTCACATGAAAAAAGCTGGATACACCTCCCCCACACTTCGCAGCACGGGTAGCAATGGGCATACAAAATTACACGGACACGCAGATTGATAGACATTTGATTACAACATTAGTGATGTTCGACATTTTACTACTTTTCCCAACCTGCTTCCTAAGAATATGACTGATGTTGATATGTGCAGGTAATAGTGACAGGTAACACGGATGCTGCAATATATTGACCCTGGTTTCATTTGAGGGTTTCCATAGTTGCTCTTTTGTTTGGCAAGTATTCTCTCCATCTATGATATCAAAGTGCAACGCAACTCAACACAATGAATCTCAATCTCAATTCCAATGAATCTCAATGTCACCGGTTTATATTGTCTACTATATTACCAGAACCTCTTCACAGCACAATACATCATGAAACATTAATAAAACCACCCAACATACCTTAAAACATAACATTGGTAACGCACAACACTTAACTGAATTACTGTTGTACGTATAACGCTCCACTGCAACACACTATTACTACAGACACGCACACACAAACACACCTTCATGGCACAGCCGGCACGAAGTAGCAGTAGAAGGGCGGCGTAGAAGAGGAGGGATGCCACGTTCCTGGGGTCTGCTGGGGAGGTGATGAGAGGCACGGAGCCCATCTGCCAGTCATGAGCCAGGGTAAGGGGACACAACAGCAGCCACGCGTTGAACACCGGCAGGTACCATAACGTGAGCACCCTGACGGAGGAAGAAGGAAAGAGTTTTTGTGAGGGAGAAAGGAGTGAGCGGTGGTGAGCATACAAAATGGAACAAAAGGAGGGAGTGAAGAGGAAAGTGTCGCGTACAAAAAGTAAAGGAGAGGTTGTCACGGAGGGGGACAAAGGAAGGAAGACTGAACATAGGATTGGAAGGTAGAAGAGGGGAGGGAGAAGAAGGGTGTGTCGTGTGGGAATTATTTCGTGGTTATCTAGAAATATAGAAAGAAGGAGAAGGAAGAGTGACAGAAGATCGAGGGAAAAATTACATGACATGGCAAATATATTATTGTATAAAAATATAATGTGAGTAAAGCTGATATATAAATATAAACAGAGGGAGATAGTGGCAAATAAAATCCTGAAGATAAGTATATAGAAAACGTTACATACAAAAACTAAACAAGTACTTGAAAAGGAGATATATGACCAATAGGATGTTGTCGGGGCTGGGATGATGATGATGATGACAATAAAGATGTTGATGATATAGGAACAAAATAAGAAGAACGAAACTATTACTGCACAACGGAGGGAGGGAGAGGAGATCAGTGGAGGAAAGGGGATGGGCAAGAGAGGTAACATAGATGGTAGACCCAGGTAGAGGAAGAGAAAGAAAGCTAAGTAAAGTGATGTACATATATGATGCTAAAAAGCGATAGCTGAAAAAGAGAGAGAGAGAGAGAGAGAGAGAGAGAGAGAGAGAGAGAGAGAGAGAGAGAGAGAGAGAGAGAGAGAGAGAGAGAGAGAGAGAGAGAGAGAGAGAGAGAGAGAGAGAGAGAGAGAGAGAGAGAGAGAGAGAGAGAGAGAGAGAGAGAGAGAGAGCTGCCTTCAGCGAGGTCACACCAGACATCACTGCACCGCCATCGTCTGTGAATACTGCGACAAAAGGGGTCATACTCGCGACCTTTGCCGTAAACGGCTGGCTGAAGAAAAACGGAGCCAAAGCTGCGAGTATTGTCTGCGTTCAGGACATACTGCAGACAATTGTTTCACTCGAGCAGCTGAAGAAAGGCAGGAACGATTCTTCAGGGCCCTGCTCACTGAACGAATCCCTCTCCTCACCAATCCTCTCCTCCCCAGCCCACTCCACCCATCACAGCATCACCCACAGGTGCTTACACCATTGCCATACGCTGCTGCCGCCTCCCCATACCATCACTAAGGCAAGGAATGGCACACGCTGGCCTCAAGATCCTGTCTGCCAACGTTCGCGGCTTCAGGACGAATGTCGGCGAGCTAACACACACCGTCCTCAGGAACAAAGCTGACGTCGTGGTGGCCGTCGAGACGTTCCTGACTGATG
>JACEEZ010019838.1:102500-105000 GCA_016584305.1 Chionoecetes opilio | reverse complement strand
TGACTTTGAAAAATGCAGGGTAGAATCATCAGCGTAGGAGTGGATAGGGCATTGAGTTTGACTTAGAAGGTCATTAATGAATAACAGAAAAAGAGTGGGTGATAGGACACAATCTCAAGGAACACAACTATTAATAGACTTAGGAGAATAACAATGACCGTATACAGTAGCTGCAATATATCGGTTAGAAAGGAAACTTAAGAAGAAGGTGCAGAGAGGATGATAGAAAACGAATAAGGGTAGTTTATAAATTAAAGAATTGTGCCAGACTCTATCAAAAGTTTTTGATATGTCAAGGGCAACAGCAAAACGTTTCACCGAAATCCCTAAAGAAGGATGACCAAGATTCAGTTAGGAAAGCTAGAAGATCGCCAGTAGATCGCCCTTTACGGAAACCGTACTGACGATCAGATTGAAGATTGTGAGCAGATAGATGCTTAAGAATCGTCTTATTAAGTATAGACTCTAAAGCTTTAGAAAGGCAGGAAGTCAAAGCTATAGGACGGTAGTTCGGAGGATTAAAACGGTCACCCTGCTTAAGAACAGGTTGAATGTGAGCAAACTTCCACCATGAAGGAAAAGTGGAAGTAGATAGACAAAGACGGAAAAGTTTGACCAGGCAGGGTGCAAACATAGAAGCACAGTTTATTAAAACAATAGGAGGTACTCCGTCAGGACCGTAAGCCTTCCGAGGTTCTAGGCCAGAAAGGGCAAAGAAAGCATCATAACGAAGGATCTTAATGACAGGCATAATATAGTCAGAGGGTGGAAGAGAAGGAGGAACAAGCCCTTCATCAACCAGAGTGGAATTTTTAGCAAATGTTTCAGCAAAGAGTTCAACTTTAAAAATAGATGAGACAGCTGTGGAGCCATCTGGGTAAAGCATAGGAGGGAAAGATGAAGAAGAAAATGTTAGAGATGTTATTAGCTAAATGCCAGAATCACGAGAGGAGTTTGATTCAGAAAGATTTTGACATTTTCTATGAATGAAGGAGTTTTTGGTAAGTTGAAGTAAGTCCTTGCGATTGAAAACATGCAAATGTTACTCCAATGCATACAAAAGGTGATTTGACACAACCGAGCAACTACAGACCGATCAGCCTTACCTCCGTTGTCTGTAAATTAATGGAAACTGTAATACGAGACAATTTGGTAAAATTCTTAAAAGGCAATAATCTGATTAAAAATTCCCAGCACGGCATTCGTAATAAACGTTATGGCCTAACAAATTTGCTAGACTTTTTTAATGATGTGTACAGTACGTTCGACGAGACGAAAACAGTAGCGGTGATTTATTTTGACTTGCAAAACGCGTTTGACAAATTCCCCATTAGCGTTTACTTAAGAAATTAAAGTCGCACGGCATAACTGGAGTTATCTTACATTGGCTTGAAGACTGGCTTTCTGAGAGAAAGCAGCGCGTTGTATTTCATAGAAAAGCATCTAGCTAGCAAGGTATTTTAAGTTGTGTACCGCAGGGATCTGTACTAGGTCCTGTACTTTTTTTTAAATATATGTAAACGATATTGACGAAGGCCTCGCACCTGTAAGATATCAACTTTTGCGGACGATACTAAAAAAACAATAAAGTAATCACAAATGCCGATAAGATGCAATTACAAACTTACCGTGATCGCTTTGTTAGTTGCACAAATAAGTGGCATATGAAATATAATACCGATGAGTGTAAGGTTTTGCATATATGAAGTAATAACGATCAAATTAACTACTCAATGAACGGACATGAACTTTCCAATGTTACCGAAGAAAAATACTTGGGGATTATTATAAGTAACGACCTCAAGCCCAGTAAACATTGTTCAAAAGTTGTTATGAGGGCTAACAAATTAACTGGTTTCATACGAAGAACTTTCAAAATTTAGGTCTGAAAAAATTATTCATACACTTTTCAGTGTGATCGTACGTCCTCATCTTGAATATTGCGTCCAGTTCTGGTCACCATACTATAGAAAAGATATTGTCAAGCTAGAGAGTGTACAAAGAAAAGTTACTAAAATGATACTGCGCTTGCGAAGCAAGCCATACGAAGAGCGATTGAAGGAACTTAAATTGTTCAGTTTGTCAAAAGGGTAGGTTGCGAGGAGACTTAACATAATTGTTAAATATTTTCCATGGCTTCGATAATGTTAACATAAAAGACTATTTGAAAATTGATTGGACATGCACTACTCGTAGTAATGGATACAAGATCATTGGTAAGCGATTTCGGTCACATGAAGCGAAGCACTTTTTCTATAATAGAGTTGTTAATAGTTGGAACTCTCTTCTAGCATAAGTAGGTGATTGTAACACGGTTGAGGTTTTTAAAAATAAACTAAATACATACTTAGCATCAACTGCCCAACTCGATTACCTCGGCCCAACGTAAACCTTTTTTTTTTTTCATTAGCGTTAGCTTTCGATTAGAGTATGTCTCTCCTTCAATCTTTCCTACAAAATTCGATGTCAGTTTTTCAATACTATATGGTTTTTTTTCTCC
>JACEEZ010019838.1:90000-97500 GCA_016584305.1 Chionoecetes opilio | reverse complement strand
GGTGGTGAACGTAACATGTGCGTGTGTGTGTTGTTGGTGTACACATGATATCACGAGAGAAAAGTAACACGGACGCATGAATCTCCTCGTTGTGTTTTTAATGGCTGACCTTTAAAACATGTGACCAGTTGGTTAAGCAGTGACTGACCTACATCCTCGTACAGGCGGACTAACAGACAGGTAGGTAAGCAGGTAGGCAGGTAGGGCAGGTGGATAGGTAGGTAGGGAGGTAGACGGACAAGGAGACAAAGATATATGTGCATAGACAGACATATAGATAGACAAACAGACGACCGACAAATTACATATATATTCCAGTTAGTAAGACGTATATAATTAAATAGATCGACAGGTAGAAGTAGAAGACAAATGAAGGTAGAAAGATAGATGGATAGATCAGAAAATAATACAAATCCTATAAACGAAGAAAACTCTGAAAAAGAAAATATGAAGGAAAAACGAGAGAAAAAAACAATAAATATAATGGGAAGACTGGATAAATTATAAACAAAATAAAAATGAAATGTACAAATGGGTCGCCAGAAAATACTGAAAACATTTTGATGCAGGAAACTTTGAAAAATGTCAAGAAAAAAATGTGTCAATGTTTGTGTATTAAATAGGGAAATAATACTTGTCACATAAAAATAATGATAACTACTATTTTTAAAGAAACCGGAAAGCAAAAACTAGATGAAATGTCACTAAAAAAATGCAGAAATAAATGTAAAAAAATCAAACAAATGTGAAAGAACATCTGCAATAAAGATGGAAAGAAAAAGAAATGCAGTAAAGGATAAATATGGACGACTTAAAAAGCAAGGGCAAACGAAAAGAAAAAAGTGAAAAAGAAAGGGAGACAAAAATAACACAGTATGGTAGAGAAGAAAACAAGAGAAAACCTGCAAAAAGAGAAATTTTTAAAAAAACGAAAAATAAAGGCAAAGAGACACAGGAAATTGAGAGAGAGAGAGAGAGGAGAGAGAAGAGAGAGAGAGAGAGAGAGAGAAGAGGAGAGAGAGGAGAGAGAGAGAGGAGAGGAGAGAGAGAGAGAGAGAGAGAGAGAGAGAGAGGAGAGAGAGGAGAGAGAGAGAGAGAGAGAGAGAGAGAGAGAGAGAGAGAGAGAGAGAAAAAAAAAAACCATATAGGAAAAACAAGAGAAAAGGGAAAAAAACAATAGGAGAAAAGTATATCTGGGTTCGTATTAGCAGGAAACCTTTAGATTATGTGACCCAATCGTGCAAACTTTATCTTGAGGATTCTTGAGTAACCGGTGCTGGGAGATTGATGGGAAGTATGAGTGATGGGAAAAAAATTAAAGGAAGGGTGATGGAGGAATGAAGCAAGAAGATCAAAAATAAAAGGAAGGGTGATGGAGGAATGAAGCAGACAGATAGTGATGTGTGACTTGTGATGGAAAGGAATGAGGATAATAATGGAATGGGAGCATAAAAGGGGATGGGATGTAATTGAGAAAAATACAATGATGCGAATGAAAAGTATTACAATAATGACAGGGATTCTACAAAACTTCCACCCACGTAACCCCATCTACCCATAAATCCCTGTACTCCTACATCCATCAATCCATCTATCCAACAATAAGTGAACTTCAGGATAGGTAAAGTGAAGGTCCGAAGAATACCAAACAATTTATCCCTTTATTAAGAAAGAGGAAAGAGTTCGAAAGAGGGATAAATGACAAAGACAACTTTACGTGAAATTGAAGGTAATTCACGAGGATTAGCAACATCTACAATAATCTAGTATTTACACCATACAAATCCTCTTATCTAAGATTTATGTGTATTTAGCCCCACAACGAGATAACATGAGACAGCCGTTACGATAGACAGCTTGTCATACGGTACCTATAACAATAAAACATACATCAAGTATAGACGTCCAGCCTCTGGCCCCTTTGCTTTTGGCTCAGTTCTTGCGGCTGGAACGTGACAGCGAGCCACGTTCCAGCCAATTAACTCATTACGTGAATTACTCATTAAGGGCTTGTTCTATGCAAAAAGTTTGTTCTACAGACCCCCGTTGATTTTGACAGCACTACTTGCATGTTGAATTTCAGCTTAATCCGACAATAATTAGGAGTAGTCTACGTTTATTACTCATTAAGGGCTTGTTTTACGCAAAAAGTTTCTTCCGACAACCCCCATTTATTTTGACAGTACTACTTGCATGTCAAATTTTAGCTCAATCCGACAATATTTAGGAGTAGTTATACACTTTCTGGCGGAAACTTGGTTCCACGGGTCTTATGGTAAGCGACAGCGAGCGAAGCTCGCTGTCAATTAAATTTCCTTAGAGTCTTATCAAACTTTTCACGCCATTCCTGTGTAGCACGGTAAGAAAGTTTAACCGACTTGCACGCAATCGCTGTGACATACGACAGACACCACACACTTTAATCATGCTCCTCAACCTCGGTATGTCTAGACATTCTGAACGGCCTCTAATACATTTCCGTCGCTATAATATGCTGACCATAAACGGTGATATTGCATTACATCTGGTGAAGTATCGCTTATGAAGTATTATGCCACGTGGACACCAGTATTACAAATGATTAGAGGAAAGACCCAATTACGCTTCTCGATTTAACTTTTTTTTTATCGCTTAACCACTCTTCATCGTAATATGATGTCCTTTATAAGCCTGGATTCGTAATATAAATTTTCACCCTGTGATAGTTCAATCCACTTATCCATGCACCTCACCTCTACTATTTTTTTTTCTCTCTCTCTCTCTCTTCTCTCTCTCTCTCTCCTCTCTCTCTCTTTAATGCACAAGTTAGTAAAACCCTCAATAACTGCAGGCACTGCCAGGCAGTGATGATAAATGATTTTTTAGAGGAATCTACATTATCCTTCCTCTTATTAAAGCCCCAGTCCCACAGTGGTGAATAATTTGGGGAATCAATACGAATAACTAAGAATGACATCGCTTGCAAATGATGGCGATCTTTTGATAGAAAAATAGGGGTCCGTATTGGTTCTACCTCAAGACAGAATTGCATTGTTTAACTGAATATGCAGTGATATGTTTGTTTTGGAAATAAATACAATGTATTGAACAATATTTCTATATACTTTGTCATCACCTGCGCAATCGAAGTCCGCTCGCATATAGCCTAATTTGTTAACCATATAACCAAATATAATGATATACAACCCCATACAACAGTATACACTACTCGCCAAAATATTGTTCGCCGCATCATAACAGACGCTCCCATAAAGCTCCCTTCACACATTCACACATAAAGCTCCCTTCAAACACGGGGGAGGGGGGTTGTAATAAAGAAGGGGGTGTTGGTGTTGCTGGGGAAACGGGGTGGGGGGTGGAAAAGGCGTGGTGTTGGTGTGGGTGGGGGTGTTACCACGTGCTGATGGGAGTAGTGGGTAGGGAGTAACGGGGGGAGTGTAATCACGTGGTCGTGGGAGTAGGGGGAAGGTAGTCGAGGGGGGAGTGTCACCATGTGGTGGTGGGAGTAGGGGGAAGGTAGTCGAGGGGGGAGTGTTATCACGTGGTGATGGGAGTAGGGGGAGTGGAGTCGGGGGTGGGTGGAGGTGAATAAGAAAGGGGGGGAAAGCAATGCGATGAGATACAAACCAACAAGAAGTTATTCGAATTGATACGGTATTCCAGGGATGCAGTACGAATGGGTTTCAATTCGCAGACCTCTGCGATTGTTTTGAACATTCCAAAACAGTCGTATTGGCCTGCGGATGTGGCCGATCTAATACGAAAGTGACGGCGAACTAATGAGGAGTAAGTAGAATCAATACGATGGTTTGAGATGCACAACGAATGCTGGTTCGTATTGGTTCGCAGCTAAAAATCGCCACAGTGGGACTGGGGCTTTACAGCTCAAATCAGAAGCATCATATAAACTTGAAAATTGACACCGATATTCTCTTTTCATATACTTTCAAATAAATATCTGGGGAAAGGTAATAGCTCACTCCCTCCCTCCCTCCCTCCCTACCCGTCAGGGTGGCATGATTGGTAGAGTCGTGAGCTCGCGTGCAAAGTCCCTGCATTCGGTCAGCAGTTTGAGTTCACCAAGTTCGTCCTGGCGTGGTGGCGCTTTGTATAGTCAATAACCTTGTAGTTGGTACTTGCAAGGTGTCTAGATAGGATCAAGGTATCTTATCTTATCCCTCCCTCCCTCCTCCCTCTCTCTCTCCCTCCCTCCCTCCTCCCTCCGTCCCTCCCCCTCCCCGCACGCACGCACGCACGCACGCACGCACGCTCGCTCTCTCTCTCTCTCTCCTCTCTCCATTTAGGCATACTCCATGACAAATAGAAGGAAGTAAAAAATCAATCAAGCAATAATAAAGACAAAGAATTACATGCACCAAGTGGGACACGTCAAGGTAAAAAAGCAAAGTGTGTAGGAGCGAGTAAGTCTATCAATCAGGACGAAAACAGATATACTAAGAATGGAAATGGGCAAAAAAGAAGAAGCCATCTAAGGAAAAAAAGCACGCGAGTCTTAATGACGATGATGAAGATAGTGTATGTGTGTCTTTGATGTAAAATCTTGAAAATAATCATGAGGCAATCAATACTCAGCCGTCGATAAATAATGAAAGGATGGATGGAGTAGGGAAGGGAGAGAGTAGGGCGAGGAAGAAAGAGGAACTGCAGAGAAGGGGAGATAAAAAGAGATAGATCTGAGATTTCAGTAAGGAGTGACAGCTCTCTCTCTCTCTCTCTCTCTCTCATCATGAGGGTACAATCAATCAATCAATCATTGGGGGCATACGCCGGGGGGTGCGTCGCCTCGCCCACCCTACGACGCCACTCCCGGGGGTCACCACGCGCGAGCTCCCATGCAGGCTCCATTACCATACCATGCAACTCTCGACAAGAAACATCAACTTGCCCCAGCCACGAGCCTTGTGGGCGCCCCCTTGGCCTCCTCCACGCCGGATTGTCTCTTACAGATACAACCCGATGGGAAGGATCGGTTTCAGGGTAGCGTGCCACATGCCCATATAGCCGAAGTTGGCGCTGACGGACTATGCAGGTAATAGGCCTCGATTCAGTCTCACGGTGCAATCGCTGATTTGACACGTAATCATCCCAGCGATACCCCATGATTCTGCGAAGACACTTATTACCAAAGGCATTGATTCGTCTCTTCAAGTCACTATTTAGTGTCCATGTCTCACAAGCATAGAGTAAGACAGGGATCACAAGCGACTTGAAGATCCGGATCTTTGTCCTCCTGCACAGGTACCGACAACGCCAAATACTCCCGCTGACCGAGTCCATAACACCGTAGGCTATGCCAATCCGCCGTAAGACTTCTGGACGTGACCCGCCGTCATTATGGACTGCGCTACCAAGGTATGTAAAACTTTCCAAGATCTCAATGTCCTAGGCACACGCATGAACAGACTGTACTGCTTCATCTAGTAAGTCTCCAAATACCTGGACCTTGGTCTTGAGCCAGGAGACCTCAAGTCCCAATGGCTTTGCCTCCTCGTGCAGCGCCTCGAGAGCCATCACCAGGACCTCCAGCGACTCAGCAAAGATTACTGCATCATCGGCAAAAACAAGATCAGTGATCTTGGTGTTGCCGATGGATGCTCCACAATCACTTTGATCTACAACCTTGTCCAATACCCAGTCCATACAAGCGTTGAAAAGTGATGGGGCAAGGACGCACCCTTGCCTCACTCCTGTATTCACAGGAAAGAAGCTGGATACACCTGCCCCACACTTCACAGCACTCTCAGTCCCAGAATACAGACCAGTTATCAAACCAATAGTCCTTGCAGGAATCCCTCGAAGTCGCAGAAGATCCCAGTGACTCACGATGCACTGAGTCAAACGCCTTCTTGAGATCAACATAGGCTGCAAGCATCCCCTGTCGAAACTCACGTCGGCGTTCCACCAGGACACGAAGCGCTAGGATACGGTCCGTTGTTGACTTACCAGGCGTGAACCCAGACTGCTGAGGTGTCTGATGCCTCACCAGATGACTGCGAATTCGTGTCAGCAATAGATGGGCAAGCACCTTGCCTGGTACGCTGAGCAGTGTAATACCGCGGTAATTGTTGCAGTCCTGACGGTCCCCTTTCCCTTTCCAGATAGGGACGACCAGCCCCCTTTTCCAGTCAGGAGGAATGGTACCTGATTGCCACACAGCAGTCAGGACAGCATGCAGCCCGCGGATCATGGCCTCACCCCCAGCTTTGAGGAGCTCCGCACTGATATTACAAACACCAACTGCCTTTCCACCCTTCAACTTTGCTACAGCCTCTCTGACTTCGTCAAGAGAGGGTGCGGTTTCGATGAGGGTACAGCAGAAACATATCTTGAGAAGAGGGGGGAGGGGGGAGGATAGGGTCAGGTAACATGGGAGGTAGGAACCCACCTCGTCAGCAGGGAGGGGCAGAAGGAGGCGGGGTTATCCTGGTCGCTGAAGGCGGGAGAGGAGCCCCGCAGCATCCACAACCGGAATATCAAGATAGCGACGCCCTGAGGGAGGAAAAAAGAGCCAATTATAAACCATCATTGTATAAGATTCAATAAATATATAGTCTGTGAAAATTTGTTGTGTCAAGGGTTTAGAGTACTTAAGTTACGATGCATAAACATTATTGTAAATTATTGAAATAGCTGAAATGAATGAAATAGCTGTAGATAATATTGCTTGAATATATAGTAAATCATCAATACCTTCACCTTTTATAAGTAAAACTGCCGGAAACCAAGTAACAGGATGCGACTGCCATAAAAACAGCCACGAAGAGTTTACGACGCATTCACTCCCAAATAAAAGGGTTTGTGCTCCATCTAGTTAACCTAATTTATGTCTTAGAGATCCCTCAGAAGGCAATATTCCTAAACTACATATCACTTTTGCACCAATGACCCCCAGACACAAACTGGGTCTACTCGACTCACACGATGCTGTGAATTACTTCCTACGCGTCTGTGCCTTGGGTGTTGCCTTGCCAGTCAAGCCTCATAGGTGCACAGAAAAGCTGGTCAGGTGTGGGTAAGATAAGGCCGGAACACGGATCACCTGATTGATTGATTGATTATCTTTATTGTCATAAGCAGAACACAAGACAATTGGATGAAACTGATTTTTAATCTAACCCAGTACCACATCCCAATTACAAATACAATTTCCTGAAACATCATCCACAATCACAAAACACTTGGACATACAAAATAAGACACCTACATGAAAGAAAACCCCCCAAGCATTAACAAAGAACATTAAACTGAAACATCCACCCACAAATCACAACACACAGCAATGCAGGTTAGTCATCCGAGCACCAAGGCCATTTACATTCCAGGATAGACATTTGAGAGTGGTTATGTTTGTGCTCATTCCTGCACAATTTCCAGTATCACCTTGATTAAATCAAACCCGAGCATCGTATCACCCAACAACACGACTTTTTTTTAGCGAAAAACTTGTTCAACATTCCAAAAATTGAAGATATTTTTTCC
>JACEEZ010019838.1:82500-85000 GCA_016584305.1 Chionoecetes opilio | reverse complement strand
AAACACACAAACACACACACAAACACACACACACACACACACACACACACACACACACACACACACACTCACACACACACACACACACACACACACACACACACACACACACACACACACACACACTGTCACACACACATTAAGTATACGGTGTCTATTTGTGTGTTGAAAGTAGACATTATTCTCTCGAAAGGGCCTTTTGCCCGCTTATGTGTGTGTGTGTGTGTGTGTGTGTGTGTGTGTGTGTGTGTGTGTGTGTGTGTGTGTGTGTGTGTGTGTGTGTGTGTGTGTGTGTGTGTGTGTGTGTGTGTGTGTGTGTGTGTGTGTGTGTGTGTGTGTGTGTGTGTGTGTACAACTGTGTCGTTTCGGATCACAAAGGACAAAGGACATGCATGAAATAAACATAAAGTTGACCACTAGGAATTGCACCACACGATGATATATGAGGCTTGTGTGTGTTTCTTTGTTGTTGTTAAGAGTAGTCGTAGCGGTGCGGGGATGCCTTTGTGGCATGACAGTAACATCATCCAGGAAGTAGTAATGGTTTGGCTAGACATGACGTAGTTTATGTTACTATATCATCATTATTATAAATATCATATTATTATTATCAGTTACAGTAGTAGTAGCAGTACTGGTAATTATAGCAATTATATGTAGTAGAAGTAATAGTAATAATAGCAGTAGTACTAGTATTAGTAGCAGTGGAAGTAGGGGTGGTAATAGTCCAAATGACAGCGTCAAACCTGACGGTAGTAGTAGTTGTATTAGTATAAGTAGAGGTTATATAAATAGTATTAGTAATGGTATGATAAGTAGTGAAAGTAATATTAATATTAATAATAATAGTAGTAGTAGCAGTGATATTATTATTTTCAATTGATTTGTTGAGCCATTACACTCCATTATTTTCAAAACTTATGTGTGTGAGAGAGAGAGAGAGAGAGAGAGAGAGAGAGAGAGAGAGAGAGAGAGAGAGGAGAGAGAGAGAGAGAGAGAGAGAGAGAGAGAGAGAGAGAGAGAGAGAGAGAGAGAGAGAGAGAGAGAAAAAAAAATATATATATATATAATATTAAAAGAAATTCTATTTTCAGATCGTAGTTAAAGTATACAAACTTTAAGCCCATTATTATCTTCAGCATAATTCACTACTCGATGCAATGAAATGAATAGCAGCAATTCAATGAATTACGGTAACATCTACATACAGGACAAAATAAATGTTGAATATAACATTTAGGAAACTCTTTTGTTTAAACTTGATGTAATTCTTGTCACCGGAATTGGTATTTGTTCACTAAGTCCTCCTTCATGGATCTCGTGGTAGTTACAATTCCCCTCACGTTGTGTTTCATGGTGAAAACTAGCATCACGCGTCAGATAAACACACACACACACACACACACACAAACACATACACACACACACACACACACACACACACACACACACACTCACACGCTCAGGTCCTGTAAAATACAACGAGATGAATACACACACACACACACACACAAACCCCTACAATCAATCATTGGGGTCATACGCCGGGGGGCGCGTCGCCTCGCCCACCCTACGACGCCACTCCCGGGGGTCACCACGCGCGAGTTCCCATGCAGGTTCCTTTCCCATACCAAGCAGCTCTCGACAAGAAACATCAACTTACCCCAGCCACGAGCCTTGTGGGCGCCCCCTTGGCCTCCTCCACGCCGGATTGTCTCTTACAGATACAACCCGATGGGAAGGATCGGTTTCAGGGTAGCGCGCCACATGCCCATATAGCCGAAGTTGGCGCTGACGGACTATGCAGGTAATAGGCCTCGATTCAGTCTCACGGTGCAATCGCTAATTTGACACGTAATCATCCCAGCGATACCCCATGATTCTGCGAAGACACTTATTACCAAAGGCATTGATGCGTCTCTTCAAGTCACTATTTAGTGTCCATGTCTCACACCCATAGAGTAAGACAGGGATCACAAGTGATTTGAAGATCCGGATCTTTTTCCTCCTGCATAGGTACCGACAACGCCAAATACTCCTGCTGAGCGAGTCCATAACACCGTGGGCTATGCCAATCCGCCGTAAGACTTCTTGACGTTGTTACGACCACTTCATGTTCCTAACTACCTTTCTTCTTTTTTTGTGCTTCTCGTTGTCCCCCTAGTTTCACGTCAATTCACTTTCACTTCTGGTGGTTCAGTATAGCTTCAATGTTTCGTTTATTGTTTCGTTTTTGTTCCGTATTACAGTTCCAGAGTTTTCCTCAGCCTAAAGAGGCGTTAGGTAGTCAGTGTGACCTGACCTTCATACCCTACCAGTGGTATTACCTGTGTGTGTGTGTGGATTTAGCAGCCATCTTTTCCACTATTTATTTGTGAGTATTGCCGTGTTGGATTGTGTGTACCCATCTTTTGTTTCCGTGTGTTTTTGTGTTTCAGTGTTTGTGTTTCAGTTTGTGTTTCAGTGTTTGTGTTTCAGTGTTTGTGTTTCAGTGTTTGTG
>JACEEZ010019838.1:15000-77500 GCA_016584305.1 Chionoecetes opilio | reverse complement strand
TCACTAACGCTCGTGCCTCCTTTCTGTGGCCTTGCAAAGCCTTCCAGCACATCATAATCTTTTCCAGGATCGTACAGCATCAACATTAATTTCCTTCTCGCACTTTGTCATCCTCTTTCAGCACCTTTCTTCTTCTTCATCAAAACCTTTCTTAAAATTTTCCATATTTTTCTTCTTCTATTCTCCATCCAGGTTCATTAGTTTGTTTTCTTGTCTCTCCAGCTCTTTTGGCAACTTACTTGATCTTTCCACCATTTCCAAACATATCGAAAATCTTCATCCTCCAACCAATACCTCGCAATTTCCATATACTTCCTTCCTTAACCAGTATTTTGTTTTCCAATTCCTCCATTCTCTTTGTTTTCCATCCATTGAGAGTACTTTCATTATACCTGAAAACATAGTATTGCCTTTTCCGGCATTTCCTATCCTTGGCAGCACTTTACACTAGCTTCCAGTACCTCATACCTCGTTCCAGCTACTTCAAACAACGTTTGAAAACAACTTTACGTCATTACCAACTCCACCCAACACCTTCCACTACCACTTCACCCACCTCTTCCATCCTACCAGTCATTACCTAGCCCTTCACACTTATGTTCCCTCCTCTAAAAGATCCCATCCTTTACCTCCACTACTCTTTCCTAGCCTTCTCGACACCTACAGACCCTCCAAATATTTACCTCCAACCTTCTCTCCATTGTTTTACATCTCCACGCCTAATGACCTAAGGCTACCGGCGGGGTTAGAATCCGTTATTTTGTCCCCCCCAAAAAAAGGTGAAGGGCGAGTACAACAGGAGGCTGCAGGTATGGAAGGGGAGAACTGTGTTGCCGTTGTTGTTTTTGCTGCTCTGATTATTCTGATTATTTTGTAATTTTTTTTGTCATCATATCATCATCATCCATCATATTACATCTTACTCATTTTTCCTCTCATTTTGTATTATCATTATAATTATTATCATTCATAATCTTATCATCATAATCTTCTTAATTATTAATTATTTTCAATATATTTTATTTTGGTCGTGGTGGTAGCATTAGTACCAGTATTACCATTAATATTAATAGTAAATATAATTTACATTGTAAAATTTGAGTCAAATTGTAATATTGTTTTGGTATGTTTAGGATTTATATATTGTTTTCATCGTTTATGAACAATCTGTTTTGTGTTAAGTGGCACCCTATGTGTTAGGGAAAGGACTTTTGTGTGAAAAAAATACTAATAGTGAATAATTGTGGTATAATCATTTTATTTGAATAACACACACGTTCTCTCTCTCTCTCTCTCTCTCTCTCCTCTCTCTCTCTCTCTCTCTCTCTCTGTTGTCTTGAATAATTATCAACCAGAAAGCTTTCCATGTCTTTGCAGCTTTCCCTCCACTTGATCCCTCCTTCTTCCCTCCTCTCCTTTATCCTTCCCTTCGGATTACTGGCGCCTCTCGCCCCAGCTTTCACACTACATCAAGCTGACTTTGGAAAAACTCGAAATAAGGGGATCTTGATTATGTGGAATACATTACATGAGCTTTCAAAGGGAGAGGGTAAAGGCGAGACGTGAAGTGCTGGTGTGTGTGTGTGTGTGTGTGTGTGTGAGTCATTCACCCATGGTCTTATCCACGCGAATCGGACTCGCAATCACCTGTTTCACCCTGCCAGTGCGAGCTTTGAGCTCATTAGTACCGATCTTTGGGTAATGCTGGGACGTCACACACCACACACACCCATCCTCTTCCTAAAGGGAGACAGTAACCGCCCGAATTTATCAGTGAAAAATCCACGTGAGCGAGCAAGGATTCGAATCGGCTAACCACAAAAAGGCAGGCCAACGCTCTATCCACTTGACAATCGTGACGGTGTTTGTGTGAATGTGTGTGTGTGTGTGTGTTTTTCTCACCTGTGGTAGGATAGGATCGCCGTCAGAAAGCTGATGCAGGCCAGCAGGTCAGCGCGGCCAACCAGACCCGTCACCTGCAGGCAAAATAGGTCATAATCATTAAGGTCATCTGCATCACCTGCTATTCCCTGTCACCATCACTAACTACCTCCTTACACCTGTCTCCGCCACCTCACTCGTTACCACCACGGTCGTCATCCGTATCTTTGTAGTCATCAAAGCTCATTAAAGCGACCACATGTATACTTTCATTTATGTTATTATACGTAAATGGCGTAATTGCTATATCATATATGTATTTCTGATTTTTTATTTTCCAGAGTAATAATGCCACTCATCCTGTTTTCTTTTATATGTATAATTTCTCAATAGTAGTTCATCCTGTACACTTTACTTTTCCTCTTTATAATTTAATATACGTAACACACTGATGATTTTCGTATTCATTTTCAACCTTTACAATCAAATGCAATCTTTGGTTTAATTCATCTGTCTGCTGGTCATCACATTCATCACGTGTTTCGAATATATTGTACTTTACAACTTGTTGAATTTTGTACTTGCCTCTACGGCATTTACTTCGTCTGTTTTCTTTTTTTCTTTAAAATTATAAATCTTTCAAACTTTTTACCTTTTTGCCCCCCCACCCTCTCCGAGTCTTAAGCATTCTTGACTTCTCTTACACGCTCTGTTTAAAATTTTCCTCCTCAATCTCATATAACCTATCATATCCTGGTTCATATTGTCATATAATCTTTCGTTTGTTTTCCTCCATAATGACACCTGCCTTGAAACGTTCTATTCATATAATCATATCTTCAACCATCATCAACTCTATCTCTTTTCCTCCTTAAGACATCCTCTTTATAATCATGCCTTCAATATATTCAAACATATGTTCACCTCCGCTATTCTTGACGCTAAAATATTGTAATCATACCAAATTGTCTTTGAAATTTACCCTCCTCCTTCAGTATTGTTCTTTGCTACCTCACTTACGGCCTCGGTGTGTATGGGGTGGGTGGCGAAAATCAAGCCGGCAGAGAGGACGGTGCCTTGGGGGAGATGCAGGAGGCGCAGCAGAAGGCGGGTCAGCAGAAGGCAGGCGCAGGAATGGAGCAACACATTGACCAGGTGGAAGCCGAATGGACGCAAGCCAAACACCGCGTGGCTGAATCTGTGGAGGAAAGGAAAGAAGACCAGGTGAGAGGGAGTGGCTGGTGAAAAAGGGCTAAGTGAATCACCGCATTAGTTAGTGGTTATTAGCGTGTCTAAATTTTTATGCACTTGCCGAGTCCCTTAGATGTATAAAAAAAAAATTCCGTGTGTGCTCGCATATATGAAAACATCAGTATACGCTAATGTGGTCTTGAGTAGAGCCTTGCCTTTTTAAGAGTTGCATTAATATGTGACGCAACAGTCCACCACGAGGGTACGAAGACGAGTAGCCTAACATTCATGAATTACTGAACGTCATCGAACGCAAGTCATACAAAGAGTCCCCCTGGCTATACTACATCATCTCACACACACATATTATATTAAAAGACGTATTCATCGTAATGTCCCATCACATTGGTATAAGCAAAAAAAAGGCTTTCAAGTGTATCAACATCAGAACAAATTATCATGTGTTGACTCAAAGTTTTTTTTGGCATCTTATGTTACGTCTCCTGCAAAAGACAATTTTAACTTAAATTCTCCTTGATTTTAGTATATATTTTCATCTCTCAAGTTCCCACATATTTCACTTAATTCTTTTGTGTATCAATATCAGTAAGGGATTAAAGATGAATTTCAAATCGGTATTCGTGAGAAAATTGCTTCCAGTAAACTTTAGTTATGAGTCGGATACATGTATAGGGATATATCCAAACATGTTTCAATAAATGGGTTTGGTATTATATAAAGAGAGAGAGAGAGAGAGAGAGAGACTTGGTGACTTCACGGCCTGGGGAAGACGGTGGCAAGTCCAGTTTGCTGCCGAGAAGACCCAGGCCATGGCTATATCACGTTCGTGGGAGGACTCCAGGCTTCTCGAGGGGAAGCTGAAGTTTGGGGACGATACCCTTGCCATCAAGAACTCCATCAACATCCTGTGGGTAGAGGTTGACTCCAGGCTCAGCTTTGACCGCCACCTGGAGACAGTGGCGCGTCGAGCCTCACTGAGGGTGACTCTCCTGCGCCGAGTAAGGCACCTGCTCGACGCTGATGGTCTCATGCGGCTGTACAAGGCCCAAGTGAGGCCCGTCATGGAGCATAGTCCTCTCACCTGGATGAGTAGTGCCCATTGCCACCTGTCACTGCTGGACAAAGTGCAGAGACGTGCTGAACGCCTCATACACCAAACCGCCGACCAACATCACATGGAATGTCACCCGAGGCAACAGTGGCGGCAGCAGCAGCGACGACTACAACAACAACATCAGCTGCAGCTCCAATAACACCAGCAACAACAACAACAACGACTACAGCAGGAGCAGTGGCGGGATGATCCCCGCTCCCAGCTTGATAGTCTGGGGTACCGGAGGAGAGTCGGTGCCCTCACAGTGTTGCACAAGGCCCAGGTGTAACACTCTTCCTACCTTGCAGGGCTTCGGGTCCCGTGGAGGAGGTCTGTGCGCGCTACGAGGACGGTAGTGTCAGGTGATCTCCTCCTCGAGGCTCCGAGGACCCACACCGTGATGGGCCAGCGAGCCTTTACTTGGGCCACGGCGACACTGTGGAACGCCTTCACGGTTGAGGTGGATGTCGTGGCCATGAACACCCAGCAGGTGAAACTGGCGGCCCACAGATGGTGCCGCTTACATCCGCCTTAGTGACTGTAGGGCGTGATACAGTGTCGTGTCATTAGTGACACAGTGACACAGTGACACAGTGACACACACATAGTGACACACATTGACACTTAGTAGACACAGTGACATACAGTGTACGTATCAATAGTGCGCTTGACAAGTGCCTGTGACGGATAGTGTCCCTCAGCCTGTAACACTGTGTCCTTACTTACTACTTAGTTATTATCTTACATGGCATAGCTTTCGGATAGATGTCCCCGGGACAGGGGACTTCTTTAGCTTCTGCCACTTAATGCCTTCATCAACCTCCTTATCAAATTGTAGCCCCATGTCAACCATGATGTAAGTTGTTTGAATAAAAAAAAAAAAAAAAAAGAGAGAGAGAGAAGAGAGAGAGAGAGAGAGAGGCAAGTGGGTCATAAAGAGGAAGGCAATGAAGGAGGCCGTGAAAATAATAATAAGAAAATGAGGCGGACTATGAAATAAAAAAGGATGAGTACATAGAGAAGTGGAAACAAAGGATAATGGGAATAATTTGGATGAAAATGTGAGAGAGAGAGAGAGAGAGAGAGAGAGAGAGAGAGAGAGAGAGAGAGAGAGAGAGAGAGAGAGAGAGAGAGAGAGAGAGAGAGAGAGAGCACACTTGTACGGATGAAACAAGGAAAAGAGAGAGGAGTATCCAAAGCTTCATTTAACTACCACCATGAGGACTTAAAAAACGAACACAAAATCTTTAAACGTAAAACTCATCTCTTTTCTCTTTTACCAGCCTCATTTCCATCTTTTTTTATTCCTACGCCCCTTGCTCAACTTTAATTTATTCCTTGATACCCTACTTTCCCTTCTTCCCTTTACCTCCTTCTCTAACACTCCTTCCTTCCTGATTTCATCTTTCTATCCATATTTTTGTTATCTTCCTTACAATCATCCGTTCCTTTCTTATCCTCTTATACAATAATCCACTTTGTATCATTATCATCATTACTGTGATCATCTAACACAATATTCCGAAAAAAAGATGGGAAAGAAAAGTTAATGTAAGTGTGAGAGCAGAGAAGAAGAATGAGGGGAAGGAAGACCAGAAGGGAGGATAGAGTAAGAGAAGAATAGTGACGAAGGTAAGGGAAGGAAAGGGAATGGGAATTCCGTGAGATTACAGGAAAGTGTAAGATATTTGTTGAGCTTAATGTGTACTTTATCACACACGTACACACACACACACACACACACACACACACACACACACACACACACACACACACACACACACACACACACACACACACACACACACACACACGCGCGCGCGCGCATAAACACACACACAAACAACGGGCTCCTTAACCACCTTATTCTTGCTGTAAAAAGGTTCCCTTTAACTAAATTAAAGTAGGATACATAATCTTAACCAAGCACACCTGCATTTTTTACAAATTTTTACCTATAGCAGCATTTTCTCTTTTTTGCTGGCAATATCAGGTGAGACGGATATAATATGAGAGATACAAATAAAACACTTGGAATATTCCTATCTCCTAAATCTGAAAAATGTAGGAGAAAACCTAAATCCATACTTATTTTTCCTCCTTTTATATAAGTGCCGTTATATATCTTTCTTTTTAAGTGTTTAATTCGCAGCGAGTAAGAAAAGGCATTATAAAGCCAGTCTAGGTCTCGAGTTTACGTGTGCAGGCTTTTTTATTACCTTTACGCCCCCCGGTGGCCCTGCAATGACCCTGGAACCCTTTAAAGGCACACCTGTTTTACTTTTCCATAGTTATTTATCTCTTGTATGTCTGCATCACCTGTTTCCACTGTAAAATAGTTTCTACCTAACCACTTTATTACTTTATTATGTCATTTTTGGTATCTATACATGTACAAATTTCCATCAATGTATATGAATAGATACATAATAAACTACATATATACGTAGTGATTAGATGCTACGCAGCTAAACTAAGGTTATCCTGCATACCTGTGTGTATGATTCCCTGTAGGTATGTATGCAACTCACTGTAATCCCTGTATCTATAATAATTCCATGTATGCAACCTAATTGTAACCCCTGTATGCTTGTGTGTATAAATCCCTGCAGGTATATACATGTAACACACTGTAGCCCCTGTAGAGTACCCGTAAGAGCCGCATCGAGTGTCTATCCCATGTAATGTCAGTGCCTGTGCCTGTACCGTATGTAAACTGACCTTTCTATGCCTAGAGCTACGTCTCCTGTAATAGATGGGGTGGTATGTAGAAGGGGGGGAGGAAAGGTGGAGAGGCTAGTGAGAAAGGGGAAGAGGTGACGGAGAATGGGTGATGTGGAGCTTGTGTTGAGTATGTCAACCCTTCTTCACCCTTTTCCACCCTAACCTTCCTACGCTTCCATCCCATTCATTCCTTTTCCGGTGTTCTTCCCCCTGCCATTACTTTCACGAGGTGTCACGGCGGTTCCTCTTACTCGGGTGTTGCACGTTTAATATTGAAGTGGGTGGTGCCCGGGGAGGGGAAGGAGGAGAAGAGGGGAAGAAGATAAGAGAGTGGAAGGAATGAAATAAATATAGTGAGTGGTATGTTCTTTGTTCGTGTGGTTGGGTGTGTGGATGGGGCTGGATGGTGACTATTGGTGATGTTCATGGGTAGTAGTGGTAATTGCAGTGGTAGTAGTGGTGATGGTGGTAGTGGTGGTGTTATGGCACTGGATAAATATTATATGTACGTGTATAATAAAACATATGTTATCAGCATGTGATCATTTTGGAGATGTGTGTACGTGTGTCTGCTTCTGTTGACAACACATCTTTGATATTGTGTTGCTCGGACAAACACTATCTCATTGATAATGTTTACATGGACATAATGGTGTTGCTCCCTCGCTCCTTGCATTCTTAAGAATCCACAGTAAGTCGTTGTGTGCCTGTGGCTAATTGCCACTAATCTTAGTTGATAGGCATTGCACACCTGGACATACACAGCTAACTTTGGGTGTGTTTGAGTCATCACCATGTGAACAGCAATCAGATATTCGCATTCCACGCACTCGGCAGTTCCTGTGTAAACAGCTGTTCAACAATGAAAGGACGCCTTCCCTAGAAAACACGCCGAGCGGACGGAAGGAGGGCAGTAGTCATCGGAGACGCGACCCTGGAGAAGACTCCATGTGAGTATGTGTGTGTGTGTATGTCACGTAAATAAATATAATTGTTCTGGCCTGTCTAAAAGACTTAAGCTTCCTTGGCCGTTTGTAAGAACCCGTGACTTTATATTGTTTATCCTTATAGTGTACTACATATATATTACCTATAATATATATTTATAGTAGTATATTGTCGATTCGATTAACTCGATTCATTGGCACTTACTTCAATACTTATACATTACTTAAAACCGTTCGACCACTTTTAATCACTACCACCTTAGATTGTGTACTCTGGGCAGAGAAGCATGATACACCTCCTTCTCATGAGTGGCATCATTGGCAGTCAACCCCAACAGTGTCATTGACTCTGTAAGTTATTTGGGTTGAACCCTGTTACCTTAAATAACAAGACAGAAAAGGGTAACAGTGGTAGTAGTGGTGTAGGATGTCAGTGGTCGTAGTCTTAAAGGTTTAACTTAAAGGAAAGAATCCGATAACGTACCAGTATTATTCACATATATATGCTCTAATACAGTCAAGGAAAAAAAAGAGCAAAAATAGGTAGGTCAATACCTTAAGATTAAATACTTAACTCTACTGCTCCCTTTCTGCCACCCTCGTCATTTTTATTCCTACTACTCCACAATTTAAATACGCCTAAAGAGATAACTAATGATAAGTGTGATTATTTTTGCTTCCTATATCCTTTTTACCATGTATAGTAATGTAGCCTTATAAGTGCTCCCTTCGTCAAAGTCTTTCTCTCCTTTCTCCTCCTTTTATATACTATTATCTTTCTTTACTATTCTCTTTTTTTACCTTTCACAATAAATGTATTGACTCATTTCAGTCTGCACCAGAAATACCACATCAATCAGTCATACTCTTCCTTCTACATACATACACAAAATTTGCAGTAGATTATAGTTCCAAATTTATCGCATCTCTAATAAATTTGGTGTCAGGAATTTCAATGCTACACAATGTAGATTATTTTCCAGCAAGCTTAGGATTGAGGGGTAAGATGATGATAATAAGCATGCTACTGTACTACTATCCTTTTTAGGTCCCCTTAGAGCTAGTGCACTAAGCTATTAGGATAGGAAAGATCGCCACCCAGGGCAAACCCTGGGTATACACGCAACCTATTCCCACATCTGGTTAGGTAACCAGGCTACATTCAGATCTAAAAGAAAAAGAAACACACGCCTGGCAACGCCGTGCCAACCCAGCCGAGGACCGCGGCCCGCCAGCCGGCCCGGCTTATCATTCTTCTTTTTGCCTTCATCGAGTCAACACCTGCTGACGTCTCCAGTAACACGTGTTGTTTCTATTCAGGCTGGTATGGTGAGCACCTACTGTTTTTTCGTGTTTACGTGGGTGTGTGTGAAGTTTTTACCCATACATGTTTCGTAACCCTTCTGTAGGGTTCACGGGAATGAGTGTAGTTTATTCTTCATCCCTGGTTTGGGACCAGCTGTGTCTCAACATTTTTTCGGCTGGTATCTGTGTCTGTGGTGTTACGCTTACGCCCCAGGGGCACGGCTTTCACCCTTTCTCCCCTGGGCCTTGTTTTTCCGCCAGGGCGTCCCTGGCCTGACACCTGTACGGTTTCGTCGTTCACCCAGCCACGCCCCACCCCCGCCCGGACCCTCCCAAGGGCTGGTGCGGGGGCTGGTGGTTCCTGGTCTGCCACGTGTGAGCTGTGATGGGCGGATGGCTACGTCGTTCACCCAGCCACGCCCCACCCCCGCCCGGACCCTCCCAAGGGTAGGTGCGGGGGGTGGTGGTTCCTGGACTGCCACGTGGAAGCAGCGACGGCCGCACCCCACCCCCGCCCGGACCCTCCCAGGGGCCGGTACGGGGAGTTGGTAGTCCCCTGGCCTGCCACGTGTGAGCTGAGATGGGCGGATGGTTACATCGCTCTTGCTGGTGCCCAACCCACCCCGCACCCCCGCCCGGACCCTCCCATGGGCCGGGAAGGGGAGTTGAGCGGTCCCTGGCTGCAATGTCGACCCCCCCCCTCCCCCGACCATCCACTTTACTGGGGGTCGGGGCAGTGCGTGTGGCGATGCCGGTGGGGGTTTGGGGCGTTTCGTGTTACGTCTACTCCCTTTCCCTCTCACTGTTTTACCCTTCTTTTCCAGCGGATCAATTGCGAGGCCCAGGGCTGCTCGGTGTCCTTTAGATCCCGAGGCCACAGGCTCTGCTCCTCGCACGCCCCGTGCCTTTTGTCGGACCTCTTTCGTCCCGCCGATTGCCCGGTATGCTGTGGATGGCTGCGGCTAATCCTCTCGGAGGGGGATGTGCCCTGCCTTACCGGCGAGGCCTATGCTGACCTCAAGGAGTGGTGGTCGAAGGCTTTGAAGTCTCGCCTACGCAGCCACTTCCGTCTGTCCTGGGCGGACCGGTCTCTTGGTTCTCGGCTGGGCCTCGCCAAGTCGTCCCTCTCCTCCTCGTCTCGCACCTCCCGACCCCCTGCCTCTGCTTCCATGAGCTCGGCGTCGATCGTGCTGACGAGGGAGCAAGATCTGGCGGTCTCCTCAGTCCCTCACCATGACCGCGACTCCCAGTCGAGGACTTGCCGGGTGGGTCTGTGGCTCCTACGGCTGGTCAGGCGTCTCCTGGGCCTTCCCCACCCTCACCTCCTGTGCCACCGGGGTTGTCGGCTTGGAAGACTTCAGTGAACTCCTTCATGGCAAGAATGGAGGTCCACTTAACTTCTGGGTCCCGTTCTCCGACGCCGAGGCGTCGCAGGTCCCCATCGCCTGCTTCCCTCTCACCGATGCCTCCTTCTGAGTCTGTGGTAGTCGAGGATGACTACCTGGTGTGCTCCGACGGGGAAGAGGATGCCGCCCTACCCGTACCCAAGAGAGGACGGTTCGGGGACTTCCGGCCCCCGGATTCCTGTCCGCCGGGCCCTTCCTCCGCCTTTTCTTCTGAGGTGCCTTCTATGTGCACTTCCCCTCGTCCCGCTGAGGATGCTGCCTTGGGACTCCCTCCTTCTTCCTCCGTCCTGTTTACATGGACACCGATGCCGCCGTCGATTGCTTGTGAGACGGTTGACGGGCGGCTTGTTGCCATCGGTCGTCTGGAGGACGGCTCGTGGGGCCCAGTTCCGGACTTGGAGGTGCGTCGCTTCCGGGAGGGCGGGGGACAGGAGTCCTTCCTCTACCGCCGGATTCCTTTCTCTCACCTGGACGCTCCCTCGAAGCAGCCTGCGGTTTCTTCGGCGGCCGCTTTGGATGCTCTAGCCTCCTTACTGGCAGAGCCTAGTTTGGTCAGGGACGGCTTCCCGTGTGTGGAGGGAAGCCAGGATGCCAGGTGGCTTTCTCTCGGGGGCCAGAAACGGTTGCCCTGGATGAGGGCCGGCCTGGACCCTGCCGAAGTGTAGAGAGCAGGTACCACCAGTGTGACCCGGGGTCCTTCTCCGTCCTGGGCCCCGATCCCGGTTCTCCCGGCCTCTGGTGGCTTCCCACGTGTGATGGCTGATTTCCTCCGGGTGTCCCGGCTTTCTGCCAAGGACCTACAGTGGCGGGCGCAACCGGTGAAGGAGGAGCTCTTTCGCCGGGACTTTCAGAAGCGGCAACACGCCTCCCTGTTGGCCTCTTCTGTTGCCTTCTTCAGTCAGCTGGCGGACTGGCTCTCCTCCCTCGCCGTGGATCACACTTCCCTCTCCCCGGCCTCCCGGTCGGATGTCTGTCGGGCTTTGTCGACCGCCTGTGATGCGTTCGGCGCCTCCCTCCTCCCGACGGTCCGCCCTGCCATTGACAGGGCCGTCACTGCCCGCTTGGCTCTTCGGCGCGAAGCCTTTCGGGGCCTGCCGGAGCTGACTCGACAGCAGATTCTCCGGATTAGTCCCTTCGATTCGGAGGTCTTGTCGGAGCCCTCCTTGCAGCAGTGTCTCGCCTCAATCCCCCCCACCGTCACTCTGGTGTCTACTCCGGCCCCCAGACCGTTTCGGCCGGAGGGTTCCGGGAGGGGGTCCAGCAGTGTTCGTCGGGAAGGGCAGTCCAACAGCGCTCACCCCCGTGTGGATGGCCCCCAGGATCCTCGTCGTCCCAGTCGGGGTGGGCCTTCCAGGTTCAGGGGCTCTGGGTTTCGGGCCTTTCGCTCGGGGCCCGCTACTGTCCACAAGCCTTCCTCCAAGGGTCGCTCTCGCTTCTGAGCCTCCCTTCCAGGGCCTCCTGCCCTGATTTCGGGCAGCCTGGCCGCAGAGAGGTTGGGCCGCCAGGGTGGTCCGAAACGGTCTTTCTAGACCCTGAATTGCCCTACCGCCCCTTCGGCGACCTCCTTCTTGGACGCCGGTCTCCACAGTGCTCGCCGCCCACGTGTCGGAAATGCACTCCTCCGGGGTAGTGGAGAAGGCGCGGGGAAAGGTCTTTCTTTCCCGCATTTTCATCGTACCCAAGAAGGACTCTTCGAAGGGGCGGCTTATCTTGGACCTCAGCCGCCTAAACGGATTTGTGCGCAACCACAGGTTCCGTATGCTGACCTTGGCCCAGGTCCGCCTTTGGCTGAGGCAAGGGGACTGGATGGCGTCCCTCGATCTCAAGGATGCCTACTGGCGTCCCCATTCATCCTCGGTTCCGGCGCTTCCTGGCCTTCCAGGTGGGATCGGACACGTGGCAGTTCACCAGACTACCCTTTGGCCTCTCCATCGCTCCGAGGGTTTGTACGCGGCTCACCAAGGTGGTGGCTCACCGGTTGGTGTCTGCAGGGGTGAATTGCCTCATGTATTTGGACGATTGGCTGGTGTCCGCCCCTTCTCAGGAGGAAGTGGTTCGCATGCTGGACCGAGCTTTGGCGGTGGCGGGGGAGATGGGGTTCCTAGTCAACAAGGGAAAGTCCGTCCTTACCCCCTCTCCCCGCATTACTTGGCTGGGCATGCAATGGGACTCCCGTTCGGCTGCGGTCCGCATCTCGGGGGTAAATGCGGCCAAGCTTCATCAACGCCTCTTCCGGGGCTCACTCAACTTCGCCGCAGAGGTCACTCCCCTAGGCCGCCTCCGTCTCCGTCGCCTTGTCCGGGTGGTGAACACAGCCGTTCCGGTGCGACCCCGCGACTTGCTCCGGCCCGTCCCTCCCCTGGCCCTCACACTACTGGACAAGTGGTTGGTGGAGGGCGGTTTCTCCGCGTGGACCGGGTGGCTGCCTCCGCCCCCTACGGTCTTCGTGATGTCGGATGCGTCGGACGTCGGGTGGGGCTACCAATCCTCCGACGGCCGGCAGGGTTTCGGCGGGTGGTCCGGGGTGGAGCGCAGACTCCACATCAACGTCAAGGAGCTGCTGGTTCCTCTTCTCTTCCTCCGATCGAACCCGATCCCAGAGGGGACGGCTCTCTGCTTCGAGATGGACAACATGGTCGCGGTCCACTGTCTCGGCCGCCAAGGGACATCCAAATCCGCCCTTCTGTTGTCCCTTTCGGAACTGATCTTCGGCCTGGCGGCCCGTTTCCACCTTCATCTGTCTGCCAGGTTCCTGCTGGGAGTGGAGAATGTGTGGGCCGATGCCCTGTCTCGCTTCCGGGGCTCGTCGGTGGAGTGGCAGCTTCGCCCGGAGCGCTTTGCGGCTCTCTGTCGGCGGTGGGGCACCCCGGAGGTGGACCTCTTCGCGTCCCGCCGCTCTGCCCAACTACAGGCCTTTTTGACGAGGGGGGACCGGACAGCTGCGGGAGGCCCGGACGCCCTCACGGAAGACTGGAACAGGTGGCGCCATGTTTACCTGTTTCCGCCTCCCTGCACAAGTGTCCTCCTGAAGGTATGCAACAAACTGCGTTCCTACAGGGGCAAGGTGACCATGGTGGCTCCTCTCTGGCCGGCGCAACCGTGGTTCTCCGAACTGAAGACCTGGTGTCCCTTCCCTGTTCCTCGCTTTGTTGGAGGAGCTCCCGGCCAGGCTTCTTTCCACCTTGAAGCTACACGCCTGGAGTTTCTCCGTACCTCTCTCCGTCGGACGGTCTCGGACGCGGTAGCGGAGGACATGTTGGCGGCACTTCGCCCGTCCTCTATGAGACAGTATCAGTCTCACTGGAAGGCCTTTCAGTCGTTCCTCAAACTCTAGGGCCTTCGCGACGTCTCTGAATCGGTTGTCCTGGGTTTCCTTTCCTTCCTGTCCCACGACCGTGGGAGGTCCTCCGCTACTCTCTCCACTCACCTGGCGGCCCTGGCTGACCCCCTCAAATACGGTTGGGGTTTGGTCCTGGACCGGCGTTCTGTGACCCTGTTGAAGATGGGTTTGTTCCACCAAAACCCCCCTCCCCGTCGTCCTGGCCCCTTCTGGTCCCTGGAGAAGGTTCTCCGGTTCCTGCAGGGCGACCAGTTTGGGTCAGACGCTGCCGGACCTCGCCTCCTTCAGAAGGCCTTGTTCCTGGTGGCCCTGGCTACGGGGTTTCGGGCTTCTCAGCTGAGGGCGCTGACCCGTTTCCCCCAGTGGACGACCTTCTCGCGGGACGGCTCCGCTGTCTCCCTCTCCCTCTCGCCCAAGGTGCTGGATAAGAACGAGCGGCAGGACCACCGTCTCCAACCGGTCGTCATTCCGGCTTGGTCTGCTGGGGACGCCGCACACCCCTTGTGCCCGGTTTCGGCGCTCCGGTGTTACCTGGATGCTTCCGAGCCCTGGGCGTGTGACCTGCAGTTCCTGTTCCGCGATCCTGTCACTGGTCGTCCCCTAACCACCAGGGGGATTGCCGGCCGGCTCCGGGGCGTCATCGAGTCGGCGGATCCGGGTCACGCCCCTCGCGCCCATGACGTCCGGGGTGTTGCTGCGTCTCTGGCCTTCCTCCGCACCCATTCCTTGGAGAGGGTACGGGAAGGGGGACAGTGTAGTACGGCCTCGTGCTTCGTGGCTCGTTACCTGTCCCACTCCGTCGTGGACTTCCCCTGTGTTGCCCTGGGACTCCCTCCGTCCGGAGGGCTGGGGTGGTGGACGCCGGGCCTCCCCTTGACGTCTCCGCTTGATTCTGGTGAGTATACTAGTGGTATCGTTTTGTTCTTGTGCAGTTGCTCTTTTGCCTCCCGGTGGGGGTCGGGGGCTTCTTGCCCCGTCTCCAAGTGGCAGGTAGCTTAGTGCACTAGCTCTAAGGGGACCTAAAATGACGGCTTTGAAGTATGAAAAGCCTATTTTTGGGTCCCTGACAGAGCTAGTGCTCTAAGCTATTAGGATAGGAAAGATCGCCATCCAGGGCAAACCCTGGGTATACAGGCAACCTATTCCCACTTCTGGTTAGATAACCAGGCTACACTCAGATCTGAAAGAAAAAGAAACACACGTCTGGCAACGCCGTGCCAACCCAGCCGAGGAACGCGGCCCGCCAGCCGGCCCGGCTTATCATAACCATCCCAATAAGTATCCCGGGGAGAGGGGCTGAAAACTTGGTGAGGAAGGAAGGGTGGGAGGCCGAAGGCCGTGCACTAGCTCTGTCAGGGACCCAAAAATAGGCTTTTCATACTTCAAAGCCGTCATTTTCCCCAAACTAGTAGCTTAAAGCTGTAGCGAATAGGTAAGCTCATATTACCTGTATTTCTACGTAATCCTCCTCCTCTTTGTTCCTTTCTCTTCCTTACTCCAAACATCCCTTTCTCACACAATCTTGCTTACACTCCCTTCTCTCGTCTCCTTCCCTTCCTCCAACCCTTCTTTCCTTCCCCTCTCCACTTTCACTGTTCCTCCCCACCTTCCCCCATCCTTTACCTCTACCTTACCTCCCTACTCCTAATTCTTGCCAGAAGATCGAGTATAGTGTTTGATTAACGAACGGAAATTGAAGTTGAGGTAGACAGGAACAAGTACTAGGAGACGAGGTGCGAAGAAGTAGGATGGGGAGGAAAAGAAGAAGGACGAGGAAGACAAATATGATGACAAGCCCATATGCAAGTGTAGGGATAGGAAGAGGAGGACAAAGACGAGGACAACAAATAACAGGAAGAAGAGAAAGAAAGGGACTGAAAGAACAGGTGGGAAAATCGTGAGAAGGAAATCGGTGTGGAGGCAAAAATAAAGTTAAACGACAACATTTTTTTAAGGGAGGAAAGTGAAGGAAAGAGGGGAAGGCAAGGAAACGAAAGGAGAGAAAAAAAGAAGAAAAAGTAGACTATGCCGGGAACAAAAAGAAAGTAAAGAAGAGAACAACATAAGAAATACAAAAGTAACGCGAGCAGTTGTTTCCTTCTCACTCCTGCCTTGAGCTTTCACGGTGACTTACTTATTTTCCATAATTCAGTGTCTTTTTCATATTGCTACTCTTGCTTTGGTTATATGTCTTTAATTTGTCTTTTCTAGTTATTCCTAATATTTTTTTATTATTTTGTATATATCTATTATGTTACTTTTCATATTACAAGTGTTTCAAGTATATTGTTTCTTCTCGAGGAAATTTTGAGGTGATATTCAAAAGGAAAAGACTTGCTAAGAGACTCGAATCATGGCTTTCATCGTTGGCCACACACCACATCAGGCACGACCTCTTCCTTCTTTCAATTATGGAACAATAGACCTCACCCTGCCACCTTAGTCTGGTATGACATGTCACAAAAAGTAGCTCCCGTAGGATTTGTTTGCTAAAATGTATTTTATTGTTTTTTTGTGTTGATTTAGGGTCAAACTATTGAAAAATTATGGGGTTCAAATTTTCTGACCTTTGACCCCCCGGCGGCAGCCCCTAGACTACATTGCTTCTAGAATTGACTCCCTCCCACATAGCTTTACTAATAGTGAAATAATGTTGATGCATTTTAGGATCGATTCTAGGGTTTTTGACGATGCTGAAGTGATTTTTGGTACTTTTGACAGAACCAGATGTGGCTATCATTGACTTCTGGTTGTGAACAACATCAAAATCAAGTCCAGTATTAGTGATAAGTCTAACGATATTGTTGATCTTTGAATGAAAACATTCACAACAATGACGGAAAAATCTAAAGTTCGTGTGGGTGACAAGGTCATCAAATTGCGTGAAGAGCATGAACTCGGAAGATTTCTTATCATCCAAAGAAGCCGGCCCGAGCGTGTACCAAAACTTGAAGAGTCAATAGGAGAATTTGAGATGTCAGTGGTACCAAGTTTCATGTTTGCTGTTGATGGCTCTCTACATTCCAACAGACAAGGCTGGTTTGATGCATGCCATCGAAGGAGTGAAGACTCAATCACTTCAACCTGCACCTTGTCTCAGTACAACTGCTCTACCTAAAGTCCTCGTTGTTAACGTCATGGCTGTACCAATGTACCATGCATGAAGAAAACACCGAGCATGAAGACACATGAGCATGAAGAAGTCTGATCTGCAAGAAACATTCATCAAGCGAATTGAATGGCTACTGATTGGCTATGTTTAGGGACGAATAGTACTTGACCGTTATCTTGACCATCCCTGAAAAACAAGACACGACACAAAAGAGCAACAACCTGCACTGACTTTGAGATACATTCACAGATGAAACTGACGATGTCTCTCAAGGAGCTTCTGTCTTCATCAAAAACAAAAAGAAAGCTGACATCAATGTTCGCAGAGGGTTTGTTGGAACAGCCAAGATAACAAAGTCAATTTGGTCGTCGTTTAAAAAAAATAAGATCAAGGACCATAATTTTGAAGATGTTCATGATCATGAAGAAGCTGATACGCTGATACCTCATCAAGCTCTGGCCTTGACAGATGAGACAACTGGACGAGAAATTTGTGTGTGGTCACCTGATAATGACGTCCTCACGCTTCTCCTTGACCTGCTTTCTTTCAATCGACTTGGAGCTCAAATCATCTCAAGTTCTTGAGTGGAAAATGAACAAAGTAACGAGAAATTGACGTGGTTGAGGGAGTGCAAGTGATTGGGCCTCGCAAGTGTCAAGGACTTATTGGGCTTCACAACTGTTACCCAAGAAGAGGTGGATAGCTGCGTACCTGAAATTACTAGATAAAGATGACTGTGCCATCGACTGCTTTCGGGAGCTCGGTGAGGGTGACGTCACAATGGAAATGGTCAATGATGATCTACCTCAACGGTCAAGGGTTTGTAAGAGTGTGTTTGCCGTGTGTATTGTTCAACAAGTCCCACAAATTGACCAGCACTGAGATGGGAACTGTTTTGCTCCAAGAATTTGGAAGGAGAGATGCTTACTCCCACTCGTGTTTCTTTACTACCCCACATCACTCTGGCAAATTTCATTTCCATGCTTGACAAGTCCTACATTTCCAGCTGTCCAGATTTACCTCCCATCGAAGACAATGGTTGGAGTGTGAAATATGGAGTCTATCTTCCTGTAAGATGCCTCAAACTGCCAGCCTCCAGGGTCGTAATTGAGCTGACAAAATGTTTGTGTAAAGCCGGGTGCAAAAATAAATGTAGCCGTGTGTGGAATGGCCTCCAGTGCACACCTCTTTGTAAATGTCATGTCAGTGACTGTGGGAATATGATCAGTTCTGGTTCAATTGAAGATGATGATAATGCCTAAATACATCCTTGGCGTATTGTTGCATCATTGTGTATGATGTATGATAATGAAGTTATGGCTGTTTAATGTGCTACTTTGTCATGATTATCCTGATATGTGAATGTCTGCAAAATGAGAACTGATGAATGTGGAATGTTTTTATGTATAATGATATGAAGATGTAATATGGAGTTTTAAAGTGAAAAAGATATAATTTATTTGTGCTAATTCAGAAAATAAAATAGAAGGTTTAATTGATGTACAAAATTATTATATTTGTTAGATATTGTTCAGTTCTGGTTAGAATGAAGATGATTTTAATAAGTATATTAATTCTTGGTCTATTGCTGCATTATTGTCTATGATGTATGAGAAAGAAGTTTTTGGTGGTTAATGTGCTATGTATGATGGTAATATATGGGGATGTAATATGGAGTTATAGAGTAAGACAAATATCTTACATTTTTGCGAAAACTGTAAATGAAGGTGTATTTGATGAACAAATTTGATGTTATGTAGTTTCAATTACATTATTTCAGTTGCTTTATATTATATTATGTATGATGCAGAGCATCCTGTATTAAAGCAGTGAAATAACGTTTCCTATTCATGAACTTCTGAGTTCTTACAATGGCTATATTTTTTTATTTTTTATTTTTATTTTTATACATTGGTGTATAAATAATTTTTTCTTTCAACATAAACCTTGTAATAAAATTAGGAATACTTACTGTATATGACGTAAAAACGTAAAAAGTCTATAAAATAAAGTCCATCATATTTCTTGAAGTGAATATATAATAAGCCTTGATGGGACAATTTAATTGCAAAAATGATTTATTCATTCATCAATGTGTGTTCAAAAGGGTATTATAATATAAATTATATGGTTAGGTTTATTGATAAAATGTAATTCACCTTCATTTTATTTTTTTTCCACTGTGAACACCGGAAGTCGATTATTGCCACTTCCAGTCGTATTCAAAGTATTAACAATCAACTCGTCTTTATCAAAAGCCTATAAAACAACACCAAGATCATAAAAATCGGTCATTTATTGGCAAAAGTAGGGGATGGATCAGTCCCAGGGGTGGGTAGATTTGAGGGCATCTCCCACAAGGGGGTTTGTGGGTCAAAAAATTTGAACCCCATCGTTTTTCAATATTTGGCCCCCAAAGAACCCCAATAAAATAATAAAATCAATTTTAGCACGAATATCCTACGGGAATACACTTTATACCAGACTACCTCACTCCACCCTATTTTCTGTTATTTTCAGATATTATGAACCAACTGCAGATCTCATCTTAATCCCCCATTTATTTGTCAGATGGTTCCTAATCAAGGTAATACACACTATTTTCTACCCTTCCCAAAACTCAATCAACTAATTTCAGCCTATATCAGTCCTATCTCGGTTACCTCAACGATACGACCTCTACGTAGATTCTTGTTACATCGTCGCGTTCCCTTGTAATTAAACCCTTCCTTTGTTCTACTGACGAAGGGTGGAAGGGGGGGAATAAAGGGTGGAAGGGAGGGCACCACTGTCCTCCCAATCCTTCTCCATCCCAGCCACCACAGCTTGTAAAACGCACCCTGGAATGTCTCGTTATGAGATGGCGCAAAACTCTGCCCCATTCCGTGATGGCACAATATTTAGCCCAATCCTGTGATGGCAGAATGATTCCAAATGGTTGATAATGATGCGGGATTGGATGAGTTAAAAGGTGCTGGATTCTGAAAAAGCTAGAGAGGAAATGGAGAAAGATATGGATTTACCAGAATGAAGGAATGAGCAGAAAGTTACAAAGGATGAAATGATGGTTAAGACCTTGAAAAGACTGAAGAAAATTGAGATATGAATGGAGATGAGAGAAAGATGGGACAGAGATGAGGATGAGGAAGATAAAGTTGAGTTTGGTAATAGATGACTTTGCAAAGGAGGGAAAGCGAGAATGATGGATAAATGTAGACAGTTTAAAGATGGATGGAGGACGTTAGGGTATTACAGCAATGGTTATATAAAATATTTATGTGTATAATCTTAGTATATAACTAAAGCAGGATGTCTGTGTGTCTGTATGTCCTCTACCGTCGCCCGTCTGTCTAAGCCACCGCCACCTTCTGATGACATTTAGCTGACAAAGTAGCCACGCCATCCCATATAATGATGACGTGGATAGCAACCCTGGTGTTTGGAAGCAGCACGTAAACATCTCGCCCCTTGTGTACTTGCTTGTTGTACCTCGCTCTGTGTGTACACACCACACCTGTGGGTGTGAGTGTACTTTGTCACGAAAATATAATTGTTCTAGCTCTGTCTATTAGACATTAGTTTCAATGGCCGTTATTAAATAACCCCGTGACATTATTATTGTTCAAACCTCATAGTGTACATATATATTATATATATATTTATAATAGTATATTGTCTTACTCGATTCCTTGGCACTTTACAATACTTATACATTACTTAAAGACCGTTCGACCACGACTAGCCAATACCACCTTATTGATGTGACCTCTGGGCAGCAAACCAAGTTACCTGCCTATCAGGAGGGCATTACAGGCAATCACCACTACAGGTCATTGACCTGTATGTTAAATGGACTGACCCCAGTTACCTTTAAAGAATAAGAATAAAAAGCCTAACAAGGGAAAAAAGTTTAGTTAGGTAGCAAATAGGTAAGGAGAGGAAGAAAAGCAAGAAACATGAAGACGGAACCACAGATGGAAGACCAAAAGAGTTGAGTCGGCAAATGTAACTGGAATAAAATACGTGAAAGAGGAGAATAAAAGTGACAAATGAACCCTCCCTGAGCAAGAGAGGTGAATGTGTAAAAGATAAAGGTGAAACGTGAGTCAGGCGATGATGGGCAGTGTGAGGATGGGAAAAAGGAAAGGATTGGACAGAGAGGGGAAAACATAGCAGGATAAAAATATATGACAGATAGAGGGAAACACAGAAGACTCTTTAAAAAAATATATATACTGCACCTGGAGCGTCTGTTATTCGGGAGGCGACGGAACATACGACTGAAATCTCTCTCTCTCTCTCTCTCTCTCTCTCTCTCTCTCTCTCTCTCTCTCTCTCTCTCTCTCTCTTTGTACCCTTCTACTATGCCTGTCTCTCTGTCTGTCTTTCTTTTGCGTTTCTCATCACCAGTTGCATATGAAATCACGGTAGAAATATTTCCCCTTCGCAATTTCCGATTTTCTATGCATATGCCATGAACTGCAAGACCCCAAACGTCCTTCATTATTCACCTCCATTCTTCATTCATTAACAAAAACAACCACTCCTTCCTTATTTTTCTTTTTATTCTTTAAACTCTACTATAATTTCTTAGAATTTTCCCCCCTATCTGTCGTATGTACCCTCACCTTTAGTTTTTTAATGCTGACCTGTACTTCCAAGGCGCTGCATTATACATACATCTATACTCATGGACAGTCTAATCATAATTTATGTTTTTGTATATTTTTTTTCCCAATTTTCTCCAGCTTAGGACACACATGCACCTACATGAGAGAGAGAGAGAGAGAGAGAGAGAGAGAGAGAGAGAGAGAGAGAGAGAGAGAGAGAGAGAGCGAGAGGAGAGGAGAGAGGAGAGCAGAGCGAGAGCGAGAGCGAGCGAGCGAGAGCGAGCGAGGCGAGAGCGAGCGAGAGCGAGAGCGAGCGAGAGCGAGAGCGAGCGAGAGCGAGAGCGAGCGAGAGCGAGAGCGAGCGAGAGCGAGAGCGAGAGCGAGCGAGAGCGAGAGCGAGCGAGAGCGAGAGCGAGCGAGAGGAGAGAGAGAGAGAGAGAGAGAGAGAGAGAGAGAGAGAGAGAGAGAGAGAGAGAGAGAGAGAGAGAGAGAGAGAGAGAGAGAGAGAGAGAGAGAGAGGAATTAACTCTTGAATTGAGGGATAAATGTAATCACCTCCGAGTGCCTCCGTTTGTAACATAAAATAACCTTACTGCACCTCAGATTATCTCCTCTACCAGCTCGAAGTCTATTTCTAACACATCCGTTGCAGATAGTTTTTCTTTTGCCCCTGCCGAAGACTCGTCCTCAGGCCACTAGTGCTATTACGCCAAGTTTATCTGCCAGGAAATATTTTTGTCTATGTAAGGATATTATAACACAAAAACTATTAATTTAGCAGCCAAAGTGCCACAGGCACTCGTGTCAAAAGAGATGAATTACTGCCATTGGCACTCCTTATGTATATTTTATTGTTTAGAATACTATTCTAGCTGAAGGCAGCTCTTATCACTTCTCAGAGAATGATTAAATAAATACATTACTCTCTGATATGCCATGAAATAATATACATGCATATCTTAACGTGAACATTTTTATTACAGACCCGGAGTCTATATTTTTATTAGGTGAGATGCCGTACTCCGTAAATAATAGGTTCATAAATAACGAAATAAAAAAAAATAAAAAAAATAATAAACTCTTAAAAGCAGCAAATGCCAATGTCAAGGGAAGTTACTGCCATGTGGCACTCCCAGCACAACATTTTGATTGAGTTAACATTACTATTTCAGCTGAAATCAGTTCCTATCACTTTGAGGTGGTATGCAAATAATACATATGCATACCTTAATGTTGTGATAATTTTTAGTACCGACCCGGAGTCAGATTTTATTAGCATTACAAGCCGTATCTACTCCTTAAGTTTAAAGAAGCAGGTCTTAAAATATAAATAATAAATAAATACTGCCAGTGCTATTACTCACGTTCTCAAGCCACTGCTGTGTTTTATCTTCACTCCACACTTCCAGTGTTATTAAGTGACTACGCGGTAGAGTTTTGGCAAACGCACTTCTAAATAGTTGCAGGGATATTAACACATTACTAACAGACTTTGAGTTCATTTTTATTCTAATAACTCATGTTTAGATTAAGTTGTAAAGTATTTTACCAGTTTATTGATGACCTTAAGTGCACTGTCCTTATATCATTACTCCTGTTATACCAAACATTCCTCTTTGCTAAGTTGTCATGTAAACCCTCACCTTGTATAGGTATTTGTAAGGATTGGCAGCACTGAGCATCGGTATAGATACACAACGATGTAACACCAGTTAGGTATACATGTCTTTATACAATGCGAGGACGCATTGTTATAAGGGGAGAGCGATATTAGCGTACTGGTTATATTATATGTATGTGTTAATCGATACTAATACAGTATGTCTGAGTGTCTGTGTGTCTTGTACTGGCGCCTAGCGGATGCTGAGTGCTGACACCTTTTAATGAGGTTATGTTGACGAAGTATCACGCCATGGCCCATAAGGATGACGTGGACAATCAACCTGGTGTCTTGATGCAACACGTAGACACCTCGCACTGGTTTCAGACTACACACACAAGTTGTATGTGTGTCATCTCAGCGCTCTGCCCAAGGATGATGACGCTGACGAGAGTACAACAGGCCTGAGAGACATGTCCACCGGAACCTGTCAGTTCCGGCCTCCTTTCCTTATATGTTGCAACTGGCCGGAGAGGGGACAGAACACGGAGAGGTACAGGTGACGCGTTAGCCTTGCGCTCCTACTCACGACACACCTTCCTGGGTGTCTGTGTGTACCCCACACCTGGGGGTGTGGAGTACCTTGTCAATATATTATCAGTTCTGGCTCTGTCTATTAGACGTTAGTTTCATTGGCCGTTACTTAACGAACTGCGTGACATTATTATTGTATAAACCTTCACAAGTGTACATATATATATATATATATATATATATATATATATATATATATATATATATATATATATATATATATATATAATATATCGTTTGTAGAATATTGTCTTACTCGAATCCTCTGGTACTAAAGAATACTTATAAATTCCGTAAGAACCGCTCGACCAACGTTTAGCCCATACATACCACTTTATTTGATGTGTTCCTCTGGGCAACGAGGCAAGTTACCAGCCAGTCAAGCATCATCCGGCAATCACCCTTACAGGTTAGTCAACCAGTATCAACATGGGAGAACCCGTTACCCGTAAAATAACCATACTAAGAAGGGTAACAATACAACCAGATGGGAAGGATCGGTTTCAGGGTAGCGTGCCACATGCCCATATAGCTGAAGTTGGCGCTGACGGACTATGCAGGTAATAGGCCTCGATTCAGTCTCACGGTGCAATCGCTGATTTGACACGTAATCATCCCAGCGATACCCCATGAATCTGCGAAGACACTTATTACCAAAGGCATCGATTCGCATCTTCAAGTCGCTATTTAGTGTCCATGTCTCTTAAACATTGAGTAGGACTGGGATCACAAGCGACTTGAAGATCCGGATTTTTGTCCTCCTGCACAGTTACCGACAACGCCAAATACTCCTGCTGACCGAGTCCATAACACCGTGGGCTATGCCAATCCACCGTAAGACTTCTTGACGTGACCCGCCGTCATTATGGACTGCGCTACCAAGGTATGTAAAAGTTTCCAAGATCTCAATGTCCTCGCCGCACGCATGAGCATACTGTACTGTTTCATCTAGTAAGCCTCCAAACACCTGGACCTTGGTCTTAAGCCAGGAAACCTCACGTCCCAAAGGCTTTGCCTCCTTGTGCAGCGCCTCAAGAGCCATCACCAGGACCTCCAGCGACTCAGCAAAGATTACTGCATCATCGGCAAAAACCAGATCAATGATCTTGGTGTTGCCGATGGATGCTCCACAATCACTTTGATCTACAACTTTGCCCAATTTATGTCCATACAAGTGTTGAAAAGTGATGGGGCAGGGACGCACCCTTGCCTCACTCCTGTATTAACAGAAAATAAACTGGATACACCTCCCCCACACTTCACAGCACTCTCACACCCAGAGTACAGACCAGTCATCAAACCAAATGACGTCTACATACATAATTAAAATCTTAAAACGCATTCATTCACATCTCGCTAAAAAACACACACAAACACGAGTTTTCTTTTAATTAATTAATCACTAGCGGAAGCTCCTGGTCTCACGTAGTTGTGTACTAGCAGGCTAGTTGCTACTTTGATATTGACGATAATGAAACAACACATTGAATGTATTATTATTAGTACATCGCCTACCCGAATCGGGGAGGCGGTGGCCGAGTGGTTAGCGTCTTGGAGTGGTGAGCTCGATGACCCGAGTTCAAATCCTGCCAGGGGCAACTCTTTCGGTTTTAACGCGGTCGACAAGAGCCTGGGAGGTGAGCACAAGGTCCCGTGCAGTCCCATCAAGAGGAACTGCAAATCCATCGTTGAGTGGCCGAAGAATCCCGCAAGTTACATTTCTGATCTTTCGACTGGGACTTCAAGTGCGGCAGAGGAAACACCAGGTGGCAGCATGAGCCTAAACTGAGGGTTGACCATCACAGGAAACGGACCTTCACCTATATGGCACAGGTGTCATTACAAAAACTGCAGCTTGCGTCCCCAAAGGGAGAGGATCAACCATAACTACCCTCCACAATGTGGAGGGCCAACCATCTGTGCCTTAAAGGAACAACATAATTAATAGTCTACAGACGCTATAGGCTTCAAGGTAGAAAAAAAAAAAAAATAGATAGCAGGCCAAGCTTATTAATTCCTATACTTTGAAGGTGAGATCCTTATTTTTCTTTTGCCATACCAATGAGACTTACAGTAGTGTGTTTGCCTGAAGAAAAAATAAACACAAACTACTCAGAACTAAAAAAAAAAAAAATTCGCATTCCGCATTACATAAACTCTTCTCATCTATAATACTATAAGCGAAAGTGTGTCTGTCTGTGTGTGTGTGTGTGTGTGTGTGTGTCCGCTCCAGGTGCCGCCCCCTGTGGCGGAATCCCCTCATATGGCACATTTTTGGAACCGGTTCGAGCAGGGGAAGGTTTTAAGCCCATTTATGATATGATCCGATCACTTTTTTCTTCTTTTTTTTAGCAGCCTATTAGCGAGAATTGTGAAGAAAAAAAGTGGGTTGCGAGAATTGAGGAAACCTTGATGTAGGGTGATGGGTAATGGGTGAGTGAATGGGTGGGGTGGGGTGATGGGTGAGTGAATGGGTGGGGGGTGATGGGTGATGGGTGATGGGTGAGGGAATAGATGGGGGGTGATGGGTAATGGGTGAGTGAATGGGTGTGTGGTGATGGATAATGGGTGAGTGAATGGGTGGGGGGTGGTGGGTAATGGGTGAGTGAATGGGTGGGGGGTGATGGCTAATGGGTAAGTGAATGGGTTGGGGGTGATATGAATAGGTTAGCGTTAATACATACATTTCTATCTATCTATCTATAATAATATAAGCGAAAGTGTGTGTGTGTTAGTGTCCGCTCCAGGTGCCGCCCCCTGTGGCGGAATCCCCTCATATGGCACAGTTTTGGAACCGGCTCAAGCAGGGGAAGGTTTTAAGCCCATTTATGAGATGATCCGATCACTTTTTTTTTTCTTTTCTTTAGCAACCTATTAGCGAGAATTGTGAAGAAAAAAAGTGGGTTGCGAGAATTGAGGAAATCTTGATGTAGGGTGATGGGTAATGGGTGAGTGAATGGGTGGGGTAATGGCTAATGGGTGTGGGGTGATGGGTGAGTGAATGGGTGGAGGGTGATGGGTGATGGGTGAGGGAATAGATGGGGGGTGATGGGTAATGGGTGAGTGAATGGGTGTGTGGTGATGGATAATGGGTGAGTGAATGGGTGGGTAATGGGTGAGTGAATGGGTGGGGGGTGATGGGTAATGGGTGAGTAAATGGGTTGGGGGTGATGTGAATAGGTTGGCGTTAATACATACATTTCTACATCCATGATTTCAGGAAAGCTAGAAGGGGCTATCTAGAGAATCTGTGTTTGGTGGGCCATCGGCCCACCAATAGCCCTCCGCAGGAGCTAGCCAAAAAGTCCGCCCGGAGGGCGGCTTTGCGGCTAGTTTATTTTATAAAGGGAAAAAGCTAAAGAAATCCACTTCAGTCAATAAATTAACCCTGCTCAACTCTTACTATCAGGCATCAGTACGCTTCACTATTATGTATCTTGGTCTCCATGCAGGCGTTTATATATTTTCACTACTTTCTCTGTTTTTTTCACTTCCCAATCTGCTTCGCATTTTATTCCATACTAGCCAAAGAGGAAAATATAATTTCTAGTGCAGCTAAGCTAGCTGGACATGAATGTATGGACTTTAGAAACCACTCATCTGCCTTTTCCTTATATCCAGGAATCATATTGGCTTACATCCAGCTTTCATATTGGGGCATTTTTGGATGTGGGTTCTCACTTTTTCAATTTTAGCATTTATTATTTGGTTGCAGTATTTGCAGTCAATCTATTAATCTTTTTCTAAAAGTAAAATGTCAATTTCATACCATTGTGTTGTATTTTTTCCTGTCACTACCTACAGCTAGTAGCTGTAGTGCTAGCAGGCTTTTGGTGTTCTTATTTTTTTTACATTGGAGCCTATAGCGTATGTAGGGTATTATCTTACTTCATTTGGTTATATCTTCTTTCATTGAGGGCTCAGGTAGCTGGCCCTGCATATTCTGGAAGGCTGTGATGGTTGGCCCTCGCCAATGGTGGCACAGGCTGTATTTCTAAAGTGACACCTGTGATGATTTGATTTGAAGCTCATGCTGCCCCCTGGTGCCCTCCGCCGCACTTGCAGTCGCAGTCGAAGGTGAGGTTGATGGGTAGCATGTGGGTATCTTCGGCCACTCGATGATGGAAGAAACAGTTACTCCTAGTGGGACTTGAACTCAGGACCACTACAAGGTAATAATCCTCCGGCCACCGCATTAAAGATTGCCGAAAGAGTTATCCCCGGCGGGATTCGAACTCGCAACCTCGAGCTCACCACTCCAAGTCGCTAACCACTTGGCCACCGCCTTCCATATCCTTACTGCAGTGGTCTTCTCACCACCAAAGATAGACTGAGACTGAGGTGTACTGAGCAAGCCTAACCCGTTCATTTCATGTAAAGTACGCGTCAACACAGGCTTTGTCCAAGTGGACCAACCTGTATGAACATGTCTTAAACAAGTATCTGTCCTTCATATAACACTTCAAACAGTTTGTTTCACTCAAAATTACCTTTTACTTGCTAAACTTAGCTAATTTACATACAAATATGAGGAATTACAATACAATTTTTTTAAATCGGGTTTTTTTTCTAACCCTGACACACACACACACACACACACTCACACACACACACACACACACACACATACACACACACACACACACACACACACACACACACACACACACACACATTAATATCCACAATCTCAAGATTTATTACATCAGTGTTTCAAAAAGATTTCCAATTTTTGTATTCCCACTTTATCAAACATAACAAAACGACGTCGTCTAATCATTGATAAATACACAATGTTTGATAAATCTCTGGCGCAAGTTTAAGTTTTTAACGACCAAAACACTCATAAAAAACTACGAACAAAAGACTACTAACGTAACTGTTCTACATGGAAGGTGAGTGGCAGAAACTATCTCATAAACCCGCTGGTGAATGAGTCGCTGGTGCAACACAAGACAACTGGTAGCCACCTCCGATGCTTCTGTCCGATTGAACTATATCATGCTCAACACATGTCAACAGTTTACGATATCATTTCCTATCGTTCATCAAATTTTAGTATGCAAATCGACAGTCCGAATACCTGCCTACAACAATGACTAATAATTATAATAGGAAAAAATAGCGATAATTATGATGTAATAAGAGTAATGACGCGAAAGTGAATGAAATTATAGAGTGAAGGAAAACGGACAAAAGGCAGACGGAGTGTGAAGGGGTGATGAGCTGAAAAAAAGATAAAACAGATAGAAGGGGAAGAGGATGAAATAAGGTAAAGAAGTTAAGAGATGAAAGGTATGGATGAGGAGTAAAGGAATGAACATTGTAGATATAGGAAGAAAAATAGAACGGTTGAAAAAAAAAGTAAGTAGGATGGATAAGAAACTAAAAAATACGTGATCATTTTCATGAGCGACACTGAACAGAAAAATGTGAGAAGTGATAAAGAGATGACAGAGCAATACACAAAATAGGATAAATTGACGAAATGGTAAGAAAAACCCATAAGAATAGAAGAAACAGATGAAGCGAGAAGAAAAGGATGCGAGTAAACCATAAAAAAAGAGAAGTTGGAATGGAAGGTAGGAATGAAACATCTATAATAATATAAGCGAAAGTGTGTGTGTACGTCTGTGTGTGTGTGTGTGTGTGCTATAGGTTCCGTCCCCCGTGGCGCAATCCCATCATATGGCACAGTTTTGGAACCAGGTTGACCAGGGGAAGGTTTTGAGGCCATTTTGGGGATGATCTGATCACTTAGTTTTTTGTTTTTTTCAGCAGCCTATTAGCGAGAATTGTGAAAATAAAAGTGGGTTGCGAGAATTAGAGAGAACTGCAACTCCGAAATGCCAGTGGTCGCTGGCAGTTTTAACTCACAATTTGGTGAAAAGTTGGTCAACTTGAAAGAAAAATATGGGCTTATTCCACTGCACTTAAAACACAAAAGTATAATTTTAAGAACGATTTTCTTCTATATGTATATTGTATAGAAGCCTGAGTCTGTAAAACATGCATTTAACCAAATAACCAAGTAGGTTATAGTTGAGGAGGCGAGGTAAATGTTACTCTATGATATTATATAGTCAATAACGTATGTTTAGAAGTTATCTATACCTAGGCAGTCATATTTTCCTGTTATTATTGTGTATCAATCAGATAGAAAGCCTGGAAGTGCAATGAGTCGACGAGTGAAGTGGCAATGTTTTGATTCAATCTCCCCGCCACAATCTCCCCGCCGCGGCACGTCGCCTCCACAATTATAACCTACATTGTCGCAGCAACAAGCCGATTTCGGCATTCTTTATTCTTCGTTTTTCCAAGGCATTGCTTATTGTATTTTGACAAGCGTTTGCCAGACGCAGCAGTACTGTCTTAGAAAACAGTGTGAACATCACCCAAATTTTACATGCCACAATATACATGTAAAAAATATATTAAGCTTTGCTACTCGAGGCGAGTAATTTGCATTAAATTGCTATTATAGAACGTTCCATCGTAATGAATGTCATCCATATAATTAGTAGAACAACAGAAGAACTATATTTTTTGGTATTCAGATGCGGTGCATCAATGTTTATCGCGAAATTAATTTATGAAAAATATTAGTCGCGGAGCCAAAACACAGTAGACCAACCTTTGAGTTAAAACTGCCAGCGACCACTGGCATTTCTCGAGTTTCAGTTCTCTCTAATTGAGGAAACCTTGATGTAGGGTGGTGGTGGGGTGATGGGTAATGGGTGTGGGGTGATGGGTGAGTGAATGGGTGGGGGGTGAAGGGTTGTAGGTGATGGGTGATGGGTGAGGGAATAGGTGGGGGGTGATGGGTAATGGGTGAGTGAATGGGTGTGTGGTGATGGATAATGGGTGAGTGAATGGGGGGGGTGATGGGTAATGGGTGAGTGAATGGGTGGGGGGTGATGGGTAGTGGGTGAGTGAATGGGTTGGGGTGATGTGAATGGGTTGGCGTTAATAGATACATTTCTACATCCATGATTTCAGGAAAGTTAGAAGGGGCTATCTGGAGAGTCTGTGTTTGGTCCACCAAAACACTGGTGGTGGGCCGAAGGCCCACCAATAGTCCTCCGCAGGAGCTAGCCAAAAGTCCGCCCGGAGGGCGGCTTTGCGGCAGTGTTTAAAAACTTTAACATAAAAAAAACTAAGATAATAAATGCTTAATAATGGGGAAAGGGGAAAAAGGGGAAAGGGAAGACGAAAAAAAGACTCACGTGTAGTTATTTTTCTCTCTCTCTCCACCCCTTTTGGTGGCCATATGATGTGAGGTAAATCCTGTTGTTTTAATAGTCTTCAAATGGGGCTGAACCCAAAACAAATTCTAAAAAAGGGTTTTTAATTGTTAGGGGGCATGAATAACCTCCTTTCGGAAAAAAAAATTTTCCAAAAATTAAACCTTGCCGAAAGGGGTAACGCCCCCATCTGAAAAACCCAGGGGGAAGATCTCGACCCGCCGCCCCAAACGGTTTTTTCCTCCTCTTATCCATAAATTAAGCTAGGTCAAATTTTTTTTTACACCAAATCGACTATGTACTCCCATTACCTACAATTTTCATAAAAAATTGGTACAGTATTTTTTTGTAAAAAAAATTTAAAAACCGTAATTAGAAAAAAAAAAAATATTTTTTGCTGAAACCCACACAGGCCCCCCCAACCCACTTGACATTTTCTTGGTTTTTTTAAATTGTAATGATGGGTACTATATGTTTAAACAAAAAACTACCCCAAAAAATGACAGCCCTGCCTTGTTTCATGTTTTTTTTTTATTTCTTATACAATTTTGATATAAAAGGGTAAAAAAACAACTAAGTACCTTTTTAAAGGCAACAATTTTCAATTAATTCCTACTTTTCATAAAAAAATGGTCCACAATAGTACAACTTAAAAATAAGGGAATGGCCCGTTGGTCGAATGTGGGGAAAGGGGCTCTTCATCCCCACCACAGAACAAGTTCATAAAGGGACCAAAAAACATTTCTTGTAAAGAACTAGCCGGGTAATTTCATCATCAAAGATCGGGCTGTGGTAGTTGTGCGGGGAGGCCTTTTGCAATCCCACACAAGTTTAAACGTAAATGCCTTTTTTCCTGCAACTGCATCTTGCTGTACACCCCTAAAGTACGTTCCCAAATTATAGCCAACAATTTACAGACCAGCTGGAAAGTCACCCATGATTGTTGTAATTTCCTCTGAAAGTTTCCATCCCCACCGTCGGTTTTAGCGGGTTTCCCCCTTTCCATTCCGAATTGGAAAGAAAACTCAAAGGCTGTGGAATTTCGTAGCTCTCTTGTTGGGGGGAAATTTTTTGGCCCTCAAATACTTTGAGCTTTTTACCCCTTTTTCCTTAAAGCCCTCATTTCGGAGGATGATTGATGTTTTCCCCACCCATTACCATTGTACGGCACCTAAACCCTTCTCCCCGTTTCAAAAACCTCTTTCTGAATGCTACCTTGCCAAACCTTCTGCCAGTTTGAGGAAGTTTCTTTTTTTTTTCACCCCTTTCGAAGGGACGCTCCTTCCCAATTCTGAACCTGGATGTAAAACCCAAAACCCAGTAGTGCATGGATGAAAAATTGGGGGAAAAACCACTCTCCCCAAAGTTTTTCCCCCTCTCTTTGATGTTCCAGATTTTCAAAAACTTTTTGCACTACCCTTTTGGGTTGGGGCGTAAATAATATTGAAACCGTCATCTCTATTGGCATGATAACTAAAAGGCCAAATGGTCGTGTCACTGCTATCAAAATGGTTTCTCCTGTCGTGCCTTCTAGGCAGTCTTCACAATCATACTCCGTCTCCAGATGCAGGGACTCTTTCAACCTGCTTCCTCCAAACTCTTTCCCGCAATTATGACAATTGTTTTTTTTTCTTGATTCTAGGAAAACATCCTTTTTTTTTTTTAAACCCCACCATTTTAGGGCAGAAAACACCTAACCACGAGCCCCCTGCTGGGCGTCGGGAGTCGCGTTTTTAAAATGGGGGACCATTTCATACCATAAAAAGACAATGCATGCTTTTCCATATCTAGTTGTGCATATCTGGGGTATCGGGGCACAGATCCATCAATGTTGCCCTTTTTTTTGGCCTGGGGGCTTTTGAAGTAGTGCTCCACCATCAAAGAGATACTGTGGATCTGAACTGTGGACCTGATTGTACGGGAAGTCAGTTTTCCCATTTGCTCTGCCAAAGCCGGTTTTTTTTGCCTCTCGCGGCATCCAAAGAATTAAAAAGTGCGGTGGTAACCAAAAGCTCATACTGAATTTCTTGCTGCTGCTGAGTTGAGGGTTTTTGGGAGATACACCACATCTCTGGAATAGGAGTTGTGGGCATCCCCAACTGCTTCTCTTTGCTGAGCGAAACTTTTGACCCAATGTAAATTGCTGATCCTTTCTTTTAAAAGTGTCTCGTGGACATTTTTTTTCCCAAACCCTTGAAGCTTTATGATTTTCTTCCTATGGGTTTGTTTGTCCCCCCATTCCCTTTTTGTCTCCATTTTTCTCCCCTTGAAATGCTGTGAAAGGCGGTCTTCCCTGAAAAAGGGGCATATTCTGGAGAAACGCAACGAGCTTCCATGTATCCCCCACATCCCGCTCTTTTCTAGCTGAAATACCTCCTGTGTGGTCCTAGTCCCTAACATGCCCGCTATTTTCTTGCTTTTAAAATTGATTTCAGCACAACGTGGCAGTGATAGCGTCCAAAAAATCGTTGAATTTCGGGCCTTCCTCGCCCTGATAAACCTCCAACGCTTCATGCTTCTCATTAGCACCTGCTCAATAACCAATCCGTCACAAACCAGCCCGTACGTCACTCCGTCTAATCCATGGTCCTTCAAAATTTCTGGACACTTCAGGATGGCTTGTCGGGAGCCCCTCCTTTTTCTGCAAATAAAGTAGGGCCCACTTTTCATTAGGATGGTCCTGCTGCAGCGAATATGGGAGCATTTCCCTTTCGCTCAAGGGTCAATTCCCAGTTCCCGTGGGGGCTCTCCTTGTAAAAAATTGCAGGGCTTCACCCTATCAAGGTATTGAATCCACAAATTTTTCTGTTTGCGGGCAGCCATCGCATCCTTCACTGGTTGATTCTCTTGTCAAACCTGGGCACAACCTGATGAAAAACATTATCCAATGTCTCAGTCCCTCAAGGAGACCTTTCAATGCCCCCGAGCTTCCTTCGGTCTTCATTTTGAGGAATACCTTCTGCTCAGGTTTGGGTTAAACATCCTCATGCATGTGAAAATGGGAATCATAGGCTTTCGCTAACAAAAACATTCAGAGACATCAAAAAGAAGTGAGACGATGGCTCTTCAAATTTCTTTTTCCATTATCATGTGCTTTCTGCGTTTTTAGCATCACAAGTTCAAAAAATTCTTGCAACCAGAACCCTTCATCAAAGACCAATTGACCCCACAAGCTCATCTGTTTTATGGGGCCCACCAAACCAAGACAAATGATTCGGGGGCTGGAAATAGGCTTGACTCGACTATCATCATTGCTTTGTACCAAAATGGGGATCGAATGTTTTGAATTGGTGTTATGTTGTTTTTCCTGGCTAATCACAAATGTCTAACTTGAGTACACGCAGGGTTTGGGTTACCAGGGGCCATAAAATACCAGGACTAGGGGAATTCCAAGATATTCAATGCCAAAGTCAATTATAGCTACTCATAGCTATATTTAATTAAATTTTTTTTTATTTTGGGCCAAATTTGGACAGAAGAGAAAAAAATTCCACCATCGTTGGCCTCTTAAATTAAAATTTTGAAAATGCGGGTTCAAAAACTGTCATTGCTGGTTTGTCTTAGTTTGCCTGGGATCCCTGTGTATGTTTAGTAACATGCCAAAAAAATAGTAGAATGAAATTACGCTGTTTAGTCTGAAGACTATTTACAGAGAAATATAAGGGAAAAAGAGTGGACAGAAAGTGGAGAAAATATTAAAAAGGAAAAAAGAGTGAGATTAAAAGGGAAAAAAAGCTGGGTAAATGCTTGCCCAAATGATGGCGACCGTTGACCCCTTTTTCGTTTTAATTTTTTTTTCACAAAAAAACTGTACCAATTTTTATGAAATTTTATGGTATGGCAGTACTAGTCTGCATTTGGGGGTAAAAAAATTTTGCCTCTTATTTTATGGATAAGAGGGGGAAAAACCGTTTGTGGCGGCGGGGCGGATCTTCCCGTTTTTTACGATGGGGCCCTTGACCCCTTTCGGGAAGGTTAATTTTGGGGAAACTTTTTTTATCCGAAAAAGAGGTTTTTCAGCCCAAAATCCAAGTTAAAAATTTGTTAATTTGTTTGAGGGTTCTCCAAAAAAACACTAGATTCTGGACTATTAAGTGATGCTCCAGGGAGAAAGGGGGGAGGGTCAAGAGAAAGGGATGGTGGAAGGGGGTCTGTGAGGGGGGTAGTGGTAATGGAAAAAGGAGACAGACAAAGGGGGGCGGGGGAAAATAGATAATGTCATGAAACAAAACTACTGACTGCATGCACCAGGCCACACACATACACACACCCCCACCACACACACAACACCCCCACACAAACACAGAAAAAGAGTGAAGAGATAAAAAGCTTCCCAAATAAATGACGAGAAACTGGAATAAATAATGCAATAAATACTGAATGAATGAAAAACTTTTGTATTTTAAAAAAATATAAAAAGTAGCCTAGGTATCTCCCTCACTTTCTTTAAAAAATTCCCCCTTTTCCCCCCCTACCCTTCCTACCTAGCCTCCCTTTCACCTCTCCTTCCCCCTTTCCAGTCTTTCTCTCTGGCTCTTTATCTTTTTTTTTTTTTTGGTCCCCGCCCAATTTTTGCCCTTAGCTGCCTTCCCCCCACTGCCGCTGCCGGAGGGAGAAGTGAGATGGGGGGAGGGAAAGGGGGTATGTGGGGACCTGGTGGGTGGAACGAAGGCCGGGATGCAGAGAGGGAGGGAAGGAAGGGAAGGAAGGAAGGAGGAAACAGGTTAAAGTGAGATGGCTCGGTGCTCTGTCCTATCTCATATTCCTCCTCCCATCAAGTCAAACTGCTTCACGGTAAATCTCCTCATAATGGACATGACACACACACACACACACACACACACACACACACACACACACACACACACACGCACACAGACACACACACACACACACACACACACACACACACACACACACACACTAGGGTAGGGTTGGCTACTCCGTAGTGTAGTGGTAGCACGCTCGGTTCACAACCGAGAAGTCCCGGGTTCGATCTACAGGCGGAGCGGAAATAGATGGGCTGATTCATTAAAATCCAAGTCCTTGTCCACCCAGCAGTGAATGGGTACCGGGTGTTAGCCGGGGTTTGTGACCCGCCTCCCGGGGTGGTGGCTTCGGCCAACACTGAACACTAAGAAAAAATGATAAAATGAAGATATGGAGACGGGTCCATACGGGTGTAGCTCAAGCCCTATAAAATACAACTAGGTGAACTAGGTGAACTCAGTGTAGTGCATATATAAACAAACACACACACATACACATACACACACACACACACAACACACACACAAATACACACATACACACACTCACACACACGACTGATTTGCCCCCTTGGTTGCGTTCTGGTTCCTCTGCGTTACAAGAGTCGCTTGAGACCAAGAAACCAGCCTTATCACGACATGAAAAAAAAGGAAAAAAATGCATCTTTTTGCTCTCGCAGTTTTGTCTCAGGTTATTCTATTCAATATGTTTACACTTAATTTTCAGGTTAAGATCCACTTGAGCTTAACAAATAAAAGGAAAAAAATATGATGTAAGCAAAAATAACCTTAATATTCATAATTATAATAGTAGAGAGAGAGAGAGAGATAGCCTTCAATCAAGCTGTTTCTTTAAATCAATACACGCTAGCAAGTTTAAAAAAATAGATTTATTACATACTCAGAAAAAAAATAATGATGAATCAATACATAACAAATGGAATAATAATGGCTCGTTGGGCTGAGTACTTAGGGCAGTTGTTCACGGTGGACCCTCCAACTGAGCAGCTTCACACCACTGGGTTACAGGCAGCGGATGCCGATCCTCCCATTGACGAAACCGCACCCTCTCTTGACGAAGTCAGAGAGGCTGTAGCAAAGTTGAAGGGTGGAAAGGCAGCTGGTGTTTGTAATATCAGTGCGGAGCTCCTCAAAGCTGGGGGTGAGGCCCTGATCAGCGGGTTGCATGCTGTCCTGACTGCAGTGTGGCAATCAGGTACCATTCCTCCTGACTGGAAAAGGGGGCTGGTCGTCCCTATCTGGAAAGGGAAAGGGGACCGTCAGGACTGCAACAATTACCGCGGTATTACACTGCTCAGCGTACCAGGCAAGGTGCTTGCCCATCTATTGCTGACACGAATTCGCAGTCATCTGGTGAAGCATCAGAGACCTCAGCAGTCTGGGTTCACGCCTGGTAAGTCAACAACGGACCGTATCCTTGCGCTTCGTGTCCTGGTGGAACGCCGACGTGAGTTTCGACAGGGGATGCTTGCAGCCTATGTTGATCTCAAGAAGGCGTTTGACCCAGTGCATCGTGAGTCACTCTGGGATCTTCTGCGACTTCGAGGGATTCCTGCAAGGACCATTGGTTTGATAACTGGTCTATATTCTGGGACTGAGAGTGCTGTGAAGTGTGGGGCAGGTGTGTCCAGCTTCTTTCCTGTGAATACAGGAGTGAGGCAAGGGTGCGTCCTTGCCCCATCACTTTTCAACGCTTGTATGGACTGGGTATTGGACAAGGTTGTAGATCAAAGTGATTGTGGAGCATCCGTCGGCAACACCAAGATCACTGATCTTGTTTTTGCCGATGATGCAGTAATCTTTGCTGAGTCGCTGGAGGTCCTGGGGGATGGCTCTCGAGGCGCTGCACGAGGAGGCAAAGCCTTTGGGACTTGAGGTCTCCTGGCTCAAGACCATGGTCCAGGTGTTTGGAGACTTACTAGATGAAGCAGTACAGCCTGTTCATGCGTGTGGCGAGGACATTGAGATCTTGGAAAGTTTTACATACCTTGGTAGCGCAGTCCATAATGACGGCGGGTCACGTCAAGAAGTCTTACGGCGGATTGGCATAGCCCACGGTGTTATGGACTCGCTCAGCGGGAGTATTGGCGTTGTCGGTATGTGTGCAGGAGGACAAAGATCCGGATCTTCAAGTCGCTTGTGATCCCTATCTTACTCTATGGTTGTGAGACATGGACACTAAATAGTGACTTGAAGAGACGAATCAATGCCTTTGGTAATAAGTGTCTTCGCAGAATCATGGGGTATCGCTGGGATGATTACGTGTCAAATCAGCGATTGCACCGTGAGACTGAATCGAGGCCTATTACCTGCATAGTCCGTCAGCGCCAACTTCGGCTATATGGGCATGTGGCAACGCTACCCTGAAACTGATCCTTCCCATCGGGTTGTATCTGTAAGAGACAATCCGGCGTGGAGGAGGCCAAGGGGGCGCCCACAAGGCTCGTGGGCTGGGCAAGTTGATGTTTCTTGTCGAGAGCTGCTTGGTATGGGAAAGGAGCCTGCATGGGAACTCGCGCGTGGTGACCCCCGGGAGTGGCGTCGTAGGGTGGGCGAGGCGACGCCCCCCCGGCGTATGCCCCCAATGATTGATTGATTGAAACGAATGTAAGTAAATATTTAATGAGAAGAATTCGTCAAGAGAACATAATCAAAAGGACATAATAACTTTAACTTCTTACAGCAAGCCGTGCACATAATGTAATTAGAAAATGCATTGATAAATAAAAAAAAATTATGTAGAAAAAATTAACAAAATCACAACATTTTGGGGAAAATTTATTATAATAACATTGATCTTCCCTCACAAAGAGCAATATGAATAATATTATATTAAAAATTATGACCAGTATTACCATAAAAGACGCCGACATTTTTATTATTTTTTCATAACTGGTGCAGCGGAATGTTTCAAGAGGGGAAAGGCAGAGTATTCACGGTGAAATGAAGTGGAAATTATGTAACGTTGACATTTCATAAACTTTTGGAGTAAGTGTTCTACGAAAATTGTGCGACAAATCATTTAGAAAACTGGGGAAGTACACTTATATACCATGAAAATTATTGTTGAAGGATATTAATGAAAAAATGTTGAGTTAAGCTTATAAACTAAATAACAGAATAAAAATGAAAAAAAAAATATCAACAGGTTATAATGAACCTGGTAAATATCTCATAAAGACAGAAAACTAATAATATACAACTATAAATACATACATGAATAATAATGCTGTATACAAAAGGGAAAGAAGCATTTCAAAAAGTACCTTATCAAACACTTGCGAAGAAGTAAAGTGAATACCTTGTGAGAAAACTGCATTTAATACTTCAGAAAAAAAAGAACAAAAAAAGCCCAAAGCAAAACGGGATGAAAACTATAAAATAAAAAAGGAAAGTAAGTCACAAAAAACAAGAGAGGTGTGGGTGCTGCAGGCTGGATTTCGGTTGCTAATTCCTCCCTCATCCCCTTCTTCCTCCATTCCCGTCTAACGTAGTGCTGGTGGTGGCAGGGTGGCGCCGGTTTGCTAATTCTTTGTAACACCCCGCTGACAAACCACAACAATTTTGCAATTGTTTAATTTTTGTATCAACATTCACGGCGAGACGGGATTATTTTTGCGAGAAACTTTCCGCAAACACATGCAGCAGAAAATTTTTCTAAAATCTTCCCCTAATACGAAACAAACGCATGACTGTGAAAAACAAGAATATAAACATTCAGAGTAATAGAAAATGACTTATTCTGGTAAATTTCCTCCCTGTGCTGCTTCGCGAATTTGTTAGTCAATTTTAGGTTCATTGTTTATTTTCGTCTTCACTTACATGTCTCAAATTCTATTTCTCTCATATTCTATTTGGGTATTATCAAGTTATCCAGCTCGTTGTCAAAATCCTGGACAGTGTTCATGCTTGAAGGGGAGTATTAACTTTTTTCTTTTTCCATTTGAACCTTCACAGTTTACTCGTTACAAATATTCTCCCACTTTTTCATTTTTTCACCCCAAGAATTCGTAGAGTTCACCTATTTTTTCTTATTTCTTTACTTTTCTATTTACACCAATTTCAATATCTTTTCTTTCAATATTTTTACCCGGAAACACATGTATACGACCATGCTGTTGTTATTCTGTTATTCCTCCTTCTTGTCCTCCTAGTGTCCATGGGCCCAGAGGAGAAAGGGGTATCGTATGAGGGCAGGTCCAAAAAAACAATTTTATTGCTTGAGTCCATCATAAGACAGTACAAACTGCATGAGAGACTTTCCAACATGGTACTCAAAGAGGTTATTATGACTTTAAAATTTGTATCTGCTCTTTCTCTTTCGAGGCCGTTTTCAGTACTAAAACACAATTAAACTTGTTACGTCTAATTTTTAGTAGAAAAAGTGTTATGAGATGTTATTACTGGATTATATACATGAAAGCAATTATTTTAATATGCATATTGCCATGGGTTTCAAAAACATTACCCTTCCTGTAATTTCCTTGTGGAATTATTGATGACTTATGAACCGAAAATTGAAAGATAATTTAGTAGCTATAACTCAAACACTAAAATGAATTCCGAACTTTAGATGAAATGAGTGTGACTAACTATTATATATACTACCATATCACTGAGTATGCATTGTACTTATGTGTCAAATTTTTTTTATTTCAGATTAACAGTATATTAGAGAAACGATCAGTTTTCTTTCAGATTTCATCCCGAAATGATGGTAGGATAACTTAATTTTTATCTGTCCTGATGTAGTTACATTCCCTTGCCAAGTAAATATTTAAGTTAACACAAATATTAATTTGAGCAGCTATGGTGGTTATGTCTGGTTGGGGAGTGCTAGTTAAGAACTATGACAATGAAGTCAGAGTTTTCTGAACAAGTTTGCCCTTTGTTTTCAGACTTTCGGCTGACCACTGAGACTAATGGAAGCACCACACAAGAAGGCACGCACGAGCAAGCTGTGTGCAAAAATATGCATGAAAATATCTCCAATGTGTGAGATTACAAAGTCAAAAGATGCTGCTTCTGTTGAAACTCTATTGGAAGCAGCAAAATTTTCAGAACTGTAGTCGTATAAACAGATTTGGACCCAACTGATTTGAAAGACAAATTATGTTACCATAGGAACTGTCGAGCCACATTTTTCTCTGAAAAAGACACTAGAAAAAATCAAAGGGAAGGCAGAAGAATCAAAACCCAACCAGTTGAGCGTAAGTCTGCTAAGAGCCATCTTCTTCCCTCATCAAAAGTTATGCAGGAAGTTTGCATCTTCTGTGACAAGAAGAACAAGTACGTTAAGGGACCAAGTCACGAAAGTGCTACATCAGGCTAGAGAGTTGAGATCTGACGAGACAGTGCGCCGAGCAGCTTTAAATCAGATAAAGACAAATCTTGGGCAATCACATCCAGAGAGCTGGTTGCTGCAGAACCCGATATCATAATTCATGCTATCGTAACTTTACTAGATGTGAGAAAACCCAAAGTAACTACATCGTCAGCTGAAGAGGCAGAACAACAGTATCAAGTATCAGTTCAAAATGCACACCAATGCGTATGAACATATTAGGAATACATTGTTCTCAGGACCAGAAGTTATAAAAACTGACCAGCTGACAGAAATATTAAAAACCTCATGGGGATATTGGGCTATAATCATGATGAAGTTCTTCCACAAACCAAAAAAATACGACGTATCTTCGGTGAATCTCTCCACTTTGTAACAACAACCAGTGGGAAACTTCTTGTCTACCCTGATAACTGATTTCAGGAACTACCACGTGTAGGCCTCGCGGCCTCTTGTAGCTTCCTTATTTTCTTATGTTCTTATGTTCTTAACAATTGAATCACTTGCCAAAGAGAATGATGAACTGAAGAGCAAATTAAGTTATGTACCACAGTGTGAGGTTGAGGAAATAGTGACAAAATCAGCATCTCACATACGATCAGATATTAAAAAAATTAAGAGGAAACCATGGCCACCACAACCTGATGAGCTTACAGCTAACTACATGGAACTACCTGAATCTCTGATGATGTTTTTAACATATCTACTGACAGCAGATGCACAGCAGTTCGTGCCAGGTTCCAATTCACCCGAGTACCGACTGATTCAGTCACTAGGCCAGGGCTTTGTCTATGCAGTTAGCAATGGTGCTATAATACCAGCAAAACACATATTAGTGCAGTCCTTGCAGTCCTGTGACAACATGAAGTATGATGAGGACGTTATCACTGATGAGGGACAAATTGATGAAGTATCTGATGAGGAAAGAGATAGTGATGATGATATTAGTTATTAGTGCTGGAATTTGAACAATATACCAAGATATTTGTAGATTTTGTTGTTCTGTGTAAATTTAGAGAATAATATTTGAATATAATATGAACTATAATACATGTTTGTACATGTACATGTAGTTTCGATTCCCAGTTCACCACGGTTATGACTTGGTTCTAGAGTTCCCATTACCACAATTGATATGTTGATTGAAAATATAAAATAATTTTTGTATAAATCTATGTGAGCCATATATTCACATCATAGTTATATGCCAGCAGTAATTATAAAGAGTAAACCAACATTGTGTGTGGTAAATGTAGCAAAATATACAAGGGAATCTATATAAATCATTTACGATTTTGTCAATTGACAACACTTGTCAAAATAATGCATTTAAAAGAACAAATTGCTGATTTTATATTTTATCCCTTTCACGCACGGTGACGCGACCGCGTCAAAACGGGCCCGTCTGCAATCTGAGCTTTTTATTAGCGTACTGGTTATATATTATATGTATGTGTTAATCGATACTAATACAGTATGTCTGAGTGTCTGTGTGTCTTGTACTGGCGCCTAGCGGATGCTGAATACTGCCACCTTTTGATGACATTATAGTGACCCAAGCAGCCACGTCATCCCATCATGATGACGTGGATAGCCCGATCTTGGGAACCACGACGTAAACACCTTCACTCACCAGCTCACCGGAACAACAGCTTCCGGGCAGCTTTCCTCATATGCGGCAGACGCAGTGGAGGAGGGCAGATTACGAGGAGACGCGTTACAGGGCGCTCCCACTCACGACACCTTTCAGAGTGTCTGTTTGTACTCCACACCCAGGAGGTGTGAGAGTACCTTGTCACGAAACTAACTGTTCTGGCTCTGTCTATTAGACATTAGTTTCATTGGCCGTTACTTAACGAACAGCGTGACATTATTATTAATGTATGAATCTCACAGTGTACAGATATGTATATATATCTTGTAATTATTGTTCTGGTATTTACTGATTAACAAGCCTTATTACACAACCGCTCGACCACTTTTATTCAACAACCATCTGAAGTGTCTGGCTAGGACGGTATACGCCTACCCATCAACCCTGCACTTCTGAGGCAATCAACCCCTACTGTGTCACCAACAGTTGTACGTATTCTTACTCGGGTTGACCCCTGTTACCTGTAATAACACACAGATAAGGGTAACATAAATGCTGGCAAGCGTTGGGATATGTAAATAGCAGTGACACCCGTTACCCGTAACATAAAAGTTACTTAAAAGGCTAACATAAATGATAAACAGCTTGGGATACGAACAACCATTAATATTACAGTACCGTAAAATAATGAACAATTAATACACGTGAGCGATATATTGTGGAAACACATTGAGTCAGTGAACGTAAACAGAGGGAGACAGAGAGAGACAAAAAATTGCTTAAGCTGCGTTAGACAAGCACTGGCCTTGCGTGATTTTTCCGCGATTCAGCATCTCCTCTTAAAGATCTCCCCGTTCATATCATTACTCAAACCACAACAAACAGAGTTATCAATTAATAACTCCCCAGTATAAAGAATCCAGCCTACATTGACTCCGAGATTCAGAGACAAGAACAGAGATGGACAGGAGGACAAGATTCTCTTGCATTAATTGCTCTGGGACTACAGATTTTTTCAAGAGGACAAGAACGAGGACGACGACGTTACAAAGTTTTTTATCATGGCACAGACGGGAGGACAAGATTTGAAGTTTTATCATGAAGACAGGACGAGAGGGACAACTAGCCGACTCTTTAATTTCCAATACTTCCAACTCAGCAAACTCCTTGTCAATAGCCAGCCTTACAGCCAGCCAGCCACCCAGCCAGCCAGTCAGCCAGACAGCGCCCCGGACAGCCAGCGCGGCCAGCCTGTCTAGTCATCACACCTCTCATCTGTGACGCTGCTCTTGGAGAAACCCCCCCTGATTCAGCAGTACGGATGGACTTGCCTTTGCTGAATTCACACAATGTTAGTGAATATACAACATCTAGCTGACCCTACAAGAGACATACTTTAAAAACGCCACTCGTTTACATAAATAATACTTAGTGGTGAGATATGTATTTTCACATTTGTTTCTGCTTAAATAGCCATGTGAAAGAATTTCAAATAATTAATTTGTGAGTTATTTTTCTATAGATGTTTTAAATATGCTTACCGCTAATATTTCTGAAATTTTTGTAATTCTTAATAATTTGTTAGCCTCCCTTATATGTAATATATATATTCAATTCTCCTTCTTGAATTGCCTTAAAAGCCAGGAGATGGGAGATAATAGTTAACTTAGTTAAAGTTTTACTTCTGAGTTTATTGACTCTTACACAAAAGTTAGAATGTGAGTGAAATATTTGCTAGTATGTATAGTATAGCAGATGTACTCCTAGTCTCTAAGGAAGCAGGAAATGACAGTACAGGGAAGTTAATCTTTTGTTTGAGGAATTAACTCTTGAATTGAGGGATGAATGTAATCACCCCCGAGTAAAATCCTTTTGGGTAACATAAAAAAACCTTACTGCACCTCAGATAATCTCCTCTACTAACTCGAAGTCTATTCTAACACATCCGTTGCAGGTAGTTATGTTTGCCCCTGCCTAAGACTCTTCCTCAGGCCACTAGTGCTATTACGCCAAGTTTATCTGCCAGGAAATATATTTTTGTCTATGTAAGGATATTATAACACAAAAACTATTAATTTAGCAGCCAAGTGCTACAGGCACTCGTGTCAAAAGAGGTTAATTACTGCCTATGGCACTCCTTATGCACATTTTATTGTTTATAATACTATTCTAGCTGAAGGCAGCTCTTATCTCATCTTAGAGAATGATTAAATAAATACATTACTCTCTGATATGCCATGAAATAATATACATGCATATCTTTACGTGAAAATTTATATTACAGACCCGGATCAGATTTTATTAGCTGAGATGCCGTACTCCGTAATAATTATAATAGGTTCATAAATAAAAAAAAAAGAATAATAAAAAAAATTTAAAAAACTCTTAAAAGCAGCAAATGCCAATGTCAAGGAAGTTATCCCATTGGCACTCCCAGCACAACATTTTGATTGAGTTATAATACTATTTGAGCTGAAATCAGTTCCTATCACTTTAAGGTGGTATGCAAATAATACATATGCATATCTTAATGTTGTTATAATTTTTGGTACCGACCCGGAGTCAGATTTTATTAGCATTACAAGCCGTATCTACTCCTTAAGTTTAAAGAAGCAGGTCTTAAAATATAAATAATAAATAATTACTGCCAGTGTGATTACTCACGTTCTCAAGGCCTGCTGTGTTTTGATCTTCACTCCACATTTCCAGTGTTATTAAGTGACTACGCGGTAAAGTTTTGGCAAACGCACTTCTTAATATTTGCAGGGATATTAACACATTACTAACAGACTTTGAGTTCATTTTTATTCTAATAACTCATGTTTAGATTCAGTTGTAAAATATTTTACCAGTTTATTGATGACCTTAAGTGCACTGTCCTTATATCATTACTCCTGTTATACCAAACATTTGGTGGGATTCCTTTTTGCTATGTTGTCATGTAAACCCTCACCTTGTATAGGTACTTATAAGGAGCATCGGCAGCACCGAGAATCGGTATAGATACACAGCGATGTAACACCAGTTAGGTATACATGTCTTTATACAATGCTAAGGGGAGAGCGATATTAGCGTACTGGTTATATATTATATCATAGACCACTGTATACCTGGACTGTGCACGGAATATGTCGCGTAAGGGCCTGAAGTCGGAGGGCCGCTCGGATTCATATATATATATTTTTATATATATAATATATATATATAATATATATATATAATATATATATATATATTATATATATAATATATATACGGATCATATAGACAGGTTTTTCAGTATATATGATATACTGTAATCTTCGTAAATGTTTGTTCTATAATTTATCAAATAAAAAAACAGTAAAACACGCTAAAGAAATGCCATTACGAGACTATGAAGAAATATGCATGAACTTAATATTACCTTCAACTCTTCGCCATTTAAAACTTTGCGAGTCAACTTATATCATGAAGGGTATCAATAGAAGCGCAATTTTATTAGCTTTCCATTGCTATATTTCGTTATCTGATAAATGAATTAGAACCATGCATAAATTAGCGTTAACTAAATCAATGAAATCACCAATCGGGTAATTTTCCCGATTGATGAGGTTATTTATTTAGTCAACGCTAATTTATACATGGTACTAATTTATTTATCAGAAAACGAAATATATAAGTAAATAAATAACATCATCAATCGGGAAAATTACCCAATGGATGATTTTATTTATATATTTAACGCTAATATATGCATGGTTCTAATTAATTTATCAGATAACGAAACACATAAATGGAAAGCTAATAAAATTGCGCTTCTATTGATACCCTTCATGATAAAAGTTGACTCGCCAAGTTTTAAATGGCGAAGAGTTAAGTGAATATTAAGTTCATGCATATTTCTTCATAGTCTCGTAATGGCATTTCTTTAGCGTGTTTTACTGTTTTTTATTTGATAATATTATAGCACAAACATTTACGAAGATTACAGTATACCATATATACTGATAAACCAGTCTATATGATAGTCCATAGACCACTATATCTCTTTGTCGAACGCCCCGCAGGCCCCTCCCTATGCAGCCCCGCAATTCAAAACATTGTCGCGTGAACAGTCCAGGTATACAGTGGTCTATGATTATATGTATGTGTTAATCGATACTAATACAGTATGTCTGAGTGTCTGTGTGTCTTGTACTGGCGCCTAGCGGATGCTGAATACTGCCACCTTTTGATGATATTATACTGATCCAAGCAGCCACGCCATCCCATCATGATGACGTGGATAGCCCGATCTTGGGAACCACGACGTAAACACCTTCACTCACCAGCTCACCGGAACAACAGCTTCCGGGCAGCTTTCCTCATATGCGGCAGACGCAGTGGAGGAGGGCAGATTACGAGGAGACGCGTTACAGGGCGCTCCCACTCACGACACCTTTCAGAGTGTCTGTTTGTGCTCCACACCCAGGAGGTGTGCGAGTACCTTGTCACGAAACTAACTGTTCTGGCTCTGTCTATTAGACATTAGTTTCATTGGCCGTTACTTAACGAACAGCGTGACATTATTAATGTATAAATCTCATAGTGTAAAGATATGTATATATATCTTGTAATTATTGTTCTGGTACTTACTGATTAACAAGCCTTATAAAACAACCGTTCGACCACTTTTATTCAACTACCATCTGAAGTGTCTGGCCAGGACGGTATACGCCAACCCATCAACCTTGCACATCTGAGGCAATCAACCCCTACTGTGTCACCAACAGTTGTAAGTATTCTTACTCGGGTTGACCCCTGTTACCTGTAATAACACACAGATAAGGGTAACACTTTTGACGCGAATTGCGTCAAAAAACTGTTAAAAATTCGCCAAAAATGAAGTATTTATCAGAATTGCGTCAACATTTTCTGCGTCAAAGATCTAACGTAGACCTATAAAATAAACTAATTGTCAACTCTCTCGTGTGAGTGGATGTTAAATGATAAGGGTTTGTGTGTCAGTTTCCACTCAGCAGGCAGCCTGTGCGCGCAATTAGTCGTCCATTTAAAACGTGTCTGGCCATAATGGCCAAATGAATATTATAATGGTAGCGTTGGAGTCCTCATCAAACTCCGCTTTTATTGGCATATAAACCATAAAAAGTTGACTTTGGAAGTTTCGAGCTACGAAGTGGTGAACGTAATTATTTCTTATTTCTCTTTACTCAATATTTTTTCGGAGTCGGTAAATTCCGCTATTTATTTGCATTTCTTGTTATTTCTTTCTTTCATAAGGCAGAATAATCTCTTGCAAAACCAATGATATATAATAATGCCAGGAAAAAAGAATACACGTTGGTGAAATTCTTAACATAAACAAATAATTCGCCGCACAGTCTGGCCATTTCGCGGGGCCCCTTAGGGAGCATAAGACGGATGTTGCAGTGGACGGAAAAACTTATTAAACTTTTCGTGCGTGAAAGGGTTAAATATATATGGTTGATATATTAATACACAATTGCTCCATTTCTATTAATTAATATGATGATGTTGATATAAACGTTTTAAACCATAAATTCGATTGATGTGGTTATATGAAAATACCACCATGTATTCAAGCTGATGTACTGATACTAAGCTACTCTACCCAGAGGTCTATCATGCTGTTTCAGGTACTAGACATATATACCTGCTTAAAAAACCAAAAAGTTTGACCTGCCCTCAGATGATACCAATTCATGAAAATCATGGGTCTGGCCCATCGACTATAGTACTTTTCCTCCTCTTCACCTCGTTTCATGGTCCTCCAAACACCAATAAGCAGTGAAGATCCTCTTAAGCTGCCAACTTTTTGTACGTATTCGACTCACTCACATGGAAAATGACAATGACGACGACAATAAGAATAAGGCGGCGAAGAAAAATATGGATACTAATAATTTCATCAAACGTTCCTTTCATTTTGTACTAGATTCCCTTATATGATTATATATATTATCCTGTGAAATTGCGAGCATCGTTTGTATCTTCTCTACAGGATACCAGGAATGGTGACGTCACAGTGCAGGTAAGTGAGTCCTCCGTCCCTAGCCAATCATCTTGCGGCATCCAATATCCGGATCTTGACAGAGGGCGGGGCTTGTTTCTCTCTTTTGAGCAATGACGACACGCCATTCCAGGGTCATTTAATTTATGTCTGTTATTCAGAGATAGGACACCGGCAAAGACAGATTGTCGAACACACAAATTAGCGCTCAATGATCAATGAAGGTTCTTTCTTCAGGTCACGCTTGTCCATGACCCAGGGATCGGCACACTCACCTATTGGAGAAAAACAGTGTGACAACGCGTGACCTTGTTCACGGTGGGCCTTCCAGTTGGGCAGCTTCACACCACTAGAATACGGGCAGTGAATGCCGATCCTCCCATTGACGAAACCGCACCCTCTCTTTACAAAGTCAGGGAGGCTGTAGCAAAGTTGAGGGGTGGAAAGGCAGCTGGTGTTTGTAATATCAGTGCGGAGCAATGATTAATTGATTGTCCTTGACCCAGGGGTCGGAACACTTACCTCTCGAAGAAAAAAATAGATAAATCAAGAAATAAATGAAAATATAATCAATGTCATTTCATTAATAAAGTAATCAACATGTAAATTCAAATCAACAATCAATCATTGGAGGCATACGCCGGGGGACGCGTCGCCTCGCCCACCCTACAACGCCACTCCCAGTGGTCACCACGCGTGAGTTCCCATGCAGGCTCCTTTCCCATACCAAGCAGCTCTCGACAAGATGGCATCAACCTGCCCCAGCCACGAGACTTGTGGGCGTCCGTTTGGCCTCTTCCACGCCGGATTGTCTCTTTCAGATACATCCCGATGGGAAGGATCGGCTTCAGGATAGCGTGCCACATGCCCATATAGCCGAAATTGGCGCTGACGGACTATGCAGGTAATAGGCCTCGATTCAGTCTCACGGTGCAATCGCTGATTTGACACGTAATCATCCCAGCGATACCCCTTGATTCTGCGTAGACACTTATTACCAAAGGTATCGATTCGCCTCTTCAAGTCGCAATTTTGTGTCGATGTCTCACAACCATTGAGTAAGACAGGGAATACAGGCGACATGAAGATCCAGATCTTTGTCCTCCTGCACAGGTACCGACAGCGCCAAATACTCCTGCTGAGCGAGTCCATAACACCGTGGGCTATGCCAATCCACCATAAGACTTCTTGACGTGATCCGCCGTCATTATGGACTGCGCTACCAAGGTATGTAAAACTTTCCAAGACCTCAATGTCCTCGCCGCACGCATGAACTGACTGTACTGTTTCACCTAGTAAGACTCCAAACACTTGGACCTTGGTCTTAAGCCAGGATACCTCAAGTCTCAAAGGCTTTGCCTCCTCGTGCAGCGCCTCGAGAGCCATCACCAGGACCTCCAATGACTCAGCAAAGATTACTGCATCATCGGCAAAAACAAGATCAGTGATCTTGATGTTGCCGAGGGATGCACCACAATCACTTTGATCTACAACTTTGCCCAATACTCAGCCCATACAAGTGTTGAAAAGTGAAGGGGCAGCGACGCACCCTTGCCTCACTCCTGTATTAACAGGAAAAAAGCTGCATACACCTCCCCCACACTTCACAGCACTCTCAGTCCCAGAATACAGACCAGTCATCAAACCAATAGTCCTTGCAGGAATCCCGCGAAGTCGCAGAAGATCCCAAAATGACTCACGATGCACTGAGTCAAACGCCTTCTTGAGATCAACATAGGCTGCAAGCATCCCCTGTCGAAACTCAAGTCGGCGTTCCACCAGGACAAGAAGCGCTAGGATACGGTTTGTTGTTGACTTACCAGACGTGAACCCAGACTGCTGAGGTCTCTGATGCTTCAGCAGATGACTGCGGATCCGTGTCAGCAATAGATGGGCAAGGCACCTTGCCTGGCACGCTGAGCAGTGTAATATCGCGGTAATTGTTGCAGTCCTGACGGTCGCTTTCCCTTTCCAGATAGGGACGACCAGCCCCCTTTTCCAGTCAGGAGAAATAGCTCCTGATTGCCACATGGCAGTCAGGACAGCATGCAACCCGCGGATCATGGCCTCACCCCCAGCTTTGAGGAGCTCCGCACTGATATTACAAACACCAGCTGCCTTTCCAACCCTTAACTTTGATACAGCCTCTCTGACGTCGTCAAGAGACGGTACAGTTTCTTCAATGGGAGGATCGGCATCCACTGCTTGTAACCCAGTGATGTGAAGCTGGTCAATTGGAGGGTCCACCGTGAACAACTGCCCAAAGTACTCAGCCCAACGAGCCATCTGCCCATCCATGTCCGACACGAGGCGCCCATCTGCTGCTCGAATAGCACTCGCCCGTGATGGAGACCTGGAACGGAGCTTCTTCAGGGCTAGGTAGGCGGGTCGGAGGTCATTAAGTCCCTACCACTAATACAACAATTATAACCACTAACATAGACAGCAGCAACACAAGAGATGAGTAGCAAAAGGAAATGCAGTAAAAATACATAATCCTCATCATATTACAATTATCAAATATATGAGCTAAACTGTCTCCTACTCGGTGGCTATTACACAAATAACGAAAAAATGCTGAAGTACATTAAGCACTATAAATATCCTTCATAATTATGGAGTAAATATTACTCTCCTGAAACGTTATCTGGAGCAATTTATCAGCAAAATGCACTGACAGCGCACTATTCTTTTTTGTATTTGTTGTAAAAGAAATTTCAATATAATATCACAATAAAAGACTGAGTAAAAAACGAGGCAGAATTCTAGTACACATACGTCACACTTCATCACCAGCTAACACTGAATTTTCACCACTAAAGCACCGTTTCCACCCTTCCCTCACCCCTCACCTCCACACATCCGAAAAAACACTCCCCCAAAGTCTCGCGCCCCCCCCAAAAAAACTGAAGAAAAAGTATGAGGAAAACACGACACAGGTTTCCCAGTACACCAAGAGGAAGATAAAAGGTAAGAAGATTCATCTCCACAAGGGACCATTTCCTATTTTCCCTCGCTCCCTCCCTCCCACTCTGCCCAATAAGTTACCAAGGTGTAACCAGCGAGAACACACACACGCAACAAAGCATAATAAAGAAGCCAGAAAATAAAGCACGTGTTTTATTTCTCTTTTTTTGATGGTGGTTCCTGTTTTTTACACTCTCACAAGGTGGAGAGAGAGAGAGAGAGAGAGAGAGAGAGAGAGAGGAGAGGAGAGAGAGAGAGAGAGAGAGAGAGAGAGAGAGAGAGAGAGAGAGAGAGAGAGAGAGAGAGAGAGAGAGAGAGAGATGAAGGGAAGGAGGAAGAGGACAGGCAGGGGGGAGGAGGGTAATGGTAGGTGTGACACAATATTAAGTGGCGAGGAGAAGGGATGCAGGGGGCCCTGGAGGCAGCTGTGAGGAGTTTGTGTGGAGGGGGAGGAGATAATTATTATGACACGATTGAAGGTCCCCAGAGGATGGGTGAGAGAGGGGAATGAAGGGAGGGAGGAAGGGGGGGGGGGCAGGTTATGGGTCAGGAGGGAAGGAAAAGGGGGAGGGTCACCAGAGGGACAAGTTATGATAATGTTTTATAAGGTGTTGTGAAATGTTGTTTTTGAGGTTTTGGTGGTGATGGTGGTAGTGGTTGGTTGTTTTTGTTGTTGCTGTTGGTAATTGCTGATTACTTGTTTTTGTTGCTGTTGTTGTTGTTATTGTTCTCTTCATTTTGATCGTTTAAATGGTGGTGGTTGTGACACTTTTTCCAAGTTTCATTATTTTTCTACACAAACATCTCTCAAAACACACTAAGCACAGAGAGAGAGAGAGAAAGAGAGAGAAAAAGGCAGTCACTGAATGTTTGTATACAAAAAAAAATCAGAGAAGGAAGAAAGAAGAAAAAGGGAAACGGAATGCTAATCAAAGAAGAGCGACTCGAGAAACTCACACAAAAACTTTCTTTCACAGGAACTAACCAATCCCCCATTCTCGACTCCCCTTCCTTCCATTTTTGCCTCTTCTTTTCCCCTTTCCCCTTCCTCTCCTCCTCTACAGGTACGTACACAGGTAAACCTCCTAACAAAACTAATACATTTTTTAACGTCAGTCACACCTTAACGTTTATTTATATGTATGTTAATTACATTACAGAGAGAGAGAGAGAGAGAGAGAGAGAGAGAGAGAGAGAGAGAGAGAGAGAGAGAGAGAGAGAGAGAGAGAGAGAGAGAGAGAGAGAGAGAGAGAGAGAGAGAGAGAGAGGAGAGAGAGAGAGAAATGAGAGAAACGTTAACGACTCACAATATTTACGTCAAAGAGAAATAAAGAAACAAAAAGAAGAGTTGTCGACAAGAACACCTGCCACTCGGGTTTCAAAACACTGGCCCGGCGACTTGGGGGGGAGCCCGGGGGGGCGGAGGGGGGGGGGCGAGGCAGGGAGGGGGGGCGAGGCAAGGCTTGAGGAGAGCTTATCGCTGATCCCACCGTGTCCCTCCCCAACCCTTTTCCTACGTGTCGTATTATTACCCTGGAACATTAATTTTCAGCCTCCTCACTATACAAGATATCTTCCTGTTCACATAGGACGAAAGGCGCGTTGCTTCACACGTGAATTCGAACATTTTCAGAACTACTCCTTAGATAATGTTAAAACACAACCTGTCTCGGAAGCTCTAATAAGGTAGGGAACTTTTCTCCTCAGATCAATGCAATTTCAAGGTTATGAGACACTCAGATTTCCACATACTCTCTATGATGGTCTCCATAATTAAATTTTTGCAACATTCGCCGCTGACCTATATCTAATTACGATATGTGGTTCATCATTTTGTCCTTAGATAGAAATGCTCTCCGAAATCCATAAAATCCATGTTTTTTCTCTTCACCGTCTCTCATGTTCCCTCCAGGGCTGGCTGTTGTGCTCATGTTCATGATGATAATGATTTCTGAATATAATTTCGCTGAGACTTCATACCATTGAATGAATCTGCCTGCCACATGTCGTTCATCTCATTCTACTGGCGATGTAATGTTCTCACTCTAATGACAATCTGAACGTTCATGATCATGAAATTTCGAAACTGTTGCAATACTGACTCACTTTATTTGCAAAGAGTTCACTTCAGGGAAATTTCAATGGTCACTACTGTTTTTGGTTGTTGTCTTCCTATATCAACCATTTTGCTGAATAGACCTTGAAACACCTGAACCAAAATGTTAACTGCATGTAAGATATCCTCAGAGACCCGTGACATTTTATTACCATTAGGAACCAGCCCTTTAACTTATCATTTTACTCTGGTATTCCCTCATGGTTGGGATCCTGTGTTCACGACCTCATTTAAGCATCTGTGCAACCTGTCATCCCGCCGAAGCGTAAGAGATGCTGGCATTATCTCCCAGCTAAGCAGGAACTAAGTTAATGCAATGATTTCTCATGAAGAAATAGTGTTCCCTTACCAGAGATTCATTTGTCTGAACCCACTTGAATATCGACGCCACCGTCTCTGGCTTGGTGGTGCACATCCAGAGTATTTGTCTTATCATATAAGCATAAAAGCTTCGTATTACCAGCCATACTTGCACTCGTTGTGTAAACTAGACTGAACTGGTACTACTATAGGGTTAGAAAACTTTATCTCTAGGTAGACTCACGTCCTCTATATACCTCCAAAAAATCATTCTGGTTTGCCAAAACGTCCTGCACCAGGATGTTGCAAGTTAGTTGATAATACCAGCTAACTTTTCGTAATCTTTGTCATTTCGCTAAAATCGTCTCTAAGAGTTTTCTTCTCAATCTTTCCATCCTCTCCTCTCATGTTCAGATTGCAGCATCACCATTTATTCCATGTTTAAAGATATATCTTCACAAAATTTCTCAAAAAATTCAACTTTGAACGATTTTGGGGTTTTCCTCCCTATTTATTCCTTTTCTTGTAAGCTATGAATCTGCCGGCTTTCCTGCCTTATTATTTACTACGTGCGAGCGATTTCAGAAGGGGAAGGTCATGCATGACACAGTGAAATGAACGTGCTCGTTTAACTACTTTGTTTCCATTTGTTGAGCTCAAGGAATATAATTTCATTACACAAGGCACCAATATCGTAACTTACAAGACACGTCGCTTACGCCAGTCCTCCCCCCCCACACACGTGTGTGTATGTGTGTGTATGTGTGTGTGTGTGTGTGTGTGTGTGTGTGTGTGTGTGTGTGTGTGTGTGTGTGTGTGTGTGTGTGTGTGTGTGTGTGTGTGTGTGTGTGTGTGTGTGTGTGTGTGTATGTGGAGAGGATGAGCGTTTTTGTAACTTCTTTTTTACCATGTTGCTGGTGGCGTGCACAATGAAAGTATGTACTGCTAGATTAAAGCAAATGAAAACAAAGTTATGAAATTCACCTACAAACTAGTAACAACAGATTTTTCTGCACGTGAGAGAGAGATGTCGTTGCACATAAAGACTGGGAAGGGCAGACAGGTGAGGCCACACGTGGGGATCCTGCCTGATGCGGCGAGCCTGTCAGATGAAGGGTTCTGACGACATCGTCTCGACCACTTAATGTTTTGATATTTCCTGATGACTTACGTTTTTCTTCCTGTCTATCGGGTAAAACAGGTTCCAAATTCGATTTTAAATGTCCTTGTTTTCAGGACATCTTCCGCCCTTCTTGGCCTGGAGCCGGGCAGCCCTCGTGTCGCTTGCAGCCATTATCCTGTGTAAACCAAGATTAATAAATTTTTGTCTATTAATTTTGGTGTAAAAAACCAGCGTACGACTTAACGACACCGCTCTTGTCTGACCCCTCTCGCTTACTCGCTGTTTCCCCGTTTCACACTAAGTCACTTCACTTGATTTTACTGTAATGGCTTATTCCCTGCTTTTGTGCGTGTTTGTAGCAATGTAAATTCAACTTTTAGTGGGCAAAGAATGCATAGGGTGATCCTTGCCTGGCTTACGGACCGAGAGACGCCAAGGAGACCAAAGACCTTGATGACTCATAAATAATGAAGATTATAACCAGTTCTCCGTGCACCATACAAACATTCCAAAATGCAAAACTACCTGTCCCTCCCCCTATAATGGACCCATTTACTCACACCTAAAACACGGAGTATTATAAAGCTTTGGGTGCAATATAGGCTACATATCACTGTACTCATATTCTTTTTGCTGAGAAATGCACCATAAATGAAATATATGGCCTTTTTGGGGCCAAAATATCACAACACGGCGGAACGCGCTGTGATTGGTTGTGACGTAGTAACTGCAGACTCAGATCTCGCCTGATCAGCTGATCGGCTTGTTTTGGCTCAGCAAACCGAAAATTATAGTTTTATTTTACTAACCTAACTAACTTGCATTACCCCTACTACCGCAAGATGACCAGTAATCCTCCTTCAAGTGATGTAGTAGGTATTCACTGTGTTTGTGAATATGTAAGTTGTAGTTTATAAGGAAAAAGTGGATAGACAGAGCTAAGTGGCCCGTGACACCTGACAAGTGACGACTTCTGGGATCGGCATTCCTTATAGGGAGCTTAAATGAACCTGCAATGACATGTAAAGCTAGACAGATAGACGAACTCATAGAGGAACAGGTAGAAATGTATGGCTTTCTTTCCCCACATAAGCAAAACATACACCCTTCGTCACTCTACTCACCACTACAACCTTTACTAACCATACATTTCTACCTGTTCCTCTATGAGTTCGTCTATCTGTCTAGCCTTACATGTCATTGCAGGTTCATTTAAGCTCCCTATAAGGAATGCCGATCCCAGAAGTCGTCACTTGTCAGGTGTCACGGGCCACTTATCTCTGTCTATCCACTTTTTCCTTATAAACTACAACTTACATATTCACAAACACAGTGAATACCTACTACATCACTTGAAGGAGGATTACTGGTCATCTTGCGGTAGTAGGGGTAATGCAAGTTGGTGTATTAGTAGGTAGTACATAATAGTAGCGGCCGCTTTACAGCTGTTTTGCTCTGTTGTCTAAGCTAGTGACGTCACAACATGGCGCCAGTCGTTTTAGAGCGTATACATTTTCCTGTACTTAAATTGGCTGTATCATCAAAAATACTGTTCACATAGAAAAATCAACATCACTGCCCAACTATATGAGGCTTGAAGATGTCAAATCAATCCTTACCTCAAGTAGAGTAAATGGGTCCATTGATCTGGTTATTTTCTAAGGGGAGGGACAGGTAGTTTTGAATATTGGAATGTTTGTATGGTGGAGCTGGTTATAATCTTCATTATGGGCCTAGATGGCTACAACATTATCTAACGCGTCATCGTTCCAACAAACTGTGCACCAATCAACGTATTCATGGCATTCCCACTAATGGCGCCATACAGACAAGTTTCCCGAGCCCCAACACCTGCCACGCAATGAATTAATGAGGTGGGATGGAAAGACCCTTAAACCAAATCCTTGTGAGATGATGCTGATGGACGAGGAGGAGTAGAATGGGGACAAGGAAGAGGAAGAAGAAGAAGAAGAGGAAGATAGTCGAGAGGTCAGGACGAAGAGTTGTAAAAGGTAGTCGTTGCAGAAGTCGTCGTCGTCGCAGTAGTAGTACAGTAGTAGTAGTAGTAGTAGTAGTAGTAGTAGTAATAAAATCAGTAGCAGAAGTAGTAGTAGAAACAGTTGTAGTACCAGTAGTAATAACAGTAGTAGTAGTAGTAGTAGTAGTAGTAGTGTCGTATCTGCAATGTTGCATTTGCAATTTACTTTTTTGCTGTTCCTATTTAATTTAAGGCGTTTCAGGACTCAAGGAACAATCTCTCATTTCTTTCCATTATTCCATTATTATTTAACATATCTTAATTCTCGTACATATTTTACATCATATTCCTATCTTTCTATTTTCTTAATACAAAGCTTCTTTTAAGTAATGCGTCACTCCCTGACTGAACACTCCCTAATTCACAAAACATCCTACCACTTGAACATTCTAACACATTAAAATTTGGCTGCATTACTACCTAAATTAATCTGCTACCTCTCCGAAACCAAACTTCTACTTACCTTATAGTAGCCCATGGTTAGTCAGAGGTATAATGAGTGAATTTCCCTCGCGTTACATTACATTATATAGGCAATCTTTCTTTAAGGTATTTGGCAATTATCAGTCGTCCTCACTAACTTATTCTCTATAATACATATTATTGGTGCGTCTACTTGCTAGACACGCCTTAATAATTTACTAATGGTCTTTTCTTCCTGCAAGACACACCCTTACATCTTTCATAAGCTTACCATTTATAAGCTCCTCCTACCTATGTCCTACTCAATATTTTGACATTCACAATTGGTTATTTGGCTCCCAAGTCCCACCTTCAAAATACATTCAAGAACTTCCTTTTTTGTCATTTGCCAAGACCCACATAGGCCACGCCCACACAAGTTCCCTTCTCCGTACATGTCTTAGGCCTCTTACAGTGAGAGAAACTACATATGTTTCCTCTCTTTAACCCACATGTATGTAGTCCCCTTCTGTTTACATTCACTCTCACATCTGGTTTCAACTGAGTTCTTAGGACATTTCCCCTCTCTCCCTCTGTTTACATCAGGTTCCACAACAACCTTTCCCGTCTGCCTTTTCTCTAACCATTTCTCTCTCCTCTTATTCCTCACTTATTTATTTTCTCCTATCCTCTTTAAGGTCTTATGTTCTTCTTAACGTCGCGTTGCATGATGTTGCGAAGCGGCTGCAACAGTAGTAAAAGTAGTAGTTATAGCAAAGATACTCTACGACAAGATACCTCACTCGCGGTCCCTCCAATGCAACTTCTGTTATCCGCCGACGGTGGCGCCGCCGTGCGGCAGGTGTTGTACCAGCCTGTTGGTTCATTCACTTGCTGCATATGACCAAAGAATATTTACTTCAACTCTTCACTATTTAAAATTTTGCGAGTCAACATTTACCATGAAACTTATCAATAGAAGTGCAATTTTATTAGCTTTCAATTGATATATTTAGTTTTCTGATAAATGAATTACAACCATGTATACATTACCGTTAACTAAATAAATAACATCATCAATAGGGAAAATTACCCGAATGATGATGTTATTTATTTATTTAACGGTAATGTATGCATGGTTCTAATTCATTAATCAGAAAACGAAATATATCAACGGAAAGCTAATAAAATTGCGCTTCTATTGATATATTTCATGGTAAATGTTGACTTGCAAAGTTTTATATGGCGAAGAGTTGAAGTGAATAATAAGTTCATGCATATTTCTTCAGTCTCGTAATGGCATTTCTTTAGCGTTATTTACTGTTTTTTATTTGATAATATTATAGAACAAGCATTTACGAAAATAACAGTATATCATATATACTGATAAACCATAGTCTAGATGATTTTCATTGATAGTCATATGCAGCAAGTGAATGGGCCAGCAGACTGGTTAACTCTTGCCGCACGGCGGAGGTCGATTTCACGCGCACCACAGGGCACCCCGGAATGAGGTATCTTGTTGTAGAATGTCTTTGGTTATAGTAGTAGTGGTAGAAGCAGACAACTAACACACTACAAATAGAGGAGTTTCCGTTTGTATCACCAAAGAAACAACATATAATTTATTTCAAGCCAGTATTGTTCATCATCTCGCACCGGAAAACGGGAAGAAAGCTTAAGTAGGATTTACAAAGCATTACCTTATATAATGAAACTATGAAAGTAAATGACACTTATTGGATATCACAGGGTGTAGAAGGGAGTGTTTCCTGTAGATACGATGCACTATCGAAATGAACAAAACTCAAACACTGATACTGTGGCATTTTCTTAATATATAATGTCTATCATATTTGAACCCGATAATGATTAGGCACAACTACAAAAGTAATATGGCCGCTTAAAAATAAAACTGAAAATTACTGAAGATTTGGATGCGATTACAAAGTTCTGCAGGCAGTGCAGCTTTCAAAATACCAGAACGATGAATGCAAGTCTTTGAAGGTAGGGAAGTACCTAGATCATTGCAGATAAAAAAAAATTGGTAAAGAAAGTATCGTTCAGTTATTGAACTATAATAGTTTAGTTATTGAATTTTCTGGAAAAATTTGAGGCATGAAGTCTCACAAAATAGTAGACTATTGTAGAACAAATTTATGAAGTCCCTTTTAGGCTGGAGTAGGGAATTCCATGCCCGCGGACCTGCCAAATGTCGTACTCGGCCAAGTATCGGATTATAGTCATAGACCCTTAGCGAAAAAGACAAACCTCAATCTCCCTCACCCCTGCCGGCAGGACCTGATGGGGACAATCCTTCACTCGTGTAGGTGTCTGTTCCTTCTCCCGATTATGAAGAACACGAGAGCGTGTAGGCGTAGCTTCCATCGTGAGTGGCTGCCTGCGAGGAAGTGACATCTCGGTGTCTAAATGGCAACATCGTAAGGCTACAATACCAAGTGTTGTGGTATCTAAATATAGTAATCATTGTTTTCTTTAAAAAAAAAAAAACTTAACATTGCATTGATAACACTGCGTAGCATTATTATAAAATTTAATCTACACAGAGTATTTGAAATTCATTCATAAGTGATAAATAATTGATATACGAAACAGAAACTAGGTGTTTTGACGTACGTGGCAGTGCATCGGTATAGAAAAGTACAGAAACTTTGTGTTGCAGACACGACGCTCAATGACATGGCAGAGCGTTGGACAGGGAATTCCCCACTTCAGGCAACGCCCAAACGGACTTCCATAAATGTGTTCCACAATAGTCACACGTTGAGGTTGATCGTACGAACAGCAAGACATGGATGAAGCTCACCACACGACACACACACACACACACACGCACACACACACACGTTGACAGTTCGAACTTACAAGTGACATGTGTTCCCTATGGCGGTGTAAGAGTTCCGACAGGAGTAGTGGTGGTGGTGGTGGTTATAGTGTATCGGCCGGTAGATTGGTGGTGGTGGTGATAGTAGAGTAGTGGTGATGATGGTGGTAGTGGTGGTGGAGGCAGTGAGTCAGGCATCAGAGCACCACTAATGCGTAGACACCAAATGAGTTTCACGGTCAAAAGAACTAATCTCCGCCAGAACCTTGCGCTGTTATTGATTATTTGATGCGCCACACAAGACTGGCCATTGACGTCGTGATATTGATGCGCCGGCTGTTTGCAGGGAACGTAGCGCGAGGAGCAAACTCATCGCGAATCACGCATGAGAGCCCTTTGACAAAGTCAATATCACAACTGCCATAAGTCAAATACGTCAAGTGATAAATCCCTGTCACAGCTTTGCAACCAATCAAAACTATTTTTATTTGTGGAGATTCGGCTGTTTTCACGTACGGTACGATTTTGGAGGCATATGGGAGTGGGTGTTGGGGCTTGGATGTAGGCTGGTGAGCGTGGGTGTGGGAGTGGGTGGTGTGACGTGGGTGTAGGCTGATGGGCGTGGATGCGTAGGCGGTGAGTGATTACGACAAAAAAATATACGCGTTATTGTTCCTGTCTGTAAATCGCCACCGCTGCCGCCACCACCATAGGGGGGAGTGGGGGAGTTAGGGGGCATTGTGCTGTTGCTGGCCCACTTTCCTGCCGATTTATTAATGCTATTTGCAATATGAATTTAATCTCCCGATGAGGACCGGCTCACGTTTTCTCCATGAGCTTACTTAATTATTTATTTATCCATTTATCCACATTACGAGGGGGCAAACCTTCCCTGACCCCCTTCCATGCTCGCCTACCCACGTGGAGGGGGTGGGGTATGTGGAATGACATTCCTATAGGGAGCGAGGATTGGCAAGTAAGGACCGACGGTGTTGCCTTGGCGGATTTATACACGGTAGTAAAGGACACGCGTATCACGAGGCGCTACGAGGCTGCGACATGAAACGCTAGTTTGTCTTGTGTGAAGCTCGCTATGGGGATGTTGCTCGAGCATAATACTAGTAGGGCATAAGTACCAATAACTGAGGTGAAGGAGAGAGCAGAGAGACGGTGATGTGGTTTTCAAGCAGGGAACGAAGAAATGAGAAGTAATACATGGTGCTGTAAAGGCAATAACTCCCAAAACTCCATTATGTGCTTGATCTACTGTGTTGTAATTAAGAAGATAACTTACCTGAAGGAGAGGATGGTGAGGGGGCGGTAGGATTTGTGCGAGAGCGGGTCTGACATGGCCTGGCCCCAGTAGTCATTCAAGAACACGTGCGATACCGGGTTGGACCCCACTACATCCGGGTTGGTCTTGATGGCACTCACATCGTCGTGCACAAAGTCCCCCGTCAAGCCATTCACGTACACCAACACCCCGGCGAGCCAGACCGTCAGATACACCCACGTCGGGGGCGGCTCCTCACCCTCCCCGCCCTCCTCTTCCCTGTTCGAGGAAGAGGAGGATGAGGAGAACGACGAGGAGGACACAGACTTATTCTTCCGTCTTGGCGAAGAGTTACACGTGCCGAGACACCCCGCGGTTCCCTCCACGTTGTTCCTGGCAATCCTTGGAGGGAGCCACAACCCCGTCCCTGCGTAGCAACTCTTAGTGGGCAGCATGTCAACGCACCACGCCTTCACACATACAGGAACACATGGGCTACACACAAGCACACGCACCCCACAGCCACTAAACCGTCACCGCCTCCTCCTCTTTGGTGGCCGCAACTCCCTGCTCCATCCCCGCGGGCTCCCTGGCTACTGCTGCTCAAGGCGTCTGTGAGAAGAAGAA
>JACEEZ010019838.1:7500-12500 GCA_016584305.1 Chionoecetes opilio | reverse complement strand
GAGGAGAAGGAGGAGGTGAATGAGGAGGAGGAGGAGGGAAAGGAAAAGCAAATATGCAGCAGAAGGAGGGCAAGCATTGATGAGAAATGAAGAAAGATATAAAGAAAATAATAAACAAATATATAGAAAACAATGTGAGAACAAACAACAGATAAATTTCTAATAATATAAATGTATATATTTTGGGCTTCTAAGACTTAGTTTATTAAGAAATATAAAGAAAAAGAAAGAATAACAAGAATGAGTCGTTACACTCATCTTGTAGAGAGAGGTTGGTGGAAAAATGAAATCAATCAAAATAAGGAGAACAGACTTGTTATAGGATATGAAGAAGGAGGAGTAGGAGGACATAAAAAAGATGCAGGGGGAGGAGTCTAGAAGAGAGGAGAGGAGGTAAAGTCAAGAGGAGGAGGAGGAAGATGAGAGACAGGGGGAGGAGGAGGAGGAGGAGGAGGAAACCTGCCAAAATAATGAGGCGACAGCTTGTACAAGAAATTGGCAAGGAGGCGAGGAGTGGCGAAGGATAATATGATGGTGGAAAAGAGAGAGAGAGAGAGAGAGAGAGAGAGAGAGAGAGAGAGAGAGAGAGAGAGAGAGAGAGAGAGAGAGAGAGAGAGAGAGGAGAGGAGAGATGAGAGAGAGAGAGAGAGAGAGAGAGAGAGAGAGAGAGAGAGAGAGAGAAGAGGAGAGAGAGAGAGAGAGAGAGAGAGAGAGGAGAGAAGAGGGAGAGAGAGAGAGAGAGGAGAGAGAGAGAGAGAGAGAGAGAGAGAGAGAGAGAGAGAGAGAGAGAGAGAGAGCTGCAGCAGTCGCTTACGTGATGACTGTACTTCCTGCTCTACCGCGCAGGACAACAGTAGGCGTGCCAGCGTTAGATCATCAGCAGCTGAGTTATGCAGGGGTGTGGTATCACGCTGCAGTGACCTTGTTCCGAGGACACAGCAATGGTGGTCTCGATTCGGTCCCCATGCTAGCCGGGCCGCAGTGATAAGGGAGGCTCTCGGTTGGGGCGTCCACTCCCTATCGAGAAGGACATCAGGTCGGATAAAGGTGGCCTCGGAGTTGCGGCTTGACGGGTGCCATCAAACATTGTGAAAAGGAGGCCTCATACAGGGTCTCTGCTCTCGAGCGTAGCCACTCCCGACCAGGAAGCATGAAGCGTTGCTAATACAAGGCTCACGATACGTTGCCTTACCAGAGTCACGTCACCCCTCCGATGTAGTTTCAGCCCTCGCACACTAGGGGCCGATTTCAGTCTTTGATAAGCTCCTAACAGGAACCTACCAACCTGGTAACAAGGCCTTACATACAAAGAGATCCACTGATCTCACTGTCGCTGTGTTTTCGATGGACACTGAGAAAGCCTAACGGTACATCCCAACAAATGATCATGGTAAGGATCTCTACGAAACAAAGACGGCAGATTCGGTACTATTGGTATGCCCGAGTGGCGGAAAATGTAAGCATTCCATCCACAATCAGTAAATAATTACTCTTTATACACATATAAATAATAACAACGATTACTTATAATATTCTACTTTAATTTATAACTTACTAGCCGCAAAGCCGCCCTCCCAGCGGACTTTTTGGCTAGCTCCTGCGGAGGGCTATTGGTGGGCCTTCGGCCCACCACCTGTGTTTGGTGGGCCAAAGGCCCACCAAACACAGACTCTCCAGATAGCCCCTTCTAACTTTCCTGAAATCATGGATGTAGAAATGTATGTATTAACGCCAACCCATTCACATCACCCCCAACCCATTCACTCACCCATTACCCATCACCCCCCACCCATTCACTCACCCATTACCCATCATCCCCCACCCATTCACTCACCCATTATCCATCACCACACACCCATTCACTCACCCATTACCCATCACCCCCCACCCATTCACTCACCCATTATTCATCACCACACACCCATTCACTCACCCATTACCCATCACCCCCCCCCATATATCCATCACCACACACCCATTCACTCACCCATTACCCATCACCCCCCACCCATTCACTCACCCATTTTCCATCACCACACACCCATTCACTCCCCATTATCCATCACCACACACCCATTCACTCACCCATTACCCATCACCCCCCACCCATTCACTCACCCATTACCCATCACCACACACCCCTTAATTCACCCATTACCCATCACCCCCCACCCATTCACTCACCCATTACCATACCCCCATCACCCACCCCTTATCCATCACCACACACCCATTCACTCACCCATTATCCATCACCACACACACCATTCACTCACCCATTACCCATCACCCCCCACCCATTCACTCACCCATTACCCATCACCACACACCCATTCACTCACCCATTACCCATCAACCCCCACCCATTCACTCACCCATTACCCATCACCCCACCCATTCCCTCCCTCACCCATCACCCCCCACCCATTCACTCACCCATCACCCCACACCCATTACCCATCACCCCACCCATTCACTCACCCATTACCCATCACCCTACATCAAGGCTTCCTCAATCCTCGCAACCCAAGTTTTTCACAATTATCGGTAATAGGCTGCTAAAAAAAATTTTAAAAAAGTGATCGGATCATCTCATAAGTGGGCTTATGACCTTCCCCTGGTCACCTGGTTCCAAAAATGTGGTATATGATGGGATTCCGCCACGGGGGGCGGAAACCTATACCACACACACACACACACACAAGACACACACACTTTCGCTTTTATTTAAAATAGACTAGCCGCAAAGCCGCCCTCCGGGCGGACTTTTTGGCTAGCTCTTGCGGAGGGCTATTGGTGCTTGCACCCTTGGCCCGCCCAAACATGGACTCTCCAGATAGCCCCTTCTAACTTTCCTGAAATCATGGATGTAGAAATGTATGTATTCCCCCACCCATTCACTCACCCATTACCCATCACCCCCCACCCACCCATTACCCATCACCCCCCACCCATTCACTCACCCATTACCCATCACCCCCCACCCATTCACTCACCCATTACCCACTCCATTCTCACCCATTACCCATCACCCCCACCCATTCACTCACCCATTACCCATCACCCCCACCCATTCACTCACCCATCACCCCCCACCCATTCACTCACCCATTACCCATCACCACACACCCATTCACTCACCCATTACCCATCACCCCCCACCCATTACCCATCACTCCCCACCCATTCACTCACCCATTACCCATCGCCCTCACCCATTCACCACCCATTACCCATCACCCCCCACCCATTGCACTCACCCATTACCCATCACCACACACCCATTCACTCACCCATTACCCATCACCACACACCCATTCACTCACCCATTACCCATCACCCCCCACCCATTCACTCACCCATTACCCATCACCACACACCCATTCACCCCACCCTACCCATCAACCCCCACCCATTCACTCACCCATTACCCATCACCACACACCCATTCACTCACCCATTACCCATCACCCCCCACCCATTCACTCACCATTACCCATCACCACACACCATTCACTCACCCATTACCCATCACCCACACACCCATTTTACTCACCCATTACCCATCACCACACACCCATTCACTCACCCATTACCCATCACCCCCCACCCATTCACTCACCCATTACCCATCACCACAACCCATTCACTCACCCATTACCCATCACCCCCACCTATTCCCTCACCCATCACCCATCACCCCCAACCCATCACCCCCCACCATTCACTCACCCATCACCCCACACCCATTACCCATCACCCCACCCATTCACTCACCCATACCCATCACCCTACATCAAGGCTTCCTCAATTCTCGCAACCCACTTATGTTTCACAATTCTCGCTAATAGGCTGCTAAAAAAAAAAAAAAAAAGTGATCGGATCATCTCATAAGTGGGCTTATGACCTTCCCTGGTCTACCTGATTCCAAAAATGTGCCATATGAGGTGTTTGCGCCACGGGGGCGGAACCTATACCAACACAAAAACACACACACACACACACACACACACACACACACACACACAGACAGACAGACACACTTTCGCTTATATTATTATAGATATTTAGTAATTTATATATAATAAAAGATTGTATCTGTTAATTTTATTAATAATAACAAAATCACATATAACCACTTCTGTATATTTTATGTATACGTACCTACAATATAACTGAAGTTTAGCAGAATATAGCGTGACAGATAAATGATTAATTAAGGCAGACGGCGGTGAAGAATAAATATGTCGTCTGCTTGACAGGTGGTGACATGAATTCACCGCGGCCATCCAAGTTCTTCTAAGCTTTTCTCCTTCTTTTATTTTAAACCCTCTACCGTGTTAATATATTGTCTGATAATTTATTTCATCTTATTCAGAAGAAAATATAACCATATGGAAGAATTGATTTGTGGTATTTGATAAATAATTGCTTAACTAAGCTTAGTTGTGAAAGCACTAGGCTCCCCAACTCGGCGTTACCAAAGGTTCCAATGTATGGTATCGATACAAAAAAACAGCGGCGCAAAAGAGGACTCAGAAATCGGATTTGTTGTTGGTGATGGAAATGGTCGCTCATTGGTAATGATCCCAATAAAAACGGACGACTGAGAAATCGGCTCTAGGAGGCTAGACAGGATCCAGCGTCGAGCCCTGCGATTGATGGATGCTGCAGACCCCCCAGCCCAACCCGAGCCGACGAGTCCCCTCGACTCACTGGAACACCGCAGGGACGTCGCGGCGCTTGTGGTATTCCACAAGGCACAGGTGTAGGGAGTGCCACACCTGGCTGGGTTACGACAGGTTCCGAGAGTCGCCACGCGAAGCACGAGAACGGTCCTCACCAGTGGTGACGCAGTGGAGGTGCCGCGTTTCCATGCCAGCCAGCACCAACGCACCTTGTGGACCGCGTCTCCAGGATGTGGAACATTTTCACGGCCGCCGTCCCTCACATCCAGGAGATGAACACACAAAGTGTAAAGTTGGCGGCCAATCGGTGGA
>JACEEZ010019838.1:0-2500 GCA_016584305.1 Chionoecetes opilio | reverse complement strand
AGACTGCGAACGTGATAGATGCCACCAACCGTCAACTTGGTGACATCACGGCCTGGGGAAGACGGTGGCAAGTCAAGTTTGCTGCCGAAAAGACCCAGACATGGTTATATCACGTTCGAGGGAGGACCCCAGGCTACTCGAAGGGAAGCTGAAGTTTGGGGACGATACCCTTGCCATCCAGAACTCCATCAACATCCTGGGGGTGGAGGTTGACTCCAGGCTCCGCTTTGACCACCACCTGGAGACAGTGGCGCGTCGAGCCTCCCTGAGGGTGACTCTCCTGCGCCGAGTAAGGCACCTGCTCGACGCTGACGGCCTCATGCGGCTGTATAAGGCCCAAGTGAGGCCCGTCATGGAGTACAGTCCTCTCACCTGGATGAGTAGTGCCCAGTGCCACCAGTCACTGCTGGACAAAGTGCAGAGGCGTGCTGAGCGCCTCATACACCAAACCGACGACCAATATCACATGGAACGTCGCCCGCGGCAACAGTGGCAGCAGCAGCAGCGACGACAACAACAACAACATCAGCTGCAGCTCCAACAACACCAGCAACAACAACAACAACGACTACAGCTGCAGCAGTGGCAGGATGATCCCCGCTCCTAGCTTGACAGCCTGGGGCACAGGAGGAGAGTCGGTGCCCTCACAGTGCTGCGCAAGGCCCAGGTGCAACACGCTTCCCACCTTGCAGGACTTCGGGTCCCGTGGAGGTCAGAGCGCGCTACGAGGACGGTAGCGTCAGGTGATCTCCTCCTCGAGGCCCCGAGGACCCACACCGTGATGGACCAGCGAGCCTTTACTTCGGCCACGGCGACACTGTGGAACACCTTCACAGTTGAGGTGGATGTCGTGGCCATGAACACCCAGCAGGTGAAGGTGGCGGCCCACAGATGGTGCCGCTTACATCCGCCTTAGTGCCCGTAAGGCGTGACACAGTGACACACAGTGACACACACATAGTGACACACATTGACACAGTGACACAGTGTACATGTAAATAGTGCGCCTGAAAAGTGCCTGTGACGGACAGTGACCCTCAGCCTGTAACATTATATATTTAGTTTATCCTATAAGGCATAGCTTTCGGATAGATGTCCCCGGGACAGGGGACATCTTTAGCTTCTGCCACCCATTGCCTTCACCAACCTCTTTGCTATTTGCTATTTGTAGCCCCATGTATACCATGTCAGTTGTTTAAATAAAAAATAAAAAATAAGGAGAAAAGAGAGAGAGAGAGAGAGAGAGAGAGAGAGAGAGAGGGGAGAGGGGTGGAGAGAGAGAGAGAGAGAGGAGAGAGGAGAGGGGAGAGAGAGGAGAGAAGAGAGAGAGAAGAGGAGCGAAAAGGGGTTGCTGTGTATGTTTTTTGGGGGTTTTCTTTTAATTGGCTGATAGCTGTCGCATTGCTCGATTGGAATTTTTTGTTTGTTTCACTCCTTCAGCGCTTCCCCACATGGAATGAAGGACAGTGCGCCTAAGTACGTATACATGAGTCTTAGTTCGAGTTCGGATGAGTTAAATCTTGGCATAACTCACTCAAGCTATTTTCATGTTGCTACCCATTTTGGTTGATATATATTTAGGTATCTGTTGAAATCTCAGTGAAAAGAAAATACGTAAGTTATCAAAGTAGCTGTTGACCTTCTATTTATAGGTAATGGATTTGTGTCAAAGTCAACCGCCAGAAATGAAAGTTGTGCTCAGAGGCAGTGTGTAGTTTAGGTACTGATACGATCTTATGTTTATCAAATATCATCAAATTATTTTCCTAGTAATGTACTACATTTAATGTTCTACTGTGTGCCACATTGTAGGATAGTCATTTATCATATCTGGCAATATCTGGAAACGTTGCCCCGCGCTGCGCCGCGGGCGAGTTAGTTGACTGGTGTCTCCCCTTTTGTCTGGCTAGCTGTCCGCCTGCTTTTCCTTCATCAGTTCTCCCCATTAAAGGATCTACAGTTATTCATCGTCTGTGTGCCCTTTCCACTCCTGTAAGGACGCAGAGGATACGATGATTCAGCACACACATAACCCTCATAGTTTTGTTATGACTGTTTGTTATGAGATATTTGTTATGTTATGTTTGTTGTGACTGTTTGGGGTATTGCTTCTGTTTCCATATTAAGAATAAACTCCATTCATTGGATTTTTTTCTTTTTTGATAGTTATTATAATTTATTCCCTGTTAATTATTAATTTCACATTTAATATAACGTTAAATAGGAACAAAATCCAAAACCCTATGACATGTAATTTATCACAGGTCATTTGATCATAAGACCCATTCATCACAAGTAATTTGTGCTACCGCCTTATATATTTGTGCGGTGCACCCAACACTGAACATCTCAAAATGTTACACTCTATACGATATATTCATTAATGTCTTTTCTTCATCTGTATTTCTTCTGGTTTATGATGTAATTATCTTCGTTCATGTAATAATGTATATTTGCATTTCTGGAGGTAGTGTAAAGCAGGCAGTTTCCTGAAAATTAG